>OU744320.1:23974204-24482012 GCA_916610145.1 Eristalis arbustorum | reverse complement strand
CCTTTATTACCCCCATAACTCTTCGCTGAATCTTTCAAGGTCAGCTGTTCCTTCATTTGAAGTGTAATTCAATAAAAGTGAATTGAACTTCCTCTCTGTCTTGTTTTCACTCAAACTCAACCAATTTCAGTGCGAATCCGCAATTTGCTCGAATCCGTGAAACCCTGGTCACATTACCGACAGCTGGATGCTTCACCTCAAATGTATTTGAAAATGCACAATTGTTTACATCTGTGAACGGATCTCCTCAGCCGTCTATCAGTGCACGTGATTATGTTCAGCTCTGCCACGAAGGAAAACAACGTTTGGAGTACGTCTGCTAAACGGCAATCGTTCGCTTTCTTTTGTCACCCTGCTGGTATGTGTTTTTATTTATTAGCAGCAGAATAACATTGACTGCTGTACAAATCAGTCGTGTTTAACTTGTGTGTACATGGATCCCCTCTGATATCACAAAAGCACTCTTGTTATTGTGCGATGCCGAAGGGAGCCTGCCTCTTGCCACCATGTGAACGCACACTCCGGTATCGCTGAGTTGTTTGTCAAATCTACAGCCCGCTGACACTTGTCTATAAACTTGTAAATAAGAATTGAACACTTGACGAAATATGTGTTCCGCCTTACAAAAGAACCACATACACACATTCACTCCTCAGTGGGATTTGTCTGAACACGTCACTTGAGACTATCATCAACAAAACAGCGACAAGAAATCAATCACGCTTGAAACGCATCACTCCGCTTGAACTAGAAATAACTTGGCTGCATCTGCAGTCACAATGACGCCGCACTCGCGTGCATCTTTAACCCTCATCGAAAAGGTGAACGGAAATAATCAGACAGAGAAAGAAATGATTGAAAACTTTCTCGCCGCACTGTTGCCATCACTCACTAGTCACTATCACCATCTGTCAGCACTTTGTCGCACCACAGAGCTGCCACCGTCCACGACAATTCACTTCAATTTATGCAACAGCCAAAGGAAATTGGTTTCGAATCGTCGTCGTCGTCGTCGTCATTGCCAAAGAAAACGAATTCCTCCCCAAGATCGAATCGACCCCCATTCCCGTTGTCGTTATACCGTTGCGCCGCGCTGGCCACTTGTATAATACGCTGCGTCGTTTGGCATTTGAGAGATAAGACCTGAAAGCCGAGAGGATGCTCGGTTGCTGTGAATTTCAATTACTTTTCCAAATGACTTTTCTCTCTCGTCTTTCCCGATGAATGGGGAAATGAAAACGTTTTTGAACTTCAGGACTGATTATCGCATCGGTCGTCATCCCGACTGAGACGACAACGTCGACCTTACCTCAGTGGCTGCGTTGAGCGGCTATTCCGTACGGGCGAGGCGGCACGGCTGTGGTGATTGATAGACTTGCGAAGAATTGCATGCGAACCACTTTGGAGGCGCTTCGAGAACTGTGTCGTCAGTTGGACAGCCGAGTCACACACGAGAGCTACACACACGCGGCAGAGCAACAACTGCCCGGGGCGGCTGGCAGTGGGTGGTGCGCGAGAATGTCGTCGGCGATTAGTTACTTTAAATCGAGATGTCATCCATTGATGCTCGACGATGAGCACGGTGACGTGTAGCACGCTGGCGGGGCAAGGAACTGGGCGACACAACACAATGACAACGACGAAGATTTATTACCTCTCTTCGTTTGGCTATCGTCCATTGGCAGGCAACGGTGTGGCGGCGGCGCTGACGGCGCGCGTGATGAAGACGTGAAATTCGTGTTAGCTCGCGCTGAGCGTCTGTAATTGAATCGAAGACTGTCGAAAGGGCGGGCGGTGGCCGAGAACTGGGGAATCGGTGGAGTAGGACAAGAGCTAATTGTGTGTTTTTTCTTTGAGTTTTGCTGGTGGGCGTTCTATCCGATTGCCTACCCAAAATATTCGCCGAGTCGAAGCGACTTAATTGGAAAATTATCGCTCGGCAATTAGGGTTCTCGTTGTGATTAATTGATTTTGGGGCAGTTTCTCCACGCGGGAGAATGTAAATTGCGTATTCTATTGGCTTTTAAATGGTAGCATTACGCAGTGGAATCTGTGACAGGAACGAGGGTTGCTGATAATTCATCTGAAAGCAGGAAGCGACGTTTAATTGGGTGCCCTCTTTGACTGACTCTTGTACGTGCGACGTGCGGTGCCGGGTCGTGTGTGTATTTGGCGGCGTAAATGTAAACCTCCGGAGGGGTGGTCGTAATCATGCGACACTCAAGTGAACTTGGGCATGTTTTGATTTATTGGGGCCATCAAAAACGAAGTGACTTCATAACTGAGGAGTTTCTTCCAGCAGGGCCAACTTAATGGGTCGTGAACCAATTTAAGCCTTCGGGTATTGACTTGCAACCACTACGAATCTCTGAGGATCAGCGGAAGGATTTCCTTGCGAAATGAGACGACTGTTTGTAGACGGAATCAAATTAATGGGTGTGGAAAAATAAATGCATTGTTTGAAAGAAGGTTTCTATAGAATCGGACGTGAACTCTTGTCAGACAATTGTTCTTCTTGAGGAATGACGCATGATGTAGGGCAATAAAAGGCTGCTTTCTATCCCATTAATTGTTCTTCTATTTGACAGTCGTTTTAGTGCAATTTTGACAACAGTTTAATTGATACAGATTCTACAATGGGCTCCAATGTCATCGATTTATTGGTGACTGAGACGCAAATGGTAATGAGTTTGCTATAACTACACAAGCCGACAAATAATAAGAAAAAGGACACTGGTCACTGCAGCAGTAGCCGAAGAACACTCAAAAAATCAGCGGCAGCACAGGAAGTCCCGCTCTATAAAGTCGCTGTCGAAATTTCGGGAGTAAATGGAAGAAAAGTAAATAGAAAGAAACAATCAATGAAAGAGATGTGTATTAACAGAGTTCATGGGGCTACTGTCCAGTGAAAGCAATTGAAGTTAACAGTCCGCTTCATTAGGAAAAAATTGGTCATTTATAGAAAACTTGAGAGGATGGGGAACCGCTAGATCTGATAAAAATAATTGCGGGATTCCCCGCTTCCAAGAAGTTCGGAAACGGAAGAAGAAAATGTAATGCCACCCCATTTCCACAAAGATTCCGAGAAAAAATTAAATCAATTTTTCGTTCCCCTCTTGGAGAATTTAATTTGCCACGAAGTCTCGGTAAATCACAAGTGTCACAAGTGTTCGTCGACGAGACGACTTCTCTGACCGTGACAAAGTATGGGCTATTTTTTCCCGAGGTGTGCCAGTGCTGTTTTTACTTGAAGTCAACTTCACAAATGAGACTTATTTTGTTGTATGATACCAGAAGTGGTCCATAAGGGGAGACAAATCTTGAGTTACTTTTTCGAGAATATTAGTGTTGCCTTCAAAATTTACGATTGATACAGGCTTATCAGCATAGATGAGTGGTTTGACGTGTCTCCATAAAAATAGCGGACAAATTGATCGGTCTAAAGTAGGCAGAGCTATTGATCACCGAACTGAATACTCGTGCCGTGTGACATGTAGGGCCGACTTGCTGGAGCCACAAGGCTCGTGCATTTTGACCAAAACGTGGGCATAAATTAACGAAACCTGCTTTGAAGGAAACCGCGGAAGAAAAATCGCGATGTTCATTGAAATTGATAGACAAGGCAACAATAATTCCCCTGTACTCATGGGGGTAAGTGGCTTAATGAATTTGGAAGGAATTTCAGCCACAATGGCTCGAATTGTTTGCTTGGAACGTACAGTTGTCGAAGTACGCGACAAACATTAATTTCACAACAGTGGCTTTGTGAACCTAATTGAGGAAGTAGCTGCCGAAGCAAGTTCAATTTAGTAAAAGCGTTCAGAGCGATCAGTAGGTAGATTGGTACAAGTTGTGGTTCGCTGAGAAGCTAAATAGCACTATAGGCACTTCAATGTGAGGTGTACTATTGAGATAAGTCCAAATCCAACTTGAGGAATTCAAGGAGGACATAAGTTCCGAGCTATTGGGACAACGCAACAGAGAACTCGGACGAGATGGCGTGCACGAGTGGAGAACGATCGTAACCAACTTGGTGTGCGCAACTGGAGGCAGCTGGCGAAAGATCGTGCTGTAGGCCTAGTTCCACCCTGGACTGTAGAGCCACAAAAAAAAGAAGAAGAAGAAGTGCGCAACTGGGGGCAGTTGCCGAAAGATCGTGCTGGAGGTCCAGTTCCACCCTGGACTGTAGAGCCACAAAAAAAAAAGAAGAATATTAGTGAGTTAAAGAAGGGTCTGCCAAGCGCTCCCTCTAAGCAGTGTGTTGTTTTGCGGCATGAACTACTGTCGGCCAGTGTCCCATACAAGCCGCCGACAATTAGCAATATCATGTCGAGTTTGACGAATGATGTGGTTTATTTTGGATTTGTTATCCTCAGACCATATTTTTCTTTATGTAGCACAGTTTTTCAGACGGACTCATCTGAGATTCTTCATCTTTTTGCAGTGGGGCTACTGTCCGGTATAGACCTGGACTTTCCTCTCCAGTTGACACGATATTTTGCCAGATCCCTCCAATTTTGCAAGCCGCGTTTGTTTTTAGGTTCTTCTAGGACGCAACAACTGGTAGCCCCATGAGTTTCATGGGCGTCCTCTGCTGCGTTATACCAATAGAATTGATTCGACGATTCTTAGGGCCGGAGCTATGTCTCTACATGGCCAGCCTTCTTAAGCGTTGTATCCGTAGACGTTTAACTAGGGACTTGCCGCCTTACATCCTAAAGAGTTCTTCGACAAATCTTCTCCAGACGCCATTACGCAAATATTACTTAATATCAGACTCATCTGAGGTTATCTGTTGCAAATGAGTGCGTAGATATCAGCCTTCACTGCTTGTATTGAGATGTGCAGATCTTCTGTTCCCTCCCTAGCCAGTTCATCGCCATTTCATTTTCTGGGATATTACTGTGACCTGTAACACAGATAGGATTTTGAGCTTGACTTCTACTAATGCTAGCTTAGCCGACATATTCATATGACAACCTTCAAAATGTTTGGTTGTATTTCGACTTCACGACATGCCGCTTGGAACTGTCCGGCAATCTTCGAGCTTTAGAAATGTTGAGCAGTTCTGAGAACACACACGCGTCGACTCGTCGTTTATTTTAGAGCCGTTAGTGAAGAGTGCCCTGCTGCAAGTCCTGCACACCTGCCTGTTATTTCATTTCATTCCATTCTGTCGGTGATTAAAGTATCAAAGCCGTTTGATAGATTAAGTTTGGAGACTGTATAGTCTTTGGGGAATATTACGAGATCTCTCGGCTGAAGGCCAAGGATTGTGCTTCTGATGTCCAGGAGTGCGGTTTGTGTTTTTAATGTGGAAGTGCAAAGGATATGTATCACTGTGTCGACCGCAGTGGGCCTGTATGCCAGTGCATGCTATTCTTTGCACCTTGTTGAGTTTTGTGTGGACTCTCTTTAAGAGGAATTGTCACGGAATATCAAACTTCGTTCGAGTTAGAGGTAATTCGACTTAGGGTGTCATTGAGGAAAATACAAAAATATGGCAAACACAAAATTCGACTTAGAGAGAAATTCGAGAGTCCACTGTACTATATTTCAGAGATCCACTTGTTAGAATCGGGCGAAGTGCCGCTACGCCGTGTACATTCATATGATCTGCTTTGGTTGGAAGGTTCTACTCAAGGCGCATTGCTATGTACATTTGCCTTCTTAGCTGTACGTTTGTCTACCTAATTTTGGGAAACACAACACAACCTCACAACTTACGGTCGGGTTGACCACAACCAATTCATTGTGGAGATTCAGTTCGTAATCTCGTTTTACAGTTCGAAGCTTACACTTAGGTACTTAGCGCTGATAGATAGAGAGAGCGGTTAATCATTCGGACGGGGAATGCGACTAAAATTTGGTAATTTTGATTAAAGTGGGAAAGAGCATCCGTTTCGTTCAGCTTGAATAGGCGTTTAGAAAATGAGTTTATATTATATTGAGAAAACTTGTAGTAAAGCTCTCATGTACGAGAAGTTATTAAGATGGCTATATGCCATACGGACGGCGATATGATCCAACGTCTAGGGCGGCTAACACATGAAGAACGCATAGATAACTTGCCTTCGGCATCAGGACTTTTCCACTGCAAGCCTGTGGGAGAATGTAAAAATGTGTCAACTCGTTTAAGGTAGACAACATAAATGTGAATTAAATTCCAAATCAGCATGAAACTACAAAGAAGAGCAGCCCAAAACAACCAACGGAAGGAATAATTAATTCCAAGTCTGTTTATTGTGTTTATTTATAGTAGACAATCTGTTGAATATAAATCCTACTCCCTCGGTCACAACCTGTTGCAAGCCTCAACTTAGATTTAATCAATTAACTCATCCATCCAAGGTTTTGTTCCTTCAATCAACAAATCGTAAGCTCATAGCTCATCAAAAATTCAAAAGTGCGTGACGAAGAGTTGGGTGAAGGTGTTTGCAAAGTTCCAGGCCAAAGGTGATGAGCTCCGAGTCACAAACATCCACAGATTTTTGTGGCAACTTGGTAACTTTAAAACTTTTAAAGCACTCCCATTAATTGCGGAAGTTGCGTTTCAGGTTCGATTCCGACGAAGAAGGAATGTAAACACAAAAACCCAAAATCTGACGGCACTATCTCTTGTGTGTCACAGTGCCCCCAACTGTCATGCGAATTTAATTAAAATAGACGTGAAAATTGTTGGGGTAGATATAAAGCAGTCAAAAGTTCAACTTTATGCGAGGGGGAGGGGGCCATTTTGGTCACCAATTTTTGGTAGGCGCCCTGCTTTGCAAAGAGAACATAGTTTTTAATTGAGATTAATGAAGTCTGAAAGAAAAATATTAAAATTCTCCTCCGCATTGAGGAAGAGGAAGACAACAGTTGGGTGTCATGAGCCTGTGGTGTTGAATTTGACAACGCAGGGGATGACAGCAGGTTTCGGCGGGACACACAAATTGAGGGAAACTTCAGTGACTTGACGTTGTTTGCTGGCTCAAGACAGTTCGTTGAGGTGCTGGTTCGCAAATGAATTCGGTGACGCACCAATGGATTGTTGGCGTTCAAAAATGCGACGATAACCAAATGCCGTGGACAAAGATAACAGATAAACCAAGTGCCTTAAACGATTGCACCATCAATTAATTCGATAGGAGATCTCCCCAATAACGGCGTAAATACTAAGCCCATTAATCACAGCCGGTGAAGACTCCTATCAGATCCCACTTATCAGTCGGATGTGGCGAGTGGATACACCGAGTGTGTATTTTGCAAATTACAAGATATGTTCGCTCCCAAAAACAACAACAAGACCTTTTCGCCAACTTGTCAGCCCGTTTGCCATCGTCGCACACCCACCCGAGACCTTTGCTCAAGACTGTCGATAGTCAGCAAACAGAGCACAGAACAATAAAACATTATCTAGCCGCGAGATAGGAGATAATAGAATACCAGTATCTAAAATATGGCGCGTTAGGTGCATAAATCCTCGTGTGACAGTGGTTGGCTTCGCGAGGTAATCCAGTTGTTACTGGCTTGACAGACAGCCGGGCGTTGTGTTCGTCTCCGGACGCACATAACGTGACTTTAAAAAACAACTCGTTTGGCGTCAGATAAGGCCAATTCAGTTTGTTTACGACAAAGCAATTAGCTGCTAGTATCTATCTCGTCGACAGATAAGAGATTATTTTGAATAAAGTTTGACAATCAGTTAAGTTGTCTTCCTTTGGCGACTGATCGCTGATATGATGTACTTGGAAGGCATGCGTGGCTGGGGATGGGGATGGCCTTGCTCGGACATGTGGAGTCCGATGAAAAGCGATTTGCCTGAAGGTTGTTAGCGCACTATTGCGTGATACAATCGGTGGTTCTGGGATCTGACTCGGCTAATGAGGTAAGTTTTGGAACCGAAATGTGTCAAATAAGCGTGCTTTGAGTCATGTCAAAAAGTTTGACAACTCAGTAGACCGAATAAGAAAGAGACAGACAACGGATGTGCGATATGAGTGGAATGTGTCAACAAATGACTTTGTTGCGTTTGACAGTTCATTCTCACCTGTTTTTATCATTTTACTCTCATCTGTCATGTGGGTTTGCATCGGTTTTCGGACGCAACGCACGTGTTTCATTGTGCCCCTCTTTACAATCCAGCATCTACAATTTCGTGGATAGTAATGACAACGCACACAACGGAATTTATGCGCTTGGGCCTTAAGGGCTATGAGCACTTCTCTAAGGTATTCTGTACCTGTTCCACCCAGTTCTGCACAATTCTTCAGGCAGGTGTGCCACCTTCGACGTTGACTCCTCGTCCAGAGTCGAAAAATCTTCCGCTCTGATATAGGTTGTCTACTTAGTCAAGCCACTTTAGGCGTATACGCCTTACTAGGGTCATGTTCCTGTATAGCTCGTACAGTTCCTGATTGACTCTACACGAGCTAGACTCTAGCTAGATCTCATTTAGAACTGTGAACAATGCAAATGGCTACTGTTGTATTGACGCGCAAAAATTGAGGAGGACCTTAAGCGATTTGGCCTACGTCACCTAGGTAAGCGGAGAGTGCGAAAAAACGGTCCTTGTGGCTAAAGAAGCGCATAACAAAGATGGAGAATCAGGTACGACAGGCCATAATCACCCCTATCACGAATTCCTTCGTAATCGAAAATGGGCTACGAACTCCGAAAAATCTATCACAGAATTCATTAGTAGTAGAATCATAATTAAAAATCTACTACAAATGTCATGAAGGCTGCTATGATTGAATTCGAATGAAGTTGTTTTTCCACGACAAGTTATTTACGTCGGAGTTCGTAATGCCGTTCGGATTTTGTGATACTAATTTCGTAGATTTGCTACGAATGGCTTCTGTGATTTAGCAACCCAACCATAGATCCCAAGAAACAATTTGTTTCAAAATTCTCTGTTCAGAATCTTGATTTTTTCAAGTTTTTTTTTCTCTTGTTGAACACACCCTGCCTGGATGACGTGCACAATCATTTAAGTCTCGCTTGAATTCCTACGCGTGAGGTGATATATGTAAATGCGTTCAATTTATCAAACTTCCCCCCGCTATCCTTAAGCAAATCCAGAAGTAAAAATATTCATAGATAAATATTAAAACAAAAGAGGAACACACCGACAAAAAAAAAAAAAAACAAAAACTCACTTGACCGCTTGCCAAGAGCGATCCATTCTGACAGATTAAGTTGATATTAGCGCTGTGTCAAAATGAGAACTAAAACAATCATTAATCAAAGAGCAAATCTCTTCTCACGCGGCCAACGAGATGAATTATTCAAAAATTAAGAAATGCGGTTATAATTAAAAATGAATTGTTGTCAACAGAGAAATACACTTAACGTGTGTTTGATTTAAGCGAAAAGACGAGAAATGCCTACAAGGAACACCGTTCGCGACTAGCTGTGTGGATGGAGTGGATTTATGTTGACGCTGCCTGTTGCTCTTGCTGAGAAATATATCCTGTCAAGGTTTTATTTTTGTTAGATAAAGCATCATCTGGCACAAAGAGCGGACAACATGATGTATAAGTTATTATTTATTGCTTTACGTGGGGTTCTTGGTAAATATATCAAACGAATATGAAAGCTAAATGAAAAGCTTTGAAGGTGTGAGTTGGTTGCTCCCAAATCAGGATACTGACGCATGAGACTCTTAGTCACTGATGGCTTGACTCACATCGTCGTTTAATAGGAGAGGAACGTTTCCATGGAGACATGGTAGCGGAAGAGGAATTCGCCGTGAAAGGGGAACGACGGGTTCCAAAACGAATCACTATGTCTGGTAAAGAAAATAGTTTTTAAGAATATCTGCTAGAATAAATTTCTTGATCGAAGTCTGTGACTAAGTTTTAGAAGATGATTGGCTTTTGATTGGTTTTTGTGGTCGGCTTTTGCGCATCCGACAGTCAGGCTTCACTAAAATGTTTGCATATGGACTGCAGCAGATTGTAATGCTGACCCCTATTAGAATGGTGAACAAGAACAAAGTTGTAGACGCTGTCAATAAGTTAGGTTAGCCATCTGAGAGTAAAATTTCTTGTCAATCCATTACCACCTTGTACATTTTTTGACACTGTTCTCGATTTGGTCCTTCAAGATTTGGGTTGTAATCATTAGCCTCAAATTTTAAGTTCATGATTTGCCCAGGCAATTTTGTGGTAATAGCAAGCACCATGAGCTGCTACTCACACGAGTAAAGCCAGCACTTCCAGAATTCCACAAACTGTAATGGAGCTGACATAACTCTTTCTGTGGAATGTCATCTGATCCCGTCTGGACAGATCGTGCAATTCTGTTGATGCACACTTTTATGTTGATCATACGAAAGATTAAAGATTATCGTGTCAACATCTCTTCATATTGTCTGGGCACGAAATTCGCGTAGTCAAGTGAAGAGGCACCATTATTATCGTAAGGAATCCAGTTGGCGACTGTGGATTATTCTAGATGTAGAGGTTTGTGGGTTCAGGTCCAGGTACAACTCATACTGTAACGCCACACTTTGAAGTAGGAGAATACAAAACCCTTACCAAATTCCCCATGATGCTTATGAATAAGCGAATGTGGTCGATGTTCTTCCCCTTGCTATTACTTTCCTAAGACACTGACACACGGTGGTCCTCAATTGAAATATTGTCTGAACTTTAGGACATACTTCAGAACAGAGGCAAGACTCAACGATAGAAAATGACAGGCAATGCATACAAATTTAAAACCAATCTGAAACGGAGGTTAATTTTATACAAAAACCGAATGAAAACATTGCATCGTCAAATCGTATACTTCCTTAAAGGAACTTACTAAAAATTCTCACACCAACTGTCATTTACGTACGTGAAGAGCAAATCATTTAACTCCCGCCTAGTGGACCACGCGACAACGAAATGTATTCGAGTTAGAGGTGGTTCCACGTTGTGTGGTTTTTGTATGGGTAAATGAGGAGAATGCAAAAGTATCGTTAGCAAAATTTCGAGTTGCGGAGAGACCACTGTAAAATGGTGACCACTGTATGACAGTGTAGCACTTCGATTACATGAGCTTACTTATATATACATTTTGTAGCAAAAAGGCTCCTCGAAAACTCAAATATGTGGACGCTGAGCCTTTAGGTAGGTTAGGTCGGGGTGACTGTCACAGTTGAATCACTTTAGAAATCCTGTCTAAATTCACTGTCCTATCACTATCTGGTGATTGATACACCGAATCTTCCTTACCCAACTAATACGTGACGCCTAAGCAATACCTGCTTTTAGTGGTCTACCCTGCGATGGTCCACTCCATTAGTGGGTTATAACCAGTTTGTTCTCTTATGTTGCTATATTCTGATGTTTGATGTTTGATGTTTGACATTACCACTAGGCTGCTGAATGAATGTTATTGTAAGGGGTGAACAGGTTCCGAAATAGTGTAGCATAGTATCACCATCTTCCTCATTTGCTCAGCCTTTACGTGTTTTTGTAGTCTTTCTAGCATTACATTCTAGCGATCCTGGAATGGGCAGCTTTGCCCTACATTTGATACAACCACTGCTCCGAAAAAGGACTGGTCTTAGTCTTAGGAGCTTATCTATAGGCAAATTATCAGACCCGTCCTTCCGACCCAACATACGGATACCCGATTTGGTGCACAATTAGCCCCACAGCAATGGAGAGAATCTGCCTGAGCGGAAGATTCTAAGAATGTGCGAGAGACCCCTCCACACTGAAATTTATTTAAATTAAAACGATTTATGAAGTAGCGAAGATCTTTCCAATTGACTAATACATCCTTCAACTGTGCCAAGAGCTCCAACGACTTCCACTCGAGAGTAGCCACCGATACCTACACACCACGGCAATCATCTATTATGGATTTAATGATTTTAAGAAAATGAAGAACTGATTCCTTTTTTAGACTTCAAAACTCCAATAGAATGTGAATGTTATGAAAGTTTGAAAGACACTATCCGTCTCAGGAGTACTGATATTGTAAAGGCGCCGGTTTTGATGAGGGGACTGGGGACAATAGAAAACATGACATTCGTCTAAATTCAGACTGCTTGCGGATGTTGGAGCCAAAATAAGTAAAAGCAAGCAGAAGAGAAGTTCATCGAGAATGCCAATCATGAGATCATTGGTGTGGAGTGGATGTGTTCCAAAACTCGAAGTCTTATCAGATGAAGAAGGCCAAAATAAGCCAATGGAATCTAAATTACCTAGTCATACCAAATTCCAAGCTAATACCATTTCATTTCCAATTAGATTACGCGTATGAAGTCATCCACTTGATGGCATTAGTCGAACTGACTCCCACAAAAGTGTGTGACGGAGCAGTCACTACGGCAGGCTATAATCAAAGTCGAAAATGACTTTCAGACAAAATTTCTGTTATTTAGACAACCTCTGGCTTGTTGTATTCTCCCCAATAAGACCTAAGTCCACGAAAAGTATATTGCCTAAGCTCCCGCAATATAAACTGCATTCACTGTATGCTCCCTCCCATTGTTGTGTTCACGTCTGACGGCCGTCATTCAAAATCAGAGTACTTTTTTTCGTTGGCTACTCATTAGGCGTATCTATCTGGTGCAAGCTCTGCTCTGGAATTCGCATTAGAACGTGGTAGAATTTGTTATTTTAGATACGCTAATGGACTACAAATCATCGTTCAGAATGCAAATGCCGTGCAAGTGACAAATGGGGCTTGCGACTTCAATTGCGCATCTGTTTCGCGAACTTAGGCAATTTCCAAAAACACGGAGACAGTATAGGCTGTCTGTACTGAATGCCTTGAATTAATAATGGAAGCTTCTTAGTCGCACTAGTTGGCTTGAATGTTGAATGAAAAGAGCAAACTCAATCACGTAAGTCATCGATGATGTGTCACTCAGTAGATCTGTAACACGAAATGCAGTCAAGTTGTCGATGCAGTGTCATTCTGTGTGACATTAGATAAGATTTTGAATGACATTCTGTCAGAATTGAGTTCAAATGACAATTGTCAATGGATTTGATAGTAGCAACACTTAGAAATGGAGGAAAGGGTTCCGGTTTCTTGAAATGAATAATTTTTGTGAAATTAACCTGACAGCCACGACAGTTGCACATACGTTGCGCTGCTGACAAGGTCCCTTCCCGAACACAATGTCCGCAGGCAGACATCCAAGGACCTCACCCATCCAACCAGTCTGCGGCGTAAAACCCAACGCAGCCTCAACTTAAGCCTAGACCTTACCTCAAAAATTCAGTAATCGATCAGCAAGAATTGGATCTTTCGCAGTGCATGCGTCTCACACCGACTGCGGCGAATTAATTACGATCATGGTCAACTTGTTACAACGTTGCGGCTTTGCTGCACCGATTCCCCCCTCGAATTGGATTCACTTAAAAAAAAAACCAAGAGAGACAGAGAAAAAGTTAAAACCCGTTTCACTCAAAAAGTCCGCACATATGACTAAAATTCAGTTCGACTTGTTCCACGGTTCGCCGCGTGTCTCCTTTTGTCTTAAGTCACACTCTCACACACGAACACGGCGCGAGTTTGCTAAATTCACGAGAAAGATGCGAAAAAAGAAACGCAGTTAATCACCAACTTCTCAAATTTGCATCGCGTTGATGCACACACAAGCTGTTAAGCACGACGTCTCAGGTGCTAAACTAAGAAACTCGAGGAAGCGATTGTCTTTCCCAGATGCAACGGACGCACCACCGACGATGAACCACAATCTGTTGGCACACGAATGCGAGTGTGTACGCCTCAGCACCGGCAAACGAAGAGTCTCTTACAGTCTCGAATGTAAATTCCCCACCGGAACAAAATGATATTCATGAAATTATTGAAATAATATTCGGCACACGGCGTGAACCGGCTTCGATGATAATCACTGCCGCCGTCAGCTTCGGAGATAAAATTCAAAAGTCACCACAAGGCGGGCATGTACCACCGGCTGTGTTGAGTGAAAGACACAGGAACCCCACCGACGGAGAGCACAGTTAAAAAGATACTAAAGCCGCGCACACAGGAGAGATACGATACAACGATGCGAACAGAGAGACACTCTGGCCTGCCGATAACAGCGACTGTGTGTCACAGTGTCACACAACGACGGACGAACAGCAAGTGCGGCGCGATACCGGCTGATGAGAAGTAAGTCACGAGTGGTTCGTGCACACTGACTAGGTTAACCGCGTGTCCTTAGCTTTTAAACTGATACCGTCGAAGCTTTTCTCCATTCACGCTGCTGGTGGCATGTGCTGACTGCTGCTGGTGGTGGTGGTGGTGGTGGAAGAGAGCCCCGATGCGCATGTTCGTCCAGTGACAACATGTTTTCGCGGTGACTTCAGCGACCAGTGAACGTGAGAAACCCTCGACCAGAACAGACATTTATCGCCGGTCTATTGGGCTCCATCTGGTGAATAAATAAATCCAAACTCGCACAAATGAGCCCGCTCGCCGCTACAACAGGGCCCCCTATCATCGTTCGGCGGATACTTTAGCTGTTGTCGGTGGTTTCAGGTTTCAGGTTTCCCCGTTCGACTTGGAACGGATGTCGCTAGCCCTAGATACACGCACTGACCGGGGTGGCATTTGCCGTGTGCGCTGTCATATGTTTTTGGCGCAAATTTAATGCGATTGTTGACTTGGTTTATCGTGTCCTTTGGGGGTGGCAGTATAGGCTTTCAATTACATCGGCAGGTAAAGTCGAAGTAACACACGACGCACCGACTGACGCTGACGAGCATTTAGGGCGGCCTGACTGTGAGATGGCCTTAAGCCGTTTGCATTTCACACATTCACACAAACAGAGAGAGAGATATAGTCCTTACCTGAGTCAAAAACGGGTGTCAGATGACTGGGAGTGCACGTACATGTGTGAATCTCGTCAACCATGTGTCACGTTGAATGCCTAAACCCCTTGTCGAGGCACACACTCGTTGATGAGTCCTCCTTCACGTGATCCCCCGTCTGTGTCGTCGCAAGGAATCAATTTAAACTCAGTATTCTCCACCCACTCGCACACTCTGTCAACCGTCCGGCTAAACTACCGGATACTCGAAGGATTTGGAGCAACTTAAAGTTTTCAATTCCAACCTCGACGGTGTTCGTTAGCGGACTGGGTTGGCAGCGTTACTGCGCCCCGATGGGGGTGTAGTGTGTGAGCCGGCAAGGATGTGACGTGACGATGACGCCGCGCCAACGAGTACGTGCCTCGTCAGGTATGAGTGTGGTGTTTTTTTTTGTTCGCTTTTTTTGTGTATTTGCGTTTTTGTTTGCTTCTTCTGTGCGCGTCTCTTTCCGGTCGGTCTTTGGCGCGGGACGGAAAGAAGCAACGGCAGTCATTGAAAGCAACGGTGAAGCGCAATTTAAATTAAAGCGATTAAGAGTGATTAAGTTAAGACAGTGTTGACTTGTTGCGGCCGTGGGAGGGACGGCTTTGATTGCATGAAGTGTGTGATAAGAGGTTTTATTTCGGTTGACTTCATCTTCCGGTTTTTTTTTGTGTTGAGAGTAGGAGCGGTTGGATTTATTCAAAATGCTTGCTGCTTGGACTAATTGGGGTACTGAGTGAAGAGTGGTACGCTGGGAGTGGAAAAGATCGTTTATGAAGTGGTTGCTATGGTGAGACAACTTTTTTCTTTTCGCTTCACTTGATTAGTGGTAGGATGCTCTGGAGAAAGTTAACATCCGCTTGTTAACTTCAGAGCTTGTTGAACAAACGACGTCAGAGGACCGAAAACAGCACAGAAATGTAGTGTCAAAATCGGGCTTAGGGATATCGTGGGAGATTTAAAAAAAATGACAAGGAGGATACACTGTGTAGCCTCGGCCAATTTAAGTCTGAAGTCCATAGAAGGAGAGATAAAAGGAAGCTTAGGCAGAAAGGTGAGTAAGATGTGGCATTTATGCACCAAAGTAGACCTTTTGTACCGCCACGTGGCCAATTCAATTTAGGGCGGGTAATTATGACAGGCAGCTAGTTCAGCAGTGTGTCGACTTGTGTTTAGCTGGGCTGTCATGGAATTATGAGCCTTTCCTAGTTGAGGCGAGAGCAACACAGTCGCAGAGCAGTTGTTGGTGCTTTTTTCTTCATGCTCATCTAGGCAGCTTCAACAGAAGTTGGAGTAAAGGCCAAGTTTTTTTCTTGCGTGGAGGCCTAGTAGGCAGTGTCCGGTGATTATACCCAATGCAATGCTAATTTTTGCTCTTTCAGAGAGATCAGGTGTGAATCAAGATTAAGCTAGATTTCTTTTGCTGTCAACCGCCCGTCATTTATTATGAGCGCTAAGATTAAGTTGCAAAGGTGGCGGCTTTGTGGGTGTGTGCGTCTACCCCAATGCATCTTCGATCCGTGATCTGTGCGAACAAATTATTTTCACTGCCTTACTTCTTTCGAGTCACAGACCATGCTCGAAGATTTCCTCTTAAGAAGAAGCTTCTCAACTTGGCCGTTCGGATGCGGCATAAAATTGTAGGTTCCTTCCACTCGTGAGAGAACAATAGCGCGCGCAGCAGGAGTAATTTCTTAGAAGCTAGGCCCTGACCCTCTACGGGCTGTTGCGTCACCCATATTATTATTACAAATTAAAGCTAGCTAAAGGCTACGTATGTTACAAGAGATTCCATCAGTAGACAGTCCAGTGGCAAGATTATCTATTTCGTCACTAATTCACCCATCCCAGACGAATTTCTTTTGAGTACAAAGGGAACGATACGAGTGATCTAATTGCTGCCTGGATATCCGTAAAGGCACACATGATCAGTGCGGATATCGGATCTTACCTCAGCCATGACAGGACGTCTCTTCATACTTTATCCACCTGCGTAGAAGCCCATGGCTTTACCGATGTAGCCATTGTGCCGCCGTACCACAGATCTCTGTCAGCAATCACTGTCTCAAAGTGGCTTTGTGGGAAATGTCGTGGTGAAATGTAATCTAAGTGGATTGTGGTAAGGTGTTGTCCGTGTAGGATTTCGGTGTGTCTATAAGTGTTATCGCAACATTCAGAGCAATCCTTTCAATGAACCGCGCAGTTGGCTGCTGTTTACTTGTCGAAGAGCTACTTAGATTTACTTACTTCTCAGAGCGACGATCCAACGAGAATTTAGACTGATCTGCATTCCCCCTTCATCGGTCAGAGGTACGCTACTTCCAGTCATCAAGACGAAGTTGTGATGAGTCCGCGATTACTTAGTCCTGGCCCTAATTATTTCTTATTCTTGAACTAGACCTAGATTCGGATTCGAAGACCTTTGTTCCTTTTGTTGCAGCATTTGTGTGCATGTAGTTGATGTGACCGCGCCAGTATAGAGCATAGACGACGGATAGCCTCCTGAGCTAGGATTCCTATGTTAGTTGTTGCATCTCTTTCTTGCAGGTAGACATATCACACAACTACAGGTTCATTTGGACAATGGATGACCAAGCGCCAAAGAGTGAAAGAGAAGCTGGAGATTTGGAAAGACACAATGCCAGAGTGTCTGATGTGCAAAATTTGTAGAGGATGGATAACCCGCATCCTTTGAGATTAGGGCGGCTCACATAGATGGAGAAGCCTTTCGTGATGAAGTGAATCATTCCACACGGTATGGACACACAATAAGTTTGACTCGGATCCAACCCGAGTCGGCCATCTCTAATAACTGCAAACCTATTAACTGGCTGTGCTGTGACAACAAAACGCTTTTGTTGGTTGAGACAAAGAGACCGAGTTGTACTTCGTAATTCAACACCTAATTGGATTTCGGTATCGGTTCTGTGTCTTATGAGACGCCTGTGGAATGCTAGTGTAGGTAAAAATACCGAATTTGGTTTGAATCAGTTTGACTGTTGCAAAAAGGAGTATATTTCGAATCGGGTGAAATCGAGTGAGTCAACTCCTTTCGCTTCAATTCCATCTTAGGTCAACTCTGATGGTGGCGTCATACAAGTTACAAAACATCGCTGCTTCAAGTAATGAGAAGGAGTTCACGAGTACTTTGTTGGCCAGTTATTGGTTCTTAGTTGGGGCAATCCATACATCTTGCCCGGATGAAGGTCCGTGGTTTCGTGTGTGTGACATCCTCACCACTGTCAACTGTTCGTACAGCACTCGTCGCACAACACTCACTCCTCGATTATGGAAATATTCAAATTTGCTTCTATTTAGTCCACGACAAGGCGATGTTGTGCTGTTTAACACCGATTATACATCAATGTATGCAAAGTCTTTTGCCAAATTCTCACCGACAGCAGTTGGCACATGAATCAGAGTCCAGAACCGGTTGACATTTTGGTCTTGACAGTAGCACTGCCACCGGTTGTGTTCACAGATGTAGAACATTGATGGCTTGGCAACAGTCTCTGAGGAATTTTATCATTCGTTGACCCATGTCTTGGATGTCAACTGTGCGAATCTTTAGGAATACGAGGGCAGTTTGTTGAGTCAGTGACCCTTGGAATTTAAATATATACCAGCTTTTTTTCTAAATTGTGCACTTTCAGTGATGACATCTCCAATCACTTACCGCAAATCACTTACCGGCCAAGGATTTCAAATTTGGAAACAGGAAATAGTCACAGGGTTACCTGGAGAATATGCAGGATGGGCAAGCATGCCATAAATTGATAATTGCCAATCCTTTGGGAAGGACAAAGGTTTTGTTGGAACCCTCATTTAATCGGCTTAGTACGAGTATCAGTATCTTTAACATCATACTCGAGAAGATCGTGCGAAACTCAAACGTAAACACCCGAGGCACGATCTTCCAAAAGTCCGTTCAACTGCTTGCTTACGCGGACAACATTGACGTGATTGGACAAACACAGCGAGCCGTCAATGAGGCGTTTGCTGGCATCGAAGCGGAAGCGGCTAAAATGGGTCTAGCGATAAACCAGGACAAAACTGTCATCACGAAAGGACGCACAACATCGACGTCTCGGACAGAGCGTCATATTGGGCAGCAGAAACGTTGAGGTAGTCAAGGACAACACCAGTACCGAGATCAAGCGCAGAATTACTCTTGTCATTCGCTGCTTCTTTGGGCTCAAGAGGCAATTGAGTAACAGAGCCATCTCTCGAAACACCAAATTGACCTTGTATAAAACCCTGATCATCCCTGTATGTCGCAGAGACATGGACGCCATTGAAAGCGTATGAAGATGCTCCTGGTTGTGTTTCTTTTTTTTATAATTTGCGCGTGCTCAAGGGGTTATTAATACCCTTAATTGTCCGGGGTCAAGATACAGCACTGGCCGAAGGTATAGAGGGAGAGAGAGAGAGGAGGTACCAGTGCACGTTGGTCTTAAACATCTGCGGATTGTAATCTATGGGGAATATTGAGCTGGGAAGAGCATTCCATATTCGTGTGGAGCGGCTAAAACACGAGTCTCTAAATTTCACTGTGCGTCCGAAAGTGGGCTTAAGGGTAAACTGATGAGCATTCCTGGCGGGACGTGTATTGCGGGTGAATTCAAGGAGAGGTGGAATGCAATTGAATAGCTCACTTGAGCATCGTTTGTTAAAATATCGATAAAACACGGACAAAGAAGACACAGTACGTTGATGTTCAAGCGAGTCTAATGAACCCGCGATGAGAGAAAAGTTCTGCGTACGATCGTTGGTCCTGTTTACGTTGATGGCGTTTGGAGGAGAAGGTTCAACAACGAACTGTACGGACTGTACAGCGGCATGCACCTAGTTAAGCGTCTTCGGATCCAACGCTTAAGATGGCCAGGTCATGTTGAGCGGATGGACACCACAGCTCCGGCCCGAAGAGTCTTCGACACCGAGCCATTGGGACAGCGCAAGTGGAAAAGGACCTCAACCAACTTGTTGTGCGCAACTGGAGACAGCTGTTGAAAGATCGTGCTGGAGAGGCATGTTGGTTGAGGCCCAGGTCCACCCCGGACTGTGGCACCAATCAAAGAAGAAGAAGAAGTACAAGCTAATGGTATTCCTTTATTTAACTTAAAATTAGTGGGCGAGTAGTAATAATAATAAATAATATGGGTGGCGCTACAGCCCGTAGGGGGCCAGGGCCTAGCTTCTCAGCAACCACTCGTGTTGTGCGTGCTATTGTTCTGTCACGAGTGGAAGGGACCTACAGGTTAATGCCGAATCTGAACGGCTTTGTTTGAGAAGCTTTCGCTAGACAGGAAATACTCTTTGAGCATTGTCAGTGACTCGAAAGAGGTGGGGTCGTGAAAATTGTCGCAGCTTATATTTTTGGCAAGGAGAACTGTAGTTGACGTCTAAAATGTTAATGTCCGAATTAGCCCTTCGTGGCAATGTGAGTAAAGTGGCAGAAAAAAGATGTTTTTTTTTTTGGAAAGGGATGAAAATCGACGGTTTCTAGGTCTTGAAGAAGGTGATGTTAGAAATATGAGAACACCGAGCAGAAACTAAAAGGAATGAATTAATAGGTGCAATGTCAAAACTTCACAAGAATGACTCCTTGGTAAATTCTGTCATTTTGCTCGTACGTTAATCGATCTATGGTTAAGGCAGTGGACGAGTTTACGAGTCCGTTCTCGTCCTACAAAATTTTTACTAAGCTATGGTGTTATTAATTCGGAGGCAGCGTCAATGGTTAGTTCCATGATAAGCATCGTATAGGAAATAGAAGAAGAGCACCGAGCTTAAGAGGCGGTAGTCCAGGAGTGAACGAAGTTGAATATTAAACTACTACTTCTACTACTACTGTTGAATTGGTTTAAAGGATGCGATAAGGGTCAATGATATGTACTGGTTCTGCAAGTGCACCGGGGACAAAGCGCTTAAGGGCCTATTGCAAAGACAAACCTATTGACAAGAACAAATGAACAGTGGCTATCAAGGCACTTTTATTGGTTTTCATTGTTCATCCAACTGCAACTGTGGTCCTAATCTCTGGGCCACAGTTGGCCCCTCTACACAGTTGGCCATGCTTTCGTACGTGTCTTTAACGATTCTGAGACTCGTATGATTTGCCAAAAGCTAGCTTCCTAAATTGAACTGTCAAACCTGAAGGAGGGCGACGCTAAGCATAGGGCTTGCTCAGGGCGCTCGTTTGGTTCTTACCAGACCTGCTAGAAGTGCACTAATCTAACCTAATACTTGCCTAACGGGGGTGGATATCCACTGAGAATGCGAGTGAGTTTGTGCACATTAGACTGTTAAGGCTGGTATTACCTTCTTCGGAGCCTCTTAGTCAAAGAGAGAGTTGTCAATCTTCGCTGCCCAGATTTAAAGTGGAACTGTAGATCTTCTGGCCTCTAAAAAAGTAAAGAGCGTTTTTCCAAAACGTCAAGCAATTCCGCATAACATTGCAAAACGTAGTGATGCATAGTAAGCGATGCTTTGTCAAATGACTTTTCTTTTACGACATTTGTTCGCAAAGCGTTTTGGAATAGTTGCTTTTACAGTCTTAGAGTATGTATGATACGTTTTGGAAAACGCCGTAACTAATAACAAACTCCATCGACGGAGACTAAGACAACAACGTCACACGACACGTGATGAAGGGGTAAAGCGTCCACCACTCGAAGCGATCGCACAAAGCTGCCCACATTTCACAATGAAACAATTTTTTGACCAAAACAGAAAAACAATGATAAATAAAATCTCAGATAGTCTCTAAACTTATCACTCTCAGCGACAGGCCTGAACCGATTACGTGAGGTGAACAAAGCCATTTCCACCTGTATGCGGTGACATGTCCCACCGAATTCCCTAGCGCGAACGTAACAACCGCATACCAAGCCGTCAACTCAATCCCATTTGACAGTTCGCCATGGCAGCGCTTATCGCGCCCGTCATCACTCTCAACAACTGATTTACCGACTGAAAGTCGAAATCCAACGACTCACTGCACGGACTTCGAAATGAAATTGTTGTTTGTTGAAATCCAAGAGTAATTAGCGCATAATCTGCTCAATTGGCCGATAATCTGCTCAGTGGTGAGGGAAGTAATTGAAAATCGCGCAGTAGGACTCGCAGATTATGTGCGGACGTTCGAAGACCTATCCCGAAACGATCGTCCGCGGGATGAGTTTGCAAATTGTGTATCCAAGGTGCGTAGTTGCCGACAGGCCGGTGGGTTTCAGTTTAATGACCCAAACTTGCTTCCTTCGATTACTCCGTGTGCACTCATGGTCACATGGCAGATATTCGCTGTGCTGTGTGCACACTAAGGCGGCTTAGTTCACAGCGGTAATCGGATTATAATCTCGCTGCTACCTGTGTGGCCAATGATGATACGGAAATACCAAATGCGTAATGAGATAGTGGGGAATTTCTTACTACGCAGTGTCATTTTGAACGCATCACTGGCGTTCCCTGTGGTGAACCAAGCCGGCGAAGCAGGAGACGGCACCAGCTAGGCATTGTCTGGAGCAGATAATGGTCATTTGAGAATAATGAGTGATTGGGGGATTGTGTGGCGTGAGGCGTGAGGCGAAGACAAGTGGAGTGGGTGTCGTATACGTAACTTTTTTTCCTTTCTGCTGTTAATCTGTCCAATCGAGGAGAAGAACAAGTTGACACGCAGTTTAGAGCTAGGCATTCTGGCGCCCGTATGTAGCTAATAAATTTTGAGGGAAGGCAGGCTTGTGTGGGATAATGGTGGGAGAGAACAGTTAAGGGAAAGCGGAAGCTGGCAAAGTATTGCCGAGAGGTGTTGATGGGTTGTACGATGGAAGGAGAAATACCGTAAGAAGGGAGCGGTTGAGGAGATTGAGAGGCGCTATGGTAGAAGTAATGTTCGAAAGTTTTATCACAGCACGAAGTAATTATCCTATTGACAGGAAGATCGAATACAAGTTACGGGTAAGATAATGAAACATCTGGTAGTCAGCCTTAAAAATCGTTTTCACGGGGTGGACCAGAACAACAAGCCTCGCCAATTAGCACGATCTCTGCCAAGCTGTCTCTAGTTTCACGCCAAGTTGGTGGACGTCATTTTCACTAGGGTGCGGAACATACATATGACGCGGCCGTCCCCTGTTGCATTGTTCCACAGGGATGGCCAGTGTCATACATAAAGTCGATTTGGATCTTCGAGGGACGTCACTATTACTCAATTTACTCTTGAGCCCATAGAAACAGTGGTTGGTAAGAGTGACTCTACGTTTGATCTTGGTTGTTTACTTACAGTTTACGGTAACTACCTCAAAGTTATAGCAAATTATCGCAATGCGCGATAATGTCTTTTGTTTGACGGCAGCACATACTTCGTTTTGCACTCTTATCCTCACTCATCGCTATATCCTTTTTACCCGCTTCCGTCCCAAGGCCAGCAAACGGCTCGCTGTGTTCTGTCAAACACGTCAATATCATGGGCGGAAGCTTACAGTCGTACGGACTTCTGGGAATTCGTGTCACCAGTGTAAGCAAGTATGTCTTGCACGATCATCTTCAGGATTAAGTTGAACGCATCATATGACCGAGTTCTAGAAGTCGCTGAGAATCTTGGGGTATCCACAACCTTTTCTTTTTTAAACTCCGGCCGTATGTATTAACTCTACGTACGAAGCCATCAGGCTCAATCTACTCATGTCACGACGTGTGTAAGTTCTCATTTGAACATGCTAAATTATGCATGCTCAATTCAGAATAAAGTATAGGAGGTGTAAAAGTGCGGCCGACATGACGAAGGCACAGACGGATGAACAGGTATTAACTAATAAAGACTCCGTTTGAAAGACGTTGTTTTCATCAGTACAGGTATACACCTGCTGAGCAACTCTTCCCAATCGTTCATGTCAAGAGTCAACTTTGTGATATACTTCCTCTGGAAAATGTACTGCACAGAGGATGTGTTCCCTTTGGTCGAACATGACGTTATTGCATCTGCTAGAGTATATCCAATCACGATCTATACCAACTGTTCAGTGACATGAACTAAGACAGAGGCCTACGCATCCAATGAGTAAATTGTTTACAATATCAATCTGTCATCGACTCTAAGCTCGTGCAACATAGAACGTCCACGACAAAGATGAGGCACAAATCAAGGCGAGAACTTACCTCACCATCTTCTTGCGCGGTAACTAAAGCAGATAGGAAATGAGACGCACGGAAATATTGTCTTAGTGCAAATAATACCGACACACTCGTCCCACTGTGCGCCGTGGCGTATACGTAACAATTTTCATTGAGTAAATGTAAAATGTACTTACTTACTTACTTATCAGGCTGACGAGCCATGAAGGGTCTGAGCCTGAGTAATTGCTGCTTTCCATCGGTGAAGCTCCCGGGCACGCTGCTTCTAGTCATCAAGGCCAAGCTGTCTTACATCCGCGATGACTTGGTCTCTGTACCGGAGGTTTGGTGTTCCTCTAATTCTCCAACCAGGGGGCTCGGCTTCGAAGACCCTCTTTGCTGGAGCGTTGTTGTCCATTCGCTCGATGTGGCCGAGCCGTGTAGTCGATGGATTTTCACCTTCCGGACTGTCATCCACATCCTGGTACAGCTCGTGGAGTTCGCAGTTGTGTCTTCTCCGCCATTCGTCTTCCTCGCAGACGGGACCATATATCCGACGTAGAATTTTTCTTTCGAAGGCACCAAGAAGCTGCTCTGCAGTCCTGCTTAATGTCCAGCTTTCGCCTCCATAACGCAGAATAAGGGTTTTGTAGAGCATGACTTTAGTCCTTCGTTCCAACTTGACCATGCCTCCCAAGCTATTGCAGAATTTGTAATCCTAATCCATTATAAACTCTATGGGCGCGTTAAAGTAGAAAATGCACTAGCTTGCACTAATAGTGCAGTAAGTTGGGTGTATGTGACGGGGACGACGATCGGCGTGGTGTTTCAAGGTTTCTTCTGGTCTGGCAGAGTATTGAAGACTGACAGTGGAAACTGCCTTCAGGCGATACACAAGAAATAAGTGAATTCGAAAAATATGATCTGTTATTGACTCTCAGCTTAGTACTATTCTCTTGCTTAACCAAGAAAGGCGCAAGGCGTAACATTTCGTACACCCAATCCATGGACGGTTGGCTAGCGCAGTTGGTTGATGGCCGGTCTGTGGTTATAGTGATTCCCTGCCAAAGGAAGTTGCCTTACTTAGACCATACAGGTCCAATATGCTGTCACTTACAAGGTTCGTCGTTGACCTACTGTATTTAAGGATGTCCTTAATGTAAGCTCACCTTTGATACTTTGCATATCCATCTTGGGCAGATAGTCACTGAACTGCTAAACAGATGCCAAGACAGTAATGGGTGGACTCCGCTTTTGTCTCGTACCTCAGCACACGCCAGATGATCTGGTTGAACGCTTCATTCCGGACTTCGTTCTCGTTAGTTGGAAAATCCATCTCGTGTGCCCCTGCACAGAATCCCATCACGTTTTTACCATCTTTGGTCTGATTAGTGGCGTAGCCCATCCATCCAACCAAACAGACTGCTCTCCAATAACGAATTGATCTGAGAGATTATGTGCTGTGCTGTAGGTAGTCATCTCTCCGAATGAGAACTCATCGATCCTCAACACTTAAAATCCTCAGCACACACGATCGCTGAGGACAGTGTGTCTTCTTAATGATTCCCACATGACAGGCTAGTTTGTTCGACTTCATTAACTCGTCGTAATTGTTAAGTTTTTCGCGCCAGCATCATTTTTATTTATAAAACATTCAACCGCTACAAAAACATACTCGAAACCAATACCAGCTGACCTTGCCATAGTAATTTTTACGCCACCCAGACGCGTTTGACAGCTGTGCGGCTCTTTCCCCAACAAATTTTGTTTCCTGCCACAGAACGGCCACGCGACGACGCTTACCCATCTATTTATGGAACTCGTCTAAAATTAGGGCGTTTTAGCAACAGCCTCACACTCGGATGACGTAGTCCTTCTGGCAGGCGATCATCACTGTCTGCATGCCGATCTCGTTAGGGTAGACCAAAAATGAATTAAACTCAGCACTTTTGAAATCAATAAACGTCTCAAGACGCACCAAAACTAGGCACCTGTCTGAAAATAAACATCCGTTTGCACAATATTCACCCACTTTGAGATTCTCTGCTTGCGGCACTGTATTATCGATCTGCCATACCGACGCGACGGGAATACGAGTCTTTTTGCACTGTTTAATGTCAAACTGACAGGTGATTAAAATTCTTTTTGTGCGTTTTTGTTTATTTTGTGTTCGTTGTTCACGCAAATTTTCCATCGTTTAACTAAATTGACAATTTTTTATCTATCGTGACGCGGTTAAATTCGAAAATGTTCTTTAAAACCATCCTGATCCCTGCCCTATACATTTCCATGATATTTGCTGAAATCGAACACAAATGTTCCGATATGAAGCGCCATGAAATCGAACACCATCTGTCGACAAAGACTCCCTATCGTGTCGTGGCCAATCTAGAGGAAGACAAATTTGAGTATCCAGGTAAAAGCGATATTCTCTCACTCTCTATGTGTGCTTGTGTACATGGTTATTTTGTTTAATAATGTAAACATTTATTTATTCGCAAAAGAATGCAGAGCGTCTAGAATTTGGTCGGTGATACGGCATGGGGCGCGGAATCCAAGCAAGAAGATCATTCGCATGGCCAAAGAGAATCTTCCACGAATAAAACAAAGAATACTTAATAATGCACATGCTCGCTTTTGTCCGCACGAATTGGCAATGTTCAAGTTTTGGTACTTCAATGTGAGTGCCGAGGAGGAGAAATATTTGGTTGCCGAGGGGGAGGACGAACAAATTGAATTGGCCGAGCGGATGCAGAAACGTTTTCCACACATCTTAAAGGACACATACGATCCTAATTTATATTTATTTAAGTACACCGCAACGCAAAGGACACTGAAGAGTGCTGAAAGTTTTGCCACGGGGCTTTTTGGACGGCATAGGATTCGGGATATCACTTATCCTGAGGCGATGCACAAGGATCCTGTCTTGAGGGTAAGTTTTGCGTTTGTTTTCCTGTTTTCCTGTTTTCCCTTTATGTAATGTACTGTCTTGTGACATCACTTTGCGTACACATGTGTGTCTTGAACTGACGAACGCGAAAGATGTACGTCTCAAGGCCAGAGGTTGAGAGTGAAGATTAATTGGGTCCGCTCATCATCGTTAAGTTTCATTGTGGTGTGGATATCTCTGGCCATACGTCGCGCAGCTGGGCTAATGAGCTGAAGTTCATTGTTTTGCTTACGTCATCCGACGAAGAGTTGTAACGAACGTCTCTTTGTTATCTGCGATTTCCTTAAACGGCAGTGGAAGCATCGTCTGAGACGGAGACTATCAATTTCGCGATGCCTTTTTAATTGTTATCAATAGTTTTTTTTTCCTTCTTTGATTGTGTGACACATCAGTGGATGACGCACAGTTTGTAACGTGTAATACATATATCTATCGAGTGGGTGAGCGGTTTCGCAAAAACAGAGGCGTACAGTGAGTGACAGCGATATGGAATCGGTTTCGAATGCAAAACGGGCTACATTTTGAGAGTTGCTCGGACTTGAGCAGAAGTGTGGGCGGGAATCGAAAGTTATGGCGAATTGATTTTGGTTTCCACATGACGTCCAGTGACGTTTCTTGCGAATAGTTTTTAAGTTGAGTTCTTAATTTTCAAGGCGGGGTTTCTTCATGGAGAGTGATTAGCGAGTTGTGTCTTTGATTTATGACGAATTCTGGGTGAATGCTACTTAAATGTATAAAATCTGGTTGACTGACTGTATATCTGAAGTCATACCGATGACTTATCAGGAAAAGAAGAGTGATCTCTGTAACAATATAGCAAAGTCCAGCTGAGACAGCGGCTGTTGACTAGTGAGTGTCTACCAGCGAGACTGTGCACATTTCATTCGAATTCATTTGGAGCAGTGTGTGTATTATTTAAAACTAAAATCATTTTCATTAGTGAGTACATTTAGGTACACTGGGAAATTGCCTAAGGACAAGGGTTGAGGTTAGATAAACAAAAATATCTGTTTCTTCGTCCGGCTGACCAGCTTTGTCGTCTTGAATCTGCTCATAGTTCAGTGTCTCTAATTTAAAAATAAAATTTACTTTCCAATTGGGTTGCGCTGATGAGATATTGAGCTTTTTGTGTAGGACACTAACTGTTTGTCTCGGGCTTGTGATTTTTAAGCAACGTACACAATTTGAGTATTCCCCGCTATTTGCTCTAATAATGAACATTTCACGGTCGTTTTTCCGATAGCGAGTCTTAAGATTTATCTTGATCTTTTGAAAGTCAGGGCATTGTTCCACTTCCAAGTGTCTAATAAATACATCCTATTACGGATTTGTCAGACCTGCAACGGGTCTGTCTGCACACTTCCTATCATATGAGAATTAGATTTGTCTACAATTCTGATGTGAAGTGCCTCTTCTCTTCAACTATTCAACAGACACTTCCCTTTCTCAATCTTTTGACATCACAATGTCTCATTACCGCTAAGTCGTATAAAATCGTAATGAGACGTCGAAAACTCCTTTCCTTTGGTGTTCATAGTTGACGCAAACATAGCATTCTAAGCTCCGGTTGCACAGTGGTCGTTTGAACACCACTTTTGGTTTAAACTTCAGCTCAGAGATTTATTCGGTTTCCCACTTTTGTTTAAACCTTGATCTGAGCTCAAGTTTATGTTAAACGAGAATAGACTGTCGTTTAAACCTCAGTTCTGCAACCCAGCCATCTTATTCCGCTCTTTTGATCGCATTACACAATGGAAGGTCAACTGAACTGAACCGGACGAGCTCAACCAAAAACTTGAACTCTGTTTACGATTCAGTTGAACGTACGTTTAAACCTTTATTGTGCAACTGGACATATGGCGTGGTTGCATTTCGATTAATTTGGCTGTCGACAATGATGGTTGGTTGGAAGAAAATTCAGTCCAAACAGACGATCCTATTGTATGCGGAGTGTGGGCATACGTATACATTGCCTGTTTCCTCGGCGTAAACTAAAGCCATTTAATTACTCCTTATCGGAATGATGGTATCAATGTTTTCTGAAGAATAATTTTCTTTAAAAATTTCTCATTTTTTGCAAGCTTTCAAGGAAGCATTTCGTCAACGGGAAGGTCGTTCAGACTAAAGCTAGACAGCTCAAGACTTTTGGTAAACTTGCAGTTACACTTGTACTCTGCAGTCGTCTGTGCGTGTTGCACACACCAGTTGATGGGTGGACGATGTGCACTTATTCGTTCTCGACTGTACTCCAAACTTATTGAAAACTTAATAAGGGGTTTTGAAAAGTTGTGCATTCGTATCGCTTATGCATTTTGCACATATCCTTTTCCATCTGTAATCGAACACTCAGACATACATTCATGGTCATTGATTATCTAGTGGCACTCTGGATTTCGCTCAGTGAGTGGTTCGATTTGAATGCTATCGTAACCTGTGACTAATCACGCTTCTAATCAGAAATAAGAGACTCTTCTATTCTCTGCTCTCTGATTTCTGCTTCTAATTTTCGTTCATCCCAAGCAATTCCCATCCTACACATTCTTGCTTTAAATAAATTTCATTATTAGCCTCTCATCGCAGCCCCACATTACCTACTTTCACCAATAAACTGAACATCTAGCTTTAAGACACTAAATCCAACTAAAAATTGTACATACGAATTGAAATAAAATAAACTCAATTACTAACAAAAAAATTGCAAAAATAACAAAGTGTATTTTCTTACTGCACTGCTCTGCCTCCTCATTCACTCAGCAACAATTGCACATTCAAATCGAGCACATCCCCTTCAAACTGTCACCTGCATACACAAATTGTAGTAGATCAATGAACTGAATGCCATCACTGGCAATCAAAATAAACACACCCAACAAAATGTAAATGAGTTCAACAGCCCAGCATCCGGTTGTCTCATTCACCCTACCGAAACATAAGGGAGAAGAGAAAGAACCTGCAAAAAAAAGAAAACAAACAAACCCATTTTCTGACATCTCGTGTCAAAAGTGAAAACTCGTTGAAAAAATGCTGCGTATTTTTCGTCAAACGTGATTTTCCAAATAAATTAAGTGAAAAGCATAAAATTTTTACAAAGTCTAATTGAAAACAACCCATAAACATAGACCCTGTACTCTCGAGTTGATTACCAAACTGCGAACGAAGTTCTAGTTCATTGTTTTGTCCAGAAATAAGTTTATAAGTTTTTTTTTCTTTTTTCACTTCAACCAAAAAGGAAAAGTGTGGTGGAGAGACGATATATCGTGCGTGCTTCGGGCGAAGTCCTGAATAGTTTTCATTTTTCCAAGTTATTTGCTTTTTTTCTTTCGTCCTGGTACTTTAATTTCTTATTCGGAGTGAACAGGAGTCCCGAACAGTTTTTTTTTCTCAATTCCGTGTTCATAAACGAAGGTTGAAGGATGCAACACCATATTCTGTAGACTTGCAGTGGAAGTTGTTGTTGGTTTGCGAAAATAAAACGAAAGAGGTGACTTGAATGCGGCGACTGACTATGTTTTTTTTTCTTCCTGTTTCTTGCATTTGTTTCAAGGACCAGTGTGAGCTGGATGCAATTCCGAAAATCCGTGGGGTATGCTTAAGCAAAACGAGACGAAATGAGAAAAGAAAGATTTCTGCTTTCGCTTTCATTTGCAAATATCCACTCACACACTATACACACGCAACACACTCAGTGACTCAGATCAGATCGATTCGGTTGGGCCGTAAAGATTTAGGAGTGCATGGGAGTGTGCCTTAAGTATTCCCATACACATCACGCAATGAAGGAAGACCTAATTTCCGAGTTATTATGCAATGAAAACGCTCTAATCACTCGTGTTTCATACGTAAGTCGCGACATTTGTTAGGACAAGTGCGTCACGAATGTCGTTTTAGTTCAGTTCTGTTTTTTTGTTTTTCTCTTTTTGCAATTGTGTAAATAATGAACACAAAAATGTGTGCTGTAGTCTCCATAGAGTTGTGAGTGAGCATGTGACCAAAACAATTGCGCATTCAAAGGGGATTCCTCCTCTAAAGGGCTTCCTGTGTGCTGTTGGCGCTATCAGCAATCTTCTCTGCGGTCGAGTTGGGGTTTTTGCTCTTGAATTGTTTTCCACTCGCGATGTGCATTCTGTTTGTAAATGCTGTGTACATTAACTACCGGTGCGGATGACTAAGCTGGGAGTTACGCAGTGTTCGTCGGTTGAACTGACATAAAATGTTTGCCTTCTTTTTAAGCGCATGTTCAAATTTAGACGAAGGTTATGTTCGCATTATAACCTGTGCTCGTTGTTTGGAGTAGAAGTGAGGTAATCTCTCAAGAATCTCATGAAATTCTGTGTAAAATCGCTTGAATTCTTCTCATTGGCAACAGCCATTCCACCAACTCGTATCCAACGGCTGGTTTGCAGTCACAGGTCCTTTTGTGTTCCATTTCAAAGGTAGTCCCTCATAAATCGGTGTAGCACTGAACAGGTAGGAAGTGCTGAAGACCGGGGTCAAGCCTTTGTAATAGGTATGTCTTCTTTGAAGATCATCGAGTGACAATAGTGTTCAATAGGGACGCATGTTCATTGAATGATCAGGAAACCCCCCGTTGAGGACTTTTAACTCTTTGTGTCGCAATATTTTTTATTAGATCACTTAGGGAACAGTTCTCAATATATTCGGTGAATTTTTTGTGTTAACAAATGCACATCGGGTGCTGTGTAATAACCTCCAATTCATATTCCAAAGGAGGGCCTGAATATTCCTTATCTACTTCAGGCTTTGACATAACTCCTGCAGACGTTGACGGTGCCTGTTATCTGTCAAAGTGAATCTGTCATGCTACAACACGTCTTGCCTATGAGCCCTCATTTCGGCTTGTGGTCCGTCACTCCGCAAAGCATGATCAAGAAGTACCCACAAGGGTTTCCTTGACATTCCCAAGTGTCAATTCTTCTAACCAACCCTTCCAAAATTCGCCACCCAGTCCCTTGAAACAAATGCAGCAAAGAAACGCACACGGTTCCGTTCGGTTAGTAAAACTAAAACGTTCTCTTCCCGCAGATTGTTTCCATAAATTAGTGCGGTTAACATAGTCATCCAGTGAATAAAATGGACAGCAGCCGGAAATAAGTTGCCACCAACCCGTCAAGAGAGTTACCACCGAATCACTTCAATTTCGCCGAAGAGTTCATTCGAATCCGTTCGAACAATGCTGGATCAGAGCAGAAGTTCGTCTGACAGCCGCAAATCCTCAATGTCGGAGAGTCTCAAAACCTCGCTTAGCCTGTCCAATGGATATGCGGGCGCCACGGTGCCGGACTGTCAGTGTCCAATATGTTTCCAAGCGAAACGCCATCAGGAGAACATCGATGGCATAACGTTCGAGAAGCAGCAATGGCGCATCCGCGAGCGAATGAAAACGGCAAGTGTCGCTCTAGTGCTGTGTCTGAACATTGGCGTCGACCCCCCGGACGTGGTGAAGATACAGCCCTGTTCACGGCTCGAGTGTTGGATTGACCCGTCATCGGTGTCCGCCCCGAAGGCGATGGAACTGATTGGAGCCAACCTGCAGAAACAGTACGAACGCTGGCAGCCGCGTGCTCGATACAAAAAATGCCACGATCCCACGGTGGAAGATGTGAAGAAACTGTGCACCAGCCTGCGGCGCAACGCCAAGGATGAGCGCGTGTTGTTCCACTACAATGGCCACGGGGTGCCGAAGCCAACCGCAAACGGAGAGATCTGGGTCTTCAACAGGAACTTCACGCAGTACATACCGCTGTCGATTTTCGACCTGCAGGCGTGGATGGGGGCACCGTCGATCTATGTGTACGACTGCTCGAACGCCGGCATCATCATCAATTCGTTCAATCAATTCGCCGAGCAACACGAGAAGGAGAGGGAGAAGGCCATGCACAACATGGGCTCCAACGGACTGCCGATGGTGACCTACAAGAAGTGCATCCATCTGGCGGCGTGTTCGGCCAATCAGATCCTGCCGATGAACTCGCAGTTGCCGGCGGATTTGTTCACCTCCTGCCTGACGACGCCTATTAAGATCGCCCTCAAGTGGTACGCGATGCAGGGCAAGTTCGACCTTGTGCCCAAGATGCACAACGACTTGATAGACAAGATCCCGGGGCAGGTGATCGATCGGCGCACGATGCTCGGCGAGCTGAATTGGATTTTCACCGCGATCACGGACACGATTGCGTGGAACACACTGCCGAGGGATCTGTTCCAGAAGCTCTTCAGGCAGGACCTGCTCGTGGCGAGTTTATTCAGAAACTTCCTGCTGGCGGAGAGGATCCTTCGTTCGCATGACTGCACGCCGGTGTCTAGCCCGGCGCTGCCCCCGTGCTTCCGACATCCGATGTGGGACGCATGGGACCTGGTCGTCGACTTGGCCCTACAGCAGCTGCCCGACATCCTGGAGAAGGGCGTCCCGTACAAGCAACTGCCGTTCTTCGAGGAGCAGCTGACCGCATTTCAAGTGTGGCTGGACCGGGAGTCTGAGTCCCGTGTGCCGCCCGAACAACTACCGATCGTCTTGCAGGTCCTACTGTCGCAGGTGCACCGCTTGCGGGCCCTGGACTTGCTGGCGCGCTTCCTGGACCTCGGCCCGTGGGCCGTGAACCTAGCTCTGGGCGTGGGTATCTTCCCGTACGTACTTAAACTGCTGCAAAGCTCTGCAAAGGAGCTGCGACCGGTTCTGGTGTTCATCTGGACGAAGATCTTGGCCGTGGATCCGTCGTGCCAGGTCGACTTGGTCAAGGACCACAAGTACTTCCTCATGGTACTGCAGGACTACACAGTTGCGAAGGAGATTCGCCCGCTGGCCGCATTTGTACTTTCGAGCATTGTCAAGAACTTCCTCCTGGGACAGACCGGTGCGCTCCAGAACTCGCTGGTCTCCATCTGTCTATTTCAGCTGAACGACGAGGACTGGTTGCTGCGCCAGTGGCTGGCGATATGCCTGGGTCACCTGTGGCAGAACTTCGACAAGGCGCGCTGGTCTGGCGTGAGAGACTTGGCCCATGAAAAGCTGTACCCGCTGTTGAAAGATCCGGTCCCGGAAGTGCGCGCGGCTGCGGTCTTCGCCTTGGGCACATTCATCAGCTCGGTCACCGACCGCTCGGAGGAGCATGCGAACAACATAGACCGCATCATAGCCATCACTCTGCTGGAGACTGTCGCCGATGACATGTCGCCGCTGGTGCGCCTCGAGTTGGTCGCAGCGCTGCAGTGGATGGTCATCCTGTTCGAGTCGCAGTTCGTCAATGTGTACCAAGAGTCGCATCCCTCCTCACCCACGCCTACCATTATGTCTCACAGTCCGACATCGCACCCGCACCACCACACCACGCACAGCTTGGAGCGCAACATCAACATGAAGCGCGTCTACAGCTCCAGCTGCATCCCGAACAACGCCTGCGCTTCGTCGAGCATTCCGTTTCACTCGATATTCTTGAAGCTGTGGCAAGGAATTCACAATCTCAGCCAGGACCCGTTCCCGAAGGTTGCGGAGGCCGCGCAGAAGGTGATCAACTATGTGAAGGACTCCGCCCTGTGCCTCATCACTGCGAAGGAGGCGAGCTCCGAGAAATTCATCAGCCTGAGCGTGAGCCTTCCGCCCAGTCCGAACACCCGCACGACCTACTTGAACGAATCCCCACCCGTGGGCATGAACCACGCGGAACCGAAGCCGGGTGGAGTTGCCAGCAAACTCAGCTCGATGGCGGCAAAGTACCGCAGCACCATGTTCAGCGACCTCGAGTACTTGGACAGGAAAATACGCACGACGTCTATGAACGACGAGACGGACAGCTCCGGACCGTCGAATGCGGTCACAGCTACCATCACCGAGAACCACCACCCGGTGAGCTTGCGTAACCCGAAACCCATAGTCACCACAGCCTTCCTGCCGTGGGTTGTGAATTACTTCACCAGCCCGGCCAAGCATCGCTACACGTGCGCGGTGAGCAACGACGACTCGATGCCGACGGACAAGAACTCGCGCGAGTATCGCTGCCGTGAGTGGCGGTTCAAGCGGAACACGAACGTGCGCCAGTTTGCAATAGATCAGGAAAAGTTCGCCCCCTGCTACAAGATAGACATCCCCAACTGGGTGGGGAAGACGCAGTTCACGCCGTCGATTGTAAAGCTGCTGCCCTACGAGCCGCAGATCGCGGTGGCTTACAAGGAAAAAGTGGCTGTGTACGATTGGACTCGAAACTCGGTGTGCTCCTACACGCCGGCCAGCAGCACCTCAAGCCAGGCGAACAAGAAGGGCAGCTTAAGTGGCAGCAGCTCGCAAGCCTCATCATTGTCGCAACAAGCCGCCTCGTCGGCATCGGCCCTGTCCCGAGTGGGTGCTATCGAGTTTGTGAACGCACATGACGTTGCTATGATAATGGTCGGGCACGACGATGGCGTGGTCCGAGTGTGGCAGGAGCCGTCTTTCGAAGCGAATCGGGAGTCTAGTCGTTTGGTTACCGCCTGGGAAGCTCTGCCGTTGCGTGCGCAGAAGAAGGAGATGCCCAGTGGAATTGTGATGTCGTGGCACCAGGTCCATCAGCAGCTGGTCGTGGGTGGTTCCACGCGCTACCTGCGCATATGGGACGCCGAAAAGGAGCTTAAAGTTTGTGATATACCCATCGGTACAGAGACCCTGGTCAAGGCACTGTCTCCTGCACCCCCGGATCCGACTCGAATGGATCTACTCGCTGCAGGCTGCAGCGACGGCAGTGTTCGTATCTTCGATCGGCGCTGCTCGCCCAACGATGCCCGGGTGAAGGTGTACCGCGAGCATAATGGTGCCATACTGACCACCTACCTAAGGGAGGATCGAACCACCCTCATCTCGGCGTGCACCAACGGCCGTGTGAATGTCTTCGACATGCGCGGTCGCAGCACACTGCACCAGTGGGAGTTTGGCCAGGACGTCCTCGCCGTGGCTGTACACCCGCGAGTGAACATAGTCGCGTGCGCGAGCAATCAGAAGATCGCGATCTATCGTCAGTGTGGACGGACCCAAACGATATTGCGGACCCATGAGACCGGTTTCATGGGTCCCAGGGCAGGCCTGACTTCGTGTCTGTCCTTCCATCCGCATAAAATGAACCTGGCCGTTGGACTAACCGACAACACTGTGGTCGTCTACGGATCGCCAAGCTCTCCAGGTACTTGACAGAGTCTTCCGTATGTGCTCACTAGGCTAACCCCAGCCCAAATCAATCGTCCTCTACAACGCGTGCCCTCTTCTCTTTTCAGTTTTATAAGCTTTGCCAACGCTGGAAGGCTGACGTCGACAAAAATCCCGATGCATTGGATTATGTTAGAAAATTTGTGGATGGACCTGAAATGCACGAGGTCGTCAAATATATAAAACATCGAACCCAGCTTAATGATATCACACCGCAAGACGCCCATTTAATGTACACAATTTGTGCCTTTGAGACAGCATGGAACAAGCATAAAAAAGTTTCACCCTGGTGCTCGGTTTTCAATAGGAGAACAATACGGTATATGGAATTTGCTGAGGACTTGGAATACTATTGGATCGATGGTTATGGCTTCGATATCACCCACAAGCAGGCATGTCCCGCAATCATTGATATGTTCGATCACATTGAGTGAGTACACTTTGAAAACGATTGAAAGCACATCTCATTTGTTTTTGTTTTTCTCTCGTCCGCAGTCCCAATTCAGTACACAACAATGCAACGTTTTATTTCACTCATTCCGGTACGATGCTGAAACTGTTGGCCCACCTGGGATTGTACAAAGATGAGTTTCACTTAACTCATTTGGATGCATCGAAGCAGAGGCAGTGGAGGACAAGTGCAATAGATTCTTTTGCCAGCAATTTGGCTTTCGTTTTATATGAGTGAGTACGGTTTTCATTGTTCGTTTGTTTCTTTTCAGCTGTCTGTCCATTTTCTGATCTTCGTCTGTCGAAGCTGAAGGGATATCTGGGATTCTTCGTGGCTATTCATGGTTCCACTCAGACTAGGAGAATTATGCGCTCTTGAACGTCACACAAAATGGGCAAACTGATGTGGGCGAGGTTACGTTGCAAAGGAGGACGTTCAAGTATCGCTCTAATACACGCCTCGTAGCTTGGTAGTATTCTCATGGCCGTTTGCTGATAGAAACTATTTAAAATCTGCATATTGACCAAGTACCTTATGTTCAACTTAAGATATTCTTCGTTCTTTCTGCTTTGGCAGCCTACATGAGTGTCAGCCTACATGCACCTCCATCTAGCCCGGTTTGTGCGAGTTGCTTCCAGCCACGCACGTTCACGTGGTCTTCCTTTACCGCGTCGTCCGTCGGAATTGGTGTCGAAGACTCCAGCCCGAAGCATTGGTATCCATTTGCCGTACGTTACCAAGCCATCTGAAACAAGAGACTTAAACCCGATTGATGTCGCTGTACAGCTTGTGCAGTTCGTCGTTCAGTCTCCTCCTCCAACCACCCTCAGAACAGAGACGTTCCCTTCAAAACTACCAAGAATCTCCTCGTCCACTTTAGGTTAGGTTAGGTTAGGAAGTAGTGGCTGACTGCTGCAGAGCAGTCACGCTTAGGCCAGAGTAGGCCCATTGCGACACCACGCGGATTGACTTCTCCTAACGCTGGAACCAGTTGGTGCTGCTGATGAACCGATTTAGTTGGCCAATGCTGGCACTTCTTAGCTCGTTACGGCTGCTGAAGTAGTAGGCTCCTAGGTGCAGGAACTCACGACTGGCAAGAGCACTGCAAAAGCAGAGAAGGTGATGAGTATTTTCTTCCTCCTCTTCTGCAAAAATCATTACATTGGGCACCCATCCTGCGAGCATGAGTGCCAATTACACAGTGCCCGGTTATGACTTCCATGAGGACTTGCTGAGTCCAAGTAGACCGTTCTAGGTTAAGTGATGGCCAGTTTTCTTTTGTTTTAAGGCAGGTGGTGCCTTCTAGCCATTTGTCATTAGTGGTTTTAGTTGTGTAGATCTTAAGAAGATGGTAAGCTGTAGCGATCGGCGTGGAAGGCGGTACCCCTGCTATCGATAGGGATGAGGTTGGACCACACTTAGCGAGTTCGTCGGCTTTGCAGTTTCCTGGTATGTCACAGTGTCCCGGCACCTACATGAGGTGTATGTTAAAATGCTCGCCCATCTCGTTAGCAGACAGCCTGCAATTAAGGGATGTTTTAGACTAGAACATGGCATTGTCCAGGGATTTTTTATGGGGGCCTGACTATCCCTTTTTGATATCACATTGTTTTTAAGCCACGACAGCGCCTCTTTAATCGCTATGGTTTCTGCCTGAAAAACGCTACAGTGATCAGGGCGCTTCACGGAGATAGCAATGTTGAGGTCTTGAGAATAGACACCCGCACCCACCCCTTCTTTTGTCTTTGATCCATCTGTGAAAATGCGCAGAGGATCTTTCAGCGTTTGGCTGTCAGTCATCCAGTCCGATCTGGAAGGAATGCGAGCATTTATTTTCGAAGATGGCCTGGGGCAGTAGGCTGTCGGTGTTGCTATGTAGGAAATTGAATTCCTTGAGAATGGTTGAGTGGCCGATGTTGAGTTCCGACCACAGTCGGAGTGTTAAGAGGCTCAAGGCTGTGCTTGCTGCTGCTTGTTTCCCGAAGGGGAGGCGGGAGATGGAGGAGAATATTCAGTGCGTCTGACGGAGTACTTCCCAGTGCCCCGCTGATACACAGGCAGGCCAGTCTTTGTACTCGGTCGAGTGCATTGCAGTTTATAACTGAGACACCATACAGAAGTGTCGGTCTGACGTTAGAGGTGTAAATCCAGTGAGCGATGCGTGGTGGTAGGCCCCATTTGCATCCAATGGCCTTTGTGCAGCTAAAAGGTGCAGAAGAGGCTTTTTTTCCACTTTATAGAAGGTCAGATCTTATATAGGGATATCTTGGTTCTTCGACAGAGGCATTTATTCCTCAATGGCCTTCCAAGCTCAAAAACAGCCATTGGCCAGGGTTATCTTTCATTTTATCTCCGCGGTGGCGGCATTGCTTGCGTAAACTTTGGAGCCTGGGGAGACAATGTCTTTCACTACTGCCAAGTTATAGCTGTCTATAGTGACGTTTTGTCCGAGATGTCAGTTTTCGTATTGGTTGCTCACTTCGGCTTCAAATGTCATAATCGTTGTTTTTATGTGTGAATGTGGATTTAAATGTGAGTTGTTGCTAAATTTGGAACATCTTTTCAACAGGCCGAAAATGTTTACAAAACGACAAAACTTGTAGGTTCAATTGCAGTATCAGCAAACGGGACTCTATCGCCTTACTCGTTGTTCAATTCCATTCTTCACCAATGTTCGATTAATTTCAAAAATGTTTAACCAACACTCGGCCTCAAACAACAAGCATCTTCAGTTGTTTTCTAGCTGTTTGAACTGCTCGCAACAAGTTGGTTGGTTGGCCTTCTTTCTGTTATCATGTAGTGCATTGAAAGGTAAGCCTGTAGCCGAAGACCGGTACCGGATTGTTAACGTCTTCGTCTTAGTGTAGCTCTTCAGTATGAGTTGACATTCATTTTTCAGCAAGTAGACGTGCTGTGGCTCGTGCGCCTCTGTCAGAATGTGGCAATACGACTCCGAACCACGAAATAAACTTCAGTGTGTTTAACAGCGCTTAACATTTATTCCAAGAGTTCACCACAATCAAGCAATGGTTAGGTTATGATCGAGTGACTGCAGTCGCTATACCGTAGCTTTTCCGTTGTGCCGTGTCTGTAGTTCCCAATAAAGTCCATTATCGAATGTGCTGTCCATCAGGCTGTGTTAAAAAAAGCATTTATTAGCGGTTGCATCTTAGAGCGCACACTTTTGGCCACGGACTTAATGTTTTTTTTTTCAAATTCTGTAAATCTCACGGTCCTTAAGTCCTTTCGTCGTCCTGAAAATGACAGAATAAGTTGAACAGCAATCAGCAGGCGCATATAGGTTAGGCTGGGTGTGATTGGCGTCCGTAGCCTCATATAGTACAACGATATTTCGTAGTGTCAGCACAAACGTTCCGAAAAGTCGAAAACAAAGTAAAACCTGATGAGTTCATCCTTACAGTGCAAAGCTGATGAAAATGCGCCTGTTTGTTCCTTTAGGGAGTTCAAGACGTATTTAGCAAGCGCCCTGCTGTACCCAGTGGTGCGAAGTTGCATAGAAGGTGCTTTCATTTCACTTAATGATACGTAGTGCCTGCTGGACGAGACCCAGCATGGTAAACGACAAGACAGTATCCACTTAAAATACCAAGTAATAAATTACTCTACACCTTGGACAGCAAGGACAACTCGAGAATAGAATGGGGTGTCTTCGTAAACGCCATCTCGTGTGAGGACGTCCCCCGTTGCGCACACAAGTGGAAAAGGACCTCAACCAACTTGGTGTGCGCAAGTGGAGGCAGCTGGCGAAAGATCGCGCCGGCTAGAGAGGCATGTTGGTTGAGGCCCAGGTCCACCCCAGACTGTAACGCCAACCAAAGAAGAAGATAAGTCTTCATCTGCGAAAGTCCCATCGTCTGCCTGCCTTTTGTCTAAAAACGAATCATTTCTGCAAGCTAGCAGGAAACAGACGTTACATTCTTTTGTGTTCATATTTGTTATCGATATTTCTTAGTTTTCTTGTGAAGGAAAAGATGTTTCATACTTTGGAACTCGAAGAGTATTCAACAGAATACCCACATTTTTCTCCAAATAAAATGTGCCTGCTTTGGCTATGCAATCTACCCGAAGCATGTGGCGTTGTGGGTATGTGCGTCAACCCCAGTGTACTTGTATGTACTACAAAATTGTTCACGGCCCACCTCTCTCGAGTCACTGACAATGCTCAAGGAGTATAAGTGTCTAGGAAGGGTTTCTCAAACTTTTAAACTGTAGGTCCCAGCGGATAGCACGCACATTGCGATATGGCTTGTGAGAAGTTAGGCCCTGGCCCTCTACGAACTGCAGCGCCATCCATATTTTTCTTAGTATTAATCTACCCGGTGGTGGCCCGTGGGGTCGTGGGTATGTGCGTCGACACCAACCTCGACGTCGTATGTTCGATTCCAGCTCTGAGCGATAAAAATAGTTTTCACGACTTGGTCGTTCGGATTCGGAGTAAAGTTGTAAGTCCCTTCCACTCGTGAGAGAACAATAGCACGCACAACACAGGTAGTTCCTGGGAAGCTAGTCCCTGGTGGCCCCCTACGGGCTGTAGCGCCACCCATATTATTATAATTATTATTAATCTACCCGAAGCCTACTTTTGTATGGACATACGACGTTGACGTTTATGCACAGAACAAGTAACAGTCGGACTAGTTCGATTTAACTATTTGACTTGAGTTTACGAACAGAACTAACGCTGATCGTTGTTGAAGGTGCCCATGGCTTTGTAAATTTTTTTAAAAGGTAGTCCTTTTCTTTTGTATAAGTTATGTTTTTTGCCGTGAAGTTTATAAAAAAATGTGACATATATGGTGTTAACTTATAACTTATTGTGTATTGTAAGCAGAAAGCTTTGATGTTATAGCTGAGCTCCGGTTCAAGTGCAAGTTAAATGCATAAAAAGTGCACTTTATCTCTATTCACTTCAACCACTAACATCGTTGAAATTCTTGGTCACCATTTATAAATGTACAACTCGCTCTTTTCCTTGCTTTTAGGTGCAGCGATGAGCCAAAAGTCTTAACACTGCATCAAGAACGTGTCGTCCGCATTCCTGGCTGTCCACAAGATGAAGATCTTTGCAGCTTAAGTGAATTGAGAAGATTATTCAAAAACAGTATTGAACGTTGTGATTTCAATGAAATGTGCAACATCCCGACATAGAACAACGTCCAAGCACACCCAAGCATCCAACCACCATCTCCAGCATCCATATACAACGCCAGTCTCTCACCACTGTAACATACAGCACAACACTCGCACTCATCTCGTTCGCTCATCAAATCCAAGCCTTGAAAAGAAGATCCAAGCCATAGAAAACCATGCAATATTTAGCAATTTTATTCGATTTCGCTTTTGCTTAGAACATGTGTGTGCTTGCAAGTACACAGCGCGCACAGAGAACTCAAGGTACTTAGAGCAAAGTGCACAGAGATGTAACATGATGCAGATGACGATGGTGAACAGTGAAGAGTTAGAAGGAGAAATCTTATGTTTTTGTTAGCGTCCGCTCATCCATTGCGAATCCACACATCGAACACAACCGATGAGCACAATATTGTTGTTTTTTTTTTTTTTTTGATAATCTCTAAGAGATGCAAAAAAAGGAATAAATCTCATTTTGGAAAATTGATGTATTTTCATTAAAAAAAACGAAAGAGAAAGAAAAGAAAAGTGTCTTGAATGTGATACGTATTAAGTGTTTTTTTTTTTTATAAACAAAGTTTTTTGGGAACGACGAAATCAAGAGAAACAAATTGAATCAACTACAAACAGCAGGTGATTCAGACAACCTCAAGTGTATTTCTCGTTATTTTACATTACACATCTTATTATATAAATATATTCGCATATACAAAACAAAACCATTTTGAAACAAAAAAAATTAAAAATTAAACTAAACAAACAGAAATTATAATTAGTACATTTTCTATGTAGATAGTAACAACAAATTAAATAACACAACAAACAATTAATAATTAATTATAAAATGAAACAAAAAAAATGAAAAAAAATAAAGAATGTAATATTGATGACAATTTGCGTCGATGGCTGGCAATAAGGAAGCATTATACATTAAAACAATACCACATTTATATATATATATTATACATATGAAATATATATTTTTTTATTGAACCTTTATATAAGTGAGTCACGTTTGAATGTAGTGAGTTAAAGTTATTAAGAAGCAAACAACAGAAATAGAGAGCAGCATACCGGGGAAATAAGAAACAAAAGAACATTGTTAAACACACACATCTACATAAATTACATAAAGTTTATAATGTGCAGCTTAATCGAAAGATATACAAACAAAATAAAATATAAATACACACACCTGTAGTCAGATAAAAAAAAAAAAAAACCAGAAATGATACGCAATCAGCATGTTTCACGTATGTAATAAAAATAATGTATTCCAATTGTAAATGTAATTTATCTAGTGAAGAGAATATACCGATCAAATGTAAGCCTCCCGCCCAGTTGCCCTGTCCGCCACAACCTCCCCCCATCCTCAGCACACAGCTCCGACAAACAACATCCAATTTGCATTATATCCGAATTCAAGTAAATCACTTTAACTAAACGATAACAACAAAAACAAATGAAGAAGAAAAAAAGAAAACAAAAAAACCCAACCTAACTTGAATAAGAATACAATTCTACATAAAATCTAAACAAAAAGAAAAACTTAATTATAATTAATTACTTATTAATAATAATACTATTGTATAACGTTTCTATTGCAAATACTATATTTTTTCTTTATCGTTTTGTTTTTTTTTTTTCTGTTTTCTTTTTTATATACATATAAAATTATTCGGTCTTTTCATGTGATTTTTTCCCTTATATATATATTATATACATATACAGTGTTTTCCTATTGTGGAAGAATGTAGTTTTGAGAGCGGGGAAGTTATTGAAAAGAAATACAACAACAGCAACAAAATCCTATTAAATAAAGTAACTAGTGTAATTTGTTAAAGAGAATGATGTTTTTATTTGTGGATGGTGGTGACAGGTCTGCCCTTGATGTGTTGGGATATCAAGCAAGCTTTTGCGGTACCTAGAGTATCACGCTCGAAAATGCGCGCCGAGAGTATCGAACAATTAGAGAATCTTTTGAACTTGTATGATTTTAGGTTTAACATCCATGAAATAAAGATGTACATATGTTCTCCTAGGCTGTGGTTTGTAGTGATGGGAACTATCGAAAAAAAACTATCTAGTTATTCGATAGTTGCAAACTATTCATTTATTCGATAGTCGAAAATGATTCAATCAACAAATTGAATGAACAAAATATTCAGTAGTTTTTTTTGGTTGGACTGAGTCAAATGGTTGGCGAACTCAGTTAAGTCATACCGTTGGATTGTACAATGTAGGCATCAATTGTTTGGTCTAGTAGTAATTAGAGGTCTGCAATGAATGTCTTGCAACCAGTTTCAAGACATTCATATTTTTTCGAGTACATGATTCATTGGACTCACATCTTGAAAAGAGAAATGAATGAAGCACCTTATATTTGATTTCTGAGTATTTCACCTTTCAATAACCACACTTTAGGTTCAGTGTACTCGGATAAAGCGGGTACACTGCACCGAATGCACTGAGTACACCGAGTACATGTTGGTTTATTATTATTATTATTATGTAAACTCAATATTCTTAGTGTATTCAAAATGTAGCAGAATAATAAGGATGTGCAATACATTGAAATAAAATAAAGGGTTAATAACGTTGTATATGTATTTTTCCAAAATATAAGCCATTTCAATGCTCATTGAAATTAATACAAATTTCGGTTTTGTAAGCATTATAATTTAAGAACATTAATTGGTTTACCAAAACTTAGTCGGAACTTATGACACTACTTTTTTCTGAGATCAACTGTCTAGCCGAAGAAAAGACCCACTCCGAAGCTCTAGCTAATATTTTACAAATTGTTTTGTATAAAAGGGGAAATTCGAGTTGATGCATGTGCCACCACTGTAATACATTAAACTCGTCAAAAAAAGTCACATTTGTGTTTTCATTTTCACGGAGCTCGTTCTTGTTACAGGTCTTTATTCTATAACGCGTCTTCAAAGAATGGAGAATCATACGGTAACTTCCATACTACACACATACCAGAAAGGCGAAAAATGCACAGTGTCATGGCGTCTTTACTGCGTGAACTTATTTTTACTTCACTGGCTCTAATTGTTTGTTAATAAATAATACGATCATAACTCCTACACTCGATGAAAGTAAGAAACAGAGAGAGCAGCCAATTCTTTTGTTTTTTATTCGGTGCACTCGGTGTATTCTGTGTATTTTGACCAGTTATGCGTGAACTTGATTCATTTGAGTAAAACACCCACGAACCAGACCGAAACCAAACAGTGTATTCGTTTCAGGTGATCGAATGTTGTACAATGTTTGTTTCACGAATAGCAGTACTCATTTTCGGTGCAGACTATACCGAATGATTTCAATTAATAGAGTACACTGAAGTACTGTACACTGTAAGAAAATTCAAATGAGTACATTCATGCAGACCTCTAGTAGTAAAACTATTTAACTACACATCGGTCTAATTTTCCCGCGGAATAGCAGAGATCAATGAAAATGTGCTGCATACTAGATTATCGGTGACATCTACATCGCATTACCTTCGTATCACTTTCATAAACGCAATCGTATGTCAAGAATTCCATCGTAATCGAAAATGGGCTAAGAACTCCGAAAAATCTATGGCGGAATTCATTCGTAGTAACGATGAGCGAATAAATTGGCAATTGTGAAAAATTGAATTCGATTGTCGATTTATTCGGTCTCATCATTCGATTATTCTCAGTACCCACTACAACCAAGAGAATGCCAGGTACTAATATCCCGTTGTAGAAGTATTCCTCGATTTATTCATATTTTGGTTTCAGTGTAAAAAATTAGCGTAAGGCTGTGTTTCCATTAAGAAACTGTACCTACCAAAATAGGAACATTGGGAATGGAAATACAACCAAATCTCTGTAATTGGAACACATCCTTAAATCTATAATTCAAACCAAATTTCTGAAAAATATTGGTTCCCGTGGCAATTTGAATTGTAGAGGTTCGACTGCATTCTTCACACTTCTCACCCAATTAGTCAGAGCATGTACTCTCAATCTCATTAACGTACAGTTTAAATTTTAGTAGTGAAAGAAAATGAAAAAGAGACGGGCAATTGCGGGAATCGGCGAATACACACAACTAAACAATCTCTCTCTGAGATGAAGAATCGGCGAATACACAAGATTTAGCAATCTTGAAAAATCGGCGAATACACACATTCGTTGGCGATTGAAAGAAAGAATCGAAAATCAACAATCGACTCAGCTCAATTTGCATTCGAATAATTGGGATTGCTAGAAAATGAAATGTTCATAATGAAAAATCTGCTACAAACCTCGTGAAGATTGTTATCACCGAATACGAATTCAGTGTTAATTTGTATGGTTCTCTACGTCAAGTTATTTACGTCGGTGTTCGTAATTCCGTTCCCTGTGCGACAGAAATAATGTTCACGGCCTCACCTCTTTCGAATCACTGACAATGTTTAAAGATTTCTTTTCTGTCTAGAACTAAAAAGGTTCTCAAACTTAGCCGTTCGGAATCGGCATAAAATGGTAGGTTCCTTCCACTATGAGAGAACAACATCACGCACAACACGAGTGGTTGCTGAGGAGTTAGGCCCTCTACGGGTCTGTAGCGCCATCCATATTATATATTTGTTCGAATTCGGTGATACATATAATTTTTCCATAGTACGTAGTAACTTCGAATTGTACGATTCTGTGATCTCTTCTACCCATTTGATACACGTTTTGGAGCAATGACTAGAGTCTTAGTATTTGATCGTTTGAATTTGCTAATCAGAACATCTTATCTCAACTTCCTCTTCGTTGATGTTAATGAATGTTGCTTTGCCTTGAATCTCTTCGGGATATAAGATGTTTGTAGGGGATTTGCAAGAGAAAAGGAGCTAAACAGCGCGTCTCCACCAAGCAAACACAAAAGGAAATACAACAAAAAGGGAAGAAATAATTGTTTGGACAGATCAAAAACGATACGCACGTTCAAATATCTTACCAACAGGAGAAGTCATATGCAGTGGAATGACACCACAACCCCTTAGATTGCTTCCCCCTAAAGAAAGACGAGAGAAAGGTACTGTAACCGAAGATTTATTGAATTGTATTGTATTGAATACGATAAAGTGAAATTGGGACACATTCACCGATTGCTTATATTTTTATTTTTTGCAAGCACATTTGTTTCTCAATTTATTTATTTGCCTTCTGTCAAATCACCAGTTTTAGGTTTTAGGTCTTACATCCAACAAATAAATATATGTGTTCTCCGATCACCTTCGTATCACATTCATTAACGCAAAAAATGGCATCACTATCAAACATTGTAGTTCATTGGCCGTCATCTAAATGTTCACCCAAAAAAATGTACAGTGGTAAGCCATTTTTGTAGGGATTCAAATTTCATCCTCCAACTGCTTCAGCGGCCCTATAAGGGGTGCCTACGACTTTTGTACATTGTTGGTGATGTTATCTTACGTGTATTGATACATTCTGAAAGGTTGGAGTGCATCCGCCGACATCGAAATGTTCACCCAAAAAAACTGACAGTGGTTAGTAAGGCATTTTTGTGGGTTTTTCGAGTACATCTTCCAACTGCCACAGCGGCCCTATTAGGGGTACCAATGACTTCACCTGAACTACCTGGCCAACCTTTTACGAGGTCTATAGAAGCATATACATCACTGCTCAATATAGTCTATAATAGTGCACTGTGTGAACATCGTTTTGCAACCGACTATACGGTACTGGAAAATTTACTATGTAATCTACCGCATATTTCAAAAACTCCCCAACTGTTTAAAAACTCTAGCGAAGAAGAATGCTATAAAGCTGCCTTGCATCCTAATGAAGATGCCTCCTACGCATTTAACAGAGTTTCCGGCTCTCGGAACGACAACCGTCAACACGATGCACGATGCTAGGCAGACACGATGCTAAGCAATCACAATGTCGGTCAACAATATTTTGCCTGCAGTTCAAGAGCATTGGATGATATATATGCTCTCTTAGGGATGTAAGAGTAAAAGCGATACATCGCGAACTCTGCGAGCTGAACGAAGATATGAATGTGCCCCGGAAGTCAAAAATCTGTCGACCACATAGCTTGAAGCCACATGAATGTGAAATATGCTTCAGAGCTCATTTTTTCCCACTCCCTACAAACTGTAGGCGCTTGAGACGAATTTCCATGAGTGCTATACTGCTATCCAGTGCCATTTCTTGGCTAATCTACTGCATACAATGCTGAGCCCTAATCCGTTTTTCAGTTTTGAATAAATTCTAACATTCTTCCGGTTACAGTTCAATGTCGGCCTTCGGCATTTGATGCTGCTTTCAGTTTTACTAGCTTTCTTTAAAAAATCAAATAAATCTACATAAATGTCTGCAATTAAAAAAATCCGGAAGTAATGAAGTGGTCAGACTGGAGGTCAAAAGCTAATAACACCTCTTTTTACTTAACCGTTGTCATTCACGTGAATGCGCCATCTTGGGTAATCAAATCACACATTCGAACGTGTTACTATAAATCGCAGCCAGCATGCTTAAGCATGCATCGGATTTGTTTCGCTCGAATCAACTTTTTGTTCAAGAACTTCTTAATTGCCGATATTTGCATTCTCAACTAAAAAGTGGTCGCACGCAAATTGCAAACCAGTCACCAATCGGCGCCCACTAGCGCACTAGTCGATGAGTCTTGAAGCTTACAAGACTCTTAAGGAGTGATGACGTCGTGCCGTTGCAGTTGAAAACCGGTGTTCTTTTCGACGAAACACTTGAGAACGACAGCAGATAGGACGACAAACAGTGTTCTGCGTTGTTGCACTGATGCAACATGTTTTTAGCACTCATGAATTCTGATGAAGTGGCGTGCTTAAGGAAAATTCAAATATTGAACGCCCGCATTGCACTGTGACCTTTTTCACGTTCGCGTCGATGTTAAAAATAAAATAAAAATATATCTGAATGCAGACAGATTCAGACAGTTTTCTTTCGTGCAAAGTGTGCAGCGAGGTTGTAATTTGCGCGAGAATCGCACGTGGAAGTGAATAAAGTGCACGTAAATGGAACGATTCATTTGGAGCTCAACTTGATAAAAGTGTGAATAGTTAGTGCTTGGAGTGCGAGTCCTTGAAAGTGTGTGTCTAACTGCCTACGTTGTGAAAGCCAATTGGGGGAAATGGCTTTTCTTCTTTTTCGTTGTTTGTGAATAGTCAAATGGCATTGACAATTTTTTGTGCAGTTTGCCTGTAAAAATCGGAAAAGTTTGTCACGCGGCTGTGACTTTCGGCAAACCATGGACACTGCGGTGAATTGAGTCGGGGGATTGTGTCTTCGAATTGCAAACTCTTGCGACAAGCGGGAAAACGATTAATGTCAATATCGAGAGGAACACAAGTTTCAACGAGAGGCGCTGAATTTGTTCAGAGTTAATACAAAAGTAGGTGTAGTTCGCCAAGCCCATGAGAAAAGTTCATGTAGTCGTAAAGGGCCAACCATAATGCGTCTGCTAATCTGGGGAATATACAGAATGTACCACTCTGTTCGGCAAATTTTTACGAAATCGATTGCTCTGAGCGAACTTTGATGTCAGTTGCAACAGCAAATATGTTCATTTTTGTGGACTTTTCCGGCCACATACGTCCATTATGATTGGCCCTTTGCGGTAAGCTACATGTTCACATTGCATTTAAATAAAGGAAACAGATGGATTGTTCTATAATTTTGCGCGTTAAGCACTATAGAGTTATCCGAGAAACTCAATATTGCCTTAGTGAAACCTGTTTGGCGTCCTCTAGGTAGTCCCTCATGCAACATTGAACTGACAATCCAGACTGAGCAGTTGTTCCCTGTTTCCAGTGTGCTATGATACCCAGTAGAGGGTCCTCTCGTTCATCAACGATGATGAGCTGTCTGTGCAGATTAAACATGTTCGTCGTAAAGTGTGTGTCCGATGCTATAGCCTTTCTCGACTCTTTTCTATCAGAAGGAAAAGTGTGACGATTTCCCGGTTACGTTGTGATCTCTCAAAGCCAGTGCTGGCTCATGTATTACACCCACTCGGATTTGAAAGGCGCTGGAGTCGTCTCATAGCACCACGGTTTCCTTTCAATGCCATCATAGAAGAGCCCATCGCCTGTACTAGCGCTCGTCTTTGTCAGTATATATAGCGAAGACCCCTTTCTTCTATTACCATTTGTTCTTGCCATAGTATACGGACCGGAAATCGATATTTGTTTAAGTAGTATAACTATGTGGTTATTCCCTCCAATAGGCATGTAGTGTTGCTTAGGATAAGCTGAGGAAAAGGTTTTGGATTTCCCATTGAATGATATTTTCCAAATCAGCATTGAATGAGTTAATCATACCTTGCCCTTGAAGAACAAGAACAGAGAGTCCTAAACAGAGGTGTTGTCGCCAACTAATTTGAGAACATTCACAATGAATTTATATAAGAAAGAGGGTCGGAAATAAAACGGATCCCTGGAGCATCGCATCAATAACTGTCTGAATTCCTGATTTGTTTCCATCCAGTATTACGTGTATTGAAGGAATTTAAGGATAACTTTCACTACAGAGAGGTGGTGGCCCGTGGCGTTGTGGATATGTGCGTCGACCCCCACCTCGACGTCGTTGGTTCGATATCCTGCTCTGTGCGACGAAAACAATTTTCACGATCCCACCTCTTTCGAGTCACTGACAATGCTCAAAGAGTCTGTCTAGAAAAAGCTTCTCAAACAAAGCCGTTCAGATCCGGCATTAAAATGTAGGTCCCTTCCACTCGTGAGAGAACAATAACAGCATGCACCACATGAGTGGTCGCTGTGAAGCTAGGCCCTGGCCCCATACGGGGTGTAGCGCTACACATATTATTATTATTATTATTTCACTACAGAGCGAAGGAGGAGGAAAGAATCAACCTTTGTGTCAATGCGAGTATGGCACAATGCAGTCAACAATTTTAACAGGTAGTAAGATCGCAACTGTAGTTGGCACAGACTTGCTTGTTGCATCTTGGCATTCCTTCCTAGTCAGCCGTTTCTATGACTTATCATAGAATGTAGTGTAGTTGCCTTTCTGTTTGCGACCAGACTTATAGCGTTACTCTTCTGGAGACTGGTGACTGGAAGCTGCATATTTTTAGTAGTTTTGTATACTACATGTGCTGCTAATGCATTAACGTGTAATATATGTATTATACAATAGCAGACCGCTACCTTTTAGTTCGACATTTTGTGGAGCCAAGCGTTTTGTCCTCACACTCCAATTGTATTTCTAGCTTATTTTTCACGGTCGCTATGGTTTCAAGGCTGATTTGTTTCTTTGAAAATGCAAATATGTGTATGTAGGTATGTCGTGTATGTAGGTATGTCGTAATGGCACAAGGGTTGATTGAAATTGAAATGGAGTAGGTATCTGCATTTTAGTTGTATGTATGTACTTGTTCCATTGTTCAATGAGATAATCGATCAAATCACCAGAATTTCACTTCAACTTACTACACCGATAGTAAAACACAGACTCTAGGTCTTGTATGCAAGTCCTTCCTCCCTACGCCACTAATATACATAAAAATACGTGCTACTCATTTTTAGTAGAACCTTTGTTAATATGTATGTAAAATAATAGGTTTAACACAGATACAGATATATATATACGACTGGCACTACAGGCCATAGAGAGGGCCTAACTTATCAGCAAACAGTGGTAGGGACCTACAGTTTTATGCCGACTCCGAACGGTCAAGTTTGAGAAGCTTATTTCTAGACAGGAGTATTCCTTGAGCATTGTAAGTGACTCGAAAGAGTGGGACCATGAACATTTTGATTTTGTCGTACAAACCAGCGACCGAAACTACGACGTCGAGGTTCTACTGCCAACGCCACGGGCCACAACAAAGATTAAAAAGATATTTACAATTTTACGTATGTACCTTACTGACAGAAAAAATATCCTTAAGTCTGCTCACCTTTGAAGATCCCATATGGAAAATTGTCGACGATGGGTGAGCCTACAGTACAATTGACATTTGAACTTCTCTTCTAAGCTCTTCTCAGACAATAAAGCCTTTGTCTTGAAACCTGTGCATGGGCGTCTTATTGAACGTGAACGCTTTCAAGGATTGTTGATTTTAAAAAGCAGTTGTTTATCACAAGTTATCAAATATACTGCGTGTTTGATTCAATCTATGAGTGGAGTGGTTGAAGTGGGAAGTCCAAATATAGGATTCCATGGAAATTGGAACGAATCACTGGAGTGTGAGGAAATCAATAGTCACATCAAAACAATTTCCAGTGAATACATACGTTATATAATGTACTCTGTCCAGGAACATTCATGTGCTGCATTACATAATTTTAATTCACTGTGCGGATGTTCCTGATTGGCTATGAATACATCTCCATCAACAAGCATCCCATGATGTGGGTATATACCCGAGTCTTCTATCTTCTTCTCGCAGTATTCCTGTGCTCCTTGTGATCTCTGTTGATCACATCCACCTGTCGACTTCTATGGTGTTTGTTAATTCCTCGAGTAGATGGACTCTTGCAATTGCAACAGATTGAAATGAAAATGTATTACCTAACGCCCGTGGGATGTTGTAAATGGTTGCTAGTGAGAGTAGGGATAGAGGGATTCAGTACCAGGGCTCATTTCTTTTTAGGGATGGTTGTGAGGAGCTTCAGTTCTAGTGATAGAATAGAGTCTTGGGGAGCACGAGCGTCTATTTGCTTGATACAAGACCCATCCCAAGAAGAAAACTTACATTTAAAAGGTATTGTCTATACAATTTAATTTCCCATTAGAATGCAACGTTCCATAAAACTGCTTTCATTTCTGCCGTTTTTAAGAAACATTAGAGTGGCTCCATTTTGTGGTGCAAAACGACGATAGCACCAACGCATGTTTCAGGCATGAAACTATGCACAAAATTGGCGTTCTCTGTAAAACGCAATACAAAACATACTCTAAAAAAATGTTAAGGAGCAAGGGGAATAAGAAGTGGATTGTCTCCACAATATATTTAAGGATTCATCACATCCATCACACGTTGCGGCGCAGGTGGACATATCCGAAAAAGAATGCGAAAACAATTCCAAAGGCTAATGAATTGCTTAAATGCCTACATCGCATTGGTGGATATCACGCCGCGCCGATGGGTATGATTATGACCACTTACAAGCTATTCATGAAATTCGGCCATCGCCCACCAGCTCCTGTGAAAGGCTTGGTCATTAGTCATCATATTTCATTAAATTTGATGTCAATTTGACACCAGGGCTAGGTCATGTGCTTATTGATTGTTGTTTCAACACACTACGGGATATTTTTGGAATGAATAATTTGTAAATGACACCTATCTTACGTTTCCAGCAATAACTACACCTAGTCGCACTCCGTAGCCGCATATCCAATTGTTCTTTTTTCTCCACGCCTAGGCAGCACTTTGCTTGTGATCAAAGTTCCCTCAGTAATGCATTATCCTTCAAGTAATAGCTAATTGTGTTTGAAAATATATCCGTCGTGCGTCGTGAAGTTTTGTTTTGTGTACTCTTTGTTGCTGTAAGTGTACTAGCATCTGGCTGGACAGTTAACGTGTTTCTTAGCTTTGACTTGAACTCATTTTCCTTCTTTGAAGGCGTGTGTGGACTAGTTTTATTTTTGAAACTATAGTTAAAATGACACCTAAAAATAATCCATACAAAAATTGGATTTATATTGGGTTTTCGAATAGGGACTTCAAAACTTTGAATTTAATTTGTGAACGCACTCTCAACTGTCACCGTCAATTTATTCAGTAAACTCAATATTCTCCTCATGGAAAAGTACACAAACGAGGAATGTCTGCAAATTTTCTACCGAAATTCGGAGTCAGCGACCGTAACTTTAAGATCGTTAACTTCAATTTTAGCTCGTAATTCTCACCCTGATAGACTTGCAATAGTTTAGTGTAAAAATGTAAGTCTACATATTCCTTGTGTGATGTTGCCGTGTCAGTGATACAACGGGTTGGTCGAAGTGGCAAAAATAGCGCTGCCGTTCAGACGTCCGTGGTAACGATCCAAATCAGTTAATTCCACGGCGTTCTCAAGAAGTGGGCATCTTAAGGATCTTGGTTAGTTCACCTTCTCTGCTTCTGTAATTCTCTTGCCAGTCGTAGGTTCATGCACCTAGGAGCCTACTACTTCAGCAGCCGTGACGAGCGAAATAGAGCCAGTATTGGCCAACTAAATCGTTTCATTAGCTGCACCAGCTGTTTCCAGTGTTACGAGAAGCCAATCCGCGTGGTATCACAATGGGCCGAACCTGGCCTAAGTGTGACTGCTCTTTAGCAGTCAGCCACTACAACCTAACCTAACCTAACCTAAGGATCTTGGTTACACCTATACAAGACCAAGCTGGCCCAAGAATTGAAGCCGATGAACCATTTGAAACGACATACGATTATTTAAAAAATAGTTGTTAAGTGAATTTTGTTGTGGTTCGGAGAGGTCTTGATTTCCTTCCTAAAGGCTCCATGTACGTTCTCTTTTAAAATCACTTTAACCCCAAAACCTAAATCTTCCGGAAGCCTCACACATTTAAGGAACCCTTATATCCTCCAAATCCTTGTTTTCCAGACTTGGTCGTGAGTGCTTGTCTCATACTGTTCGACTGCCAATGAGCACGTACCGTTGTGTTCCAATAGGACTGTAAGGTGGTGAATATATTTGATTACGCCTGCTGCATTATGTAGCTGGTGTTTGCTTGTCGGTTGACTTTTAATTGTGATAATCATCATCTTCTGACCCGCATCCACTAAAAGGGTTAGGCGCCAAAACATGCACGGTAGATCTTCAGGCCATTTAATCCTTCACTAAGGATCTAACTCATCTTCAGTGCGAGACAAGCTAGAGCTTTTGGTGTAACCCCCTCGTTTTGGTTCCCTAAATTGTCGCCTGCCTCATGGAGTCGCACATCTTGGAAGTCGTGGTCAAGGGGTCACATATGTGACACGTTACCAAACCAATGAAGAATAGCCCGAAGAAGTGCTGTTCAAGGTCGAGTTCCTCGCTAACTGCTGTATTTCTCACCCTATACCGGCGATAGGTGCTCACAACAGCTCGAAAAAATACCATCCAGGCAGCTTGTAATCATTTTGGTCACTAAGCAAATTCCATGACAATTGTTGATCGGTCACTACAGATCTTTCAAACTGCTTGAAAATTGATTCCTCCACATCCCCGCACTAATATGTAGAGTGCATTGAATAGGCTTTCGAGAAATTACCATAACTTCTGATTTGTCCAAGTTAACCTTGATCCCAGTATCAGCGCATACCGCCATAAACCTATCTAGCATACGCATTCTTACCTGTTGACCATGACTAAGTTTGAATTGGACTATTCGAAGAGTAGCAAATTTAGTCACTTTTTCGAGCACATTGGCTGACATTTCTCTTTTAACATTTGTAGTGCTGCCTGCCAACGCTGTTTCTACCGCTGGCATAGATGAGAGACTTGACTTATCTCCGTAAAAAAAACTTGCGATCCAGCGGACCAATTCGGTACAAATCGAGAGACAAATTGCTCATCTAAATCATGTCTTAATTAGTCCATCGATTCTCGTGCTGTGGATAGAGATGTAGATGTTGTGGCAGATCGTGTGGTTCCTATTCTTGCGCCAGCTAAAATTTGCAAGGTTATAGACTAAGGTCCTTGCGTGTGATTTTCCTTGAAGTTGAGTAGGTAGGTTATAGGGCTGCCAGCGTTGCCAGTATAGTCAGAGCACTTGTCCTTTATGAAACCCAGTGCCGTTAATTTGATCCGAACGTCAGGTGGTGACTGGACGAGAGCTTAAAACCAGATAAAACCATTTTAACTTTTTTTTCCCCGAGATTCGAACCAGGGACCCCTTTAACCAAGGTCAGGCACTCAAATAAGTTGAGTAACTTGATCCCATTTCTTCGACTACGAACCAGTAAGACAATGAAACAGAGGACGACCACGAAGCCGATGGCGCACTCAAGTGGAGAAGGACCCCAACCAACTTGGAGTGCGAAATTGGAGGCAGCTGGCTAAGGATCGTACCAGCTGGAGAGGCTTGTTGGCTGAGGCTCAGGTTCAGCCCGGACTGTAGCGCCATAAGAAGAAGAAGAACTGAATCCCATTTCTCCCACCGTCAGCGAGTGGGCAAATCGCAGTCCTTATTAACACACACTATGTGTCCAACCGTGTAGTCGCGTACACATAGTATTATAGCCGGGTTCCAACCCGGTCTGTATCGTAAATTATAATTTATTACATCTAATGACAATTACACTCTTGAGCCTTCTTAATGCTACACGAAGGGCTCTAGAACTGAGTCACTAGATAAACGGACAACTTCATTCATAATCAGAGAACTTCGTCCTAGGCATCGTCAATGAACAGCACACAAAAAGCTGCTTAGACACTGTATGCCCATCGATCCATTGAAGGAAATAAAATAAAAAAAACACCCTCATCACAAGTCCTACCAGAATCCATTGCAAATTTATGTCTGTTTTGACTGGGTTCAACTGGCCTAGAAAATCCACGCCGTCGGCATTTCAGTAACCACCAGTTGAGTGCGTTTTTCACTGGCATCTTCCCAACAAGGAAATGCTTCCAACCTCATCAGTATTCGTTCCTTTTCCTTCGACAAGCATCTTGAAAGTACATACTTTTGTAAATGGCGGCAGTTGTGTGTTGTCAATAAAGACTTGTATAGAGAGTTGACGGTTCGTAAATTCATGGATTCATTCGATACGAACTCAGACATTCTATGTGAAATTATGTATTATTTGTTGGAGGTTCTCTGTAAGTCATGGGGGTAGCCCATGTGAGGGGTGAGATAAATGCGCTTAGATTTGAGAAGTTCAGTATACTATCGCTAGGATTACTTGGGTCTGATCCATTAACAAGAGATTGCAGATATGGGTAACAGCCAAAGAGAAGCCAGAAAGGAGCTTACTTCACGTTGGTATTGGAATCTCCACACCTCAACTGGGTCCATTCTTGATCACAACACTACACCTCTCGAGTTGCTGACATTTTACCGAGGGTATACCTACATCGGCATACGCAATCGGCACAAAACTTTACGACCTCTCCACTCGAGGGGAAGTAATAAGACGCACAACTTGAGTGGCTGCTGTAGAAAGTAGGCATAGACCCACCGATGAATTGTTGTGACCAGATTAGAACGATATAAAAATAAATAAAACAAAAACGGTGTGATAAACAGAACTAATTTTGACTCTATTTGGAAGCTACACTCATGCCATTATGTATGAAGTCCAAATGCACGTCATCCAAATTTCCATGTAAGTTTGGCTGCCTTCGAGTGATTTTTTAAATTTCGGCAATAGCGTGTAGAATGTCTCTTATCAAAAGTGGCTAGCTAATGGGTGAATACCGCTTCAGAAATAAGCGAAGCCCAAGTGACATGAATGCAGCGATCTACGAGCATTGCCTCGCTAGTATGACATGTTGCACAAAGGGCTTATAGGAACCACTCGTCGAATATATTGGTGCCTGACCACAGACAAATGAGGCATCATGTGGTGAAGTATCATTCCTCACTTCCTGCCACAGACCTGCACTTCATGCTCCAGCGCTGACATCTTGCCGATGCATTAGTTCTTCGTCTAGTACTTAGAGGCTGATTCAATGTTATTTTTTACAAAAATCCGGATCTGATTATTTCCAGGAAAGAATTAGTGAACGTCACAATTTTGCACGGATTCAGCTGCAAATCCAGTCACAAATTAAGCCTGGCGTACCCTCTGGCGGTGACGCATTCAACTTATCGCGCTTTCCGAGGTGTCCTCTGACGTTACGGCATCGGCTAAGTTCTCTTCATTCCTGTCCAATCTCTGGTTCATGGCTAGAGGTCCAGAAGAGTGTACTCATCTGGAACTAATGTGCTACGAATCACATGCACACCAACGCCATGCTGCATAATTTTATGCCTGACAAGCAGTGTTACCCGTGGCGGTGGCCCGTGGCGTTGTGGGAATGTGCGTCGACCCCAACCTCGACGTCGTAGGTTCGATTCTCTTTCGAGTCACTGACAATGCTCAAAGAGTATTTCCTGTCTAGAAAAAGCTTCTCAATCAAAAGCCGTTCGGATTCGGCATTAAACTGTAGGTCCCTTCCACTCGTGACAGAACAATAGCACGCACAACACGAGTGGTTGCTGAGAAGCTAGGCCCTGGCCGCCTACGAGCTGTAGCGCCACCCATATTATTATAAGCAGTGTTACCACATTGACTCTATAGAGTCAAAAGGACTCATTTTTATTATCCTGACTCGGGGCTCATCATTTTTAGATTTGACTCATTTTTTCATGAACAATTTACCAAAATAGCAAACGTTATTTTCATTTCACATTCCCATTTGCTTTAAAATTTCCTGAATGTTTTCATTTGAAATGCCTGAACACATACTAGCACTGCACCCAGACATGGCTCTTGCCAGACTTCGAGTCAGGAAAGGAATGTATGCATATCTTCATGAATGGCTCCAAAAACAATGAAGGGTCACGCGCTGGTGTTTTCGTGAAGGACTGTATGCATCATTAGGTAAATTTGCGTCGTTGTTCTAAGCGGAAACCTTTGCGATTCTAATGGCAACAAAACCATATTGTGAAGAACAGGTGGACTGGTCGACGTGTCTGTGGTGACAGTAAAGCTGTACTTTAAGCATTACTCAATGCGTTAACCACTTCCAAGATATTTGAGGAATGCAAATCCTCTCTGAATTCAATTTCCAGTCAAAATTCACTGAAACTCACCTGGGTCCCAGGACACCAAGGAATCGATGGAAATGGGACCGCCGATGAACAAGGATTAGAGGAAACTTTCTCAGGACCTGAACCTGCTCTCGAACTGCCTGCGTCTGTGATTAGGGCATCCATTGATGGTTGTCTCCTGGAGCACAATCGTACACGTAGAATATGTAAATTAGATAGACCAAGCGTTTTGCCCTCAAAAGTCGTAAGAAAGCCGCGTATATCTGTCACTGTTCCGCCTTTGCTTGCATCAGGTGGCAGGTCTTCGGCGCTGATGTGGTGAGAGCTGAAGAGCTGATTCCCGAGGCCCTTTATCTCAGAAGCGTCTGCTGGTCTTCAGAAGAAATTGTAGGTTGCATGGATCAGTCTTGAGTCTGAGGGCTCCTTTGTAGTATTAAATTTTTGGGATTCATTTATTTTCAAAAATTACTCGTTTCTTGCGCTGCTGGGACTTATAAATAATTTAACCTCTGGTAGCACTGCAGACAAGACAAGCAAATTCAAGAAAAATAGTTTATTGCAGTGAATATTTTGACAGCTGGTTGTCATTGATAACTTTGACGGCTGCTGACAAAACTATCTCTGCTTTACCGAATTTAAAATACCCTGCAATGATATTTCATGCGTTTTTGGTTTCCTAACTCACAAAGGAAACTAAAGTGCAAACAAAGAACCCTCCTCAAAGCACCGTCCACCCCATCTGTTCTTAATGCGTGCCGATTTCAATCGACATAATTAAGCTTGAAAAAGAGCAAAACCCTTTACACGAGCGGAAAGGAATATCCCATCGCCACCGGCTTTGTCCACAACATACCATTTTAATTATGAATTGCCATGGAAACCCCCTTCAGTGGAGGCTGGCTGCGTGGGACACAAATTGAATTGAAATTCGAATTTCTGGAACCATTCCTGGCCACCCCATGCCGCCCACCACTGTTGCTGAAACTTCAACCCCTCCTGGCGTCGCCAAGCAAAGTACAAAGTACATGCCCCAGCTGCGCATGTGCCCGGACAGAGCCCACCCCAAGTTTCACATAAATCATCCATGTATCGATTGAAAAGACTATCTGAGCATTTGCGCTTGCAGCAGACCCTCAGTAACCAGTTTGAAGTCAACGAGGAAGGATCTCGCCTTACTTCTCCACTCACGCACACACACCGACCATCAAGAGACTGATGAGGATTTGCCAACACCAAAGGTCCTCTTCAAGACGAGTTGCAAATTTGTGTGCATCTACGTTGCTGGTTACTCATTTGTGTTCGTTTAGTTAGTTATAGTTAGTGTGGTTAGTATGCGATCTCGGTGACACGAGCTTTCGCTAGGATGTCCCCCCATGGGGGGTACCATTTTGGTCAAGTGGACTCGCCACCAAGGCGTTTCCCCGTGACAATTTTTCGTTTCTCGCAGTCGTAGTGGTGATGTTGTATTCGGAAGCATTTCTAGTCTAACATAGTGAAGTCAATAAAACAAAAAACAAAAAAAAACACAAACAAAAGAAAAATAAAAACAATTAACTCACCCCGTGCCTAGACTGTTCTATTATGTGATGAGAGAACGCAAAGTGTCGAGAAAGTGTAGATCAATTGTGCGTCTTGTTGTTTTAAGGGGCTCACAACAAGACAACTAACTATAAATTGATTTAGACCTTGTGGCGAGACCGGAGTATCTGCAGTCAGACAGTGGAAAGAGAGTCATGGGGATTTGGTGCTATGTGCTAGCTTGTTGCTTGGGAGCTGTTGTACTATTGTATGCGCTCTTGGAGCTGCACTACTTCCTAAGAATGTGCCTTTGTGTGATACTCGCTAGATATGTTAAGAAGAAGGTTCATATTCTGGATACTACAACAGTTTCGGGTAAGTTTTGAAAAAATCCATCAAAAATTCATTCATTTCAGGTCGTGCTTGGGAGACTCTTGCTTATTCGCAAAAGGGGTCAAGGCTGTGAGTGGGAAAATCAATATAAAACGTCCAGTTGCTGAAAGCTTCATCCACCACGGAGGCGGTTTCATTTAGCCATGGGCTTCAATTAATTGAACGGAACAAGAAGCCCTACATGCGATTTGACGACGAGTACTAATTTAATTTTCCACTTACGAACATGCACATTCGAATTGATTGAATTTCCGCCTGCCACTTTTGGGGGTTCGGGTTCGGCGACTCTGGGAAATATTGATTTTCTCCTCGCAGCCGCTGTGTATGCATCGAAATCTGGTGCAACGACCAACTTCCTGTATACCAGTTGCTTGTAAATGGGTATACACACGCGGAGGATGTTACACGCAGATGCAGGACATTCTGCGATGTATCTTGAAAGGTGTGCGCCACCGAGAGCATTTCTAGGGGGAGTGTGTTATGTCGCATGTATCAATCTAATGGTTTTGTAAATACATTTTTTTCCAGAGATACAGGGCCACACCCATGTCGGTCGGGGATACATATTTCAGACGAGGAAAATTTAAGGGCAACAGACGTCGCAAAAAACCCACGAAGGTGTTTCAATCGCCGACAGACCGTTCCATCGATACATAACCGCACCCATGCCGTGCCTTCGTGCAGATATAAATTCTTGCTAAATTCAAGCCGGCCACTGGCTTTACTCATTAACTTTGACTGAAGTTGACCCTCCTCCTAGTCCACGTCGTTGGCATGCCATCATCTCTCCTCCGTCCTTCACAAAGCCGCACTGTATTATGCACGCATCCTTGAGTGAAGGATAACCACACCAGCTTTGTCGCCTTTGTGCGGCCTTGGTGGAATTTTTAAGAGGCTTGAATAAATACGGTCTGGTAATTTATTCAAATCGATTCTTTTTCGCCGCCAAGGCCACCTGACCGAGTGACAGAATCGCCGCTCAGGTGGGTTGTGGACGGCTTATGCGAGGATTTGCGACGGGGTTGCCGAGGCAAACAGGAGAATTGCAATAGAAGGAAAAAATCGATGTTTCAATGGAATTAGTAGCGTTTGCCTATAGAAACTGTTTATTTTCCATTAAAGAGCGCTCGACATTTGATTATTGCAGAATAGTTGATCTCTGACACGAATCTTACGCAGAGATGAGGCTGTACTTCATGTGTAGTAGATCTACTTCAATAATGAATGTTCCTCTACTTGCTACGTAGCTACTTATTTCTACTTCGCATTGCTTGATTCCATTTAAGATGCAAAATATATATCCTCGCAAGACAATCTGTATATATTCCATATGCAAGGCGCCACCTCGCCTATGCCTTGACAATAAACACACGCACAGTGAGCGAGATTTTTTGCCCATTTGGGGTTCATTCCCCACGGCGAAGTGTTTTAAAATAATTGTTCATATCAACTTCACTTTGTTTAAATATACTTCGTTTGATAATTTGCTTCACTTTCCGGGATTTACATTCTCATCCCTGGTCTTACCTTTAAAGTGGTACGGAGAGTCACTTGTTCAAGGATATTGGTCGGTATCTCGCAAAAAACTCGTGTAATTCTGCCTCCCATGGCTACGCTTATTATTATCATTGTTGAGTGACCATTGCGCCACGACTTTAAGATATTAATGCACCCCCTTTTGTATATTTACTATCTTATGAGCTCCCCTCAGCCCAACATACAGTTCTATTCAGAGTTGTATTGATGGTTATAGGCCCCTGTTGTCCAATGGTAAAAGACATTTGTACTACAATATACTCTCCAAGCCATTTTTTTTTCGGAATCTGAGAATGAGATCTGGTTCTATTGACACCAATTCTAATTTCTAGCATGTAAAACTTATCAAAGGCTTCACTTTAGGCTGGCTTAACGCTATGCACGTGAGGTTCAACGACAGCCATCTAAAAGCGTCTTATCGCACGGTCAAACCCTCCAACTCATCGGTCCAGGACGACATGTAAATTACTCACCGAATTTATTTCGCAATTGAACCATAAAATTCGCTGTATGGCGGTATGATGTCGATTGCGAAAATCAATATATGTATTTGGGTCCTCGTATTATGGCGCTACAGCCCGGGCATAGAGGGCCAGGATCAAACTTCTCAGCAACCACTAGTGTTTTGCTTTCTATTGTCCTCCCACTAGTGGAAAGGACCTACAGTTTTATGCCGACTCCGAACGGCCAAGTTTGAGAAGCTCTTTCTAGACAGGAATACTCAGAGCATTGTCAGTGAATCCAACATGGTGGGGCGGTGGAAAAGAATTTTGTATTTTTATTTTGTCCCCAGGACAAGGGCATAGGAGTTTTATTTCGTTGGGCTCGGTGCCTATACCCACCACGCCACAGGCCACCACATCATTTCTCAATTAAGCCAATAAATTCCCTATATAGCGGTATGGTCGTCGATTCCGAAGATACTTTTCGTTCCTTGTATTAAGGTGAATTTCCACCACGAGCAAACCAACGACAGTATCCTATCGCGATCCAAACACGATTGCCCTCGCTTGCAGTATTTGCCAGATATAACAACTTTGTGTTCAAATCGCAAAAATACGAATAATAGTGGCGTCATGCAGCACTGGTGATCTGACCGACTGAGACTAAGACGTACACACTTGCCTTGCAGTGGTCAATTTTATGGTATAAAGTCTATAAATTGTGGAATCGGGAATGTCGTCTCTGATTCACCCGATCGTTGGACACTCTCTCTTTTCCTCCAGAAAGTAGTTTCTGTTGCTTAGAGTCGGCTGAGGAAAGGGATCATTTTTATGCCTCCTTTCTCGTCATTTACACAGCTTTTGAGGTGTGAATCATTAAGCCAACTACGTCTCTCGGGGCGAACCTGGCCATCAACTTAATTCTCTCCAGGGATCTTGAATTGAATTGAAGTGCATGGGATGTGTCTAAAGAGACACTTGACCAGCGACAATAACGATCTCCTGAACCCTCTTCTGTTGGGCTAGGATTTAAATGCTGTCTTCATCAGTTTGACAACATCCCTAGATGGGATAACCTCGATGTCCTTCCCTGTTACTGTGGGATCATATTGAATCTGGCTAAGGCAAGGCTAGAGCACTCAGTTGGTATATTCTTATTTGTGTGGCGCTACAGTCCGGGGTGGACCTGGGCCTCAACCAACATGCCTCTCCAACTAGCGCGATCCCTGGCTAGCTGTCTCCAGTTTCGCACACCAAGTTGGTTGAGGTCCTTCTCCATTTGGGTGCGCCACCTAAAACGCGGGCGTCAATATCCTCAGTTCCGCCACAGTGCCTCTCCATTCCCGACCTTCGTCACCTGTTGCAACTTAGATGAGGTCTTTCTCAGCTTCTCGGTGAAACTTTAGACACGGCCGCCATCTGTCTTAAGTCTTCGGAGTCGAATACCGAAAACCTTTTCGGAGTCAAATGATCCATAAATTGCCTACATTGCCTACTCCTAAGCATGATAGAATGTTCCCCTTCAGATAGGACGACTGACCGCACCTAGAACTTTACATCCGAAGTGGCGAAGACCTCTTTATCCGTTTTGAAACCTTCCATCACTCTGAGCGGCACTGGATTCCTAAGGAATGAAGCAGTCCCAATTGATGACTGGAAAACCGAAGACAAGTAGTGGAACATTTCCTTTATCACGAGAGATAGAGAGAAATGTTGTTTTCAGGAGCTGTAGAGATGAGGAAGAAAAAGAATCCATCCAACATCTGCTCTGCGAATGCCCAAGCCTAGCAAAGAAAGGGAAGCACTACTTGGGAAACACTACTTTGCGGAGCTGCTGGTCTTGTGCGCTATAGAGCTGACAAATCTCCTAAGGCTTTCAAACGCAGTAGGTTGGTTCCAGTAGAACAAAGACTTCAGGGTAGGAGTATACATAAAATTAAGGATATAATGCACGCAACTAGTTGATCTAAGAGAGCCGCGGCCGCACGGTCGGAAGTGCACCCAATTCAAATACATATTTACCATCAACACAGACTGACAGATTGATCCGAAATTGTGTGACAGTTAAAATGGACAACGTTCGTTTCTATCTGAAAAAAATCATATAATTCCCCGCCAAACAGTGAACCTCATCTCGTAAATCAAGCCTCGCTGTGAAGTAAAAGCTACTGCCATAAAAAACCCCAGCACATCCTCCTACAAGCACTGGCCAAGTAGTGAAGAATCGGTTTACCTTTATGGCCCGAGCTTCTCAGCTCGTCCTCCAACTTCTGATTTCTTCTAATATCCCATACCTTCTCCTTCTAACTGTCGTCGCCTTAATAACACTTTGTTTTTTCTCTCTTTTGTCTCTTTTCAGGAATTTGTCTGACGACAGATGTGGATACGTTGCTGTATCACATGAACAATGCGAGATACTTTCGTGAACTTGACTTCGCCCGCGTAGACTTCTACGAACGGACGCGTCTGTACAGAACCATAGTAACGAAAGGTGGAGCAGTCGTTCAGGGTGCCGCAACGATACGCTATCGGCGTTTCATACGCCCCTTCACTCGATTCACCATCACATCAAGAGTAGGACAAAACCACACCTCAGCGAGGACCAAAAATCAAATTTCATGTTTCTGCTCTTCCCTTTCAGATAGTCTATTGGGACGACAAATCTGTGTTTATGGAGCACAGGTTTCTATCGCCGAAGGACAACTTTATACACGCTATCGTCATATGTCGACAGCGTGTAATCGATTGTTCGGCTGAGGACGTTATGAAGACTCTGCTGACGCCGAAGGTGACACAACTACGAAGCACCACCTCCGGCAACATTGTCAGTCCGACAATCACCATGCAAAATGCCGGCATTGACAATGTCGAGAGTGGACATATCAGTGCGAAGTGCAACCCGGAGATGCCACTTGAGATCTCAAAATGGATGGAATTCAATGAGATCTCCAGTAAGAATCTCCGCAACGGTTGCTGACCGAGGCTGTTTTAAAGTGAGAACTGCAGGTGTCCGTGTGCGCACGTTTTCACTTTATCATCACCCTATCATTGGTCTAGAGATATCATAGACTAATGGCAGTGTAAATAGTATTATGTATGTTTAGCATGGAGGAACTGTGGGGCACTGATGGACACGTCGTCCACATCAACCATAGAGTTCATACATTCCTTACGGACATCAAACAACGATATAAAGAAACAGCTGTTTCTAATGACCATAGAATGGGTCCGAGAATAACCCCCCCCAACCCCCCACCACCCCACCCACTCTTCACCCTCCTAAACCATCTACGCCAACAATGTATATAAGTAAAAACTGTCAAGTTGCAAGGGTTAATATAAAAAATAAATATTTTACAAGCTGTCTTTTATTTTTCCCGAGCTGATTGAGACTGAGACTGAGACTGAGACAGAGACAGAGACTGAGACTGAGACTGAGACTGAGACTGAGACTGAGACTGAGACTGAGACTGAGACTGAGACTGAGACTGAGACTGAGACTGAGACTGAGACTGAGACTGAGACTGAGACTGAGACTGAGACTGAGACTGAGACTGAGACTGAGACTGAGACTGAGACTGAGACTGAGACTGAGACTGAGACTGAGACTGAGACTGAGACTGAGACTGAGACTGAGACTGAGACTGAGACTGAGACTGAGACTGAGACTGAGACTGAGACTGAGACTGAGACTGAGACTGAGACTGAGACTGAGACTGAGACTGAGACTGAGACTGAGACCGAGACTGAGACTGAGACTGAGACTGAGACTGAGACTGAGACTGAGACTGAGACTGAGACTGAGACTGAGACTGAGACTGAGACTGAGACTGAGACTGAGACTGAGACTGAGACTGAGACTGAGACTGAGACTGAGACTGAGACTGAGACTGAGACTGAGACTGAGACTGAGACTGAGACTGAGACTGAGACTGAGACTGAGACTGAGACTGAGACTGAGACTGAGACTGAGACTGAGACTGAGACTGAGACTGAGACTGAGACTGAGACTGAGACTGAGACTGAGACTGAGACTGAGACTGAGACTGAGACTGAGACTGAGACTGAGACTGAGACTGAGACTGAGACTGAGACTGAGACTGAGACTGAGACTGAGACTGAGACTGAGACTGAGACTGAGACTGAGACTGAGACTGAGACTGAGACTGAGACTGAGACTGAGACTGAGACTGAGACTGAGACTGAGACTGAGACTGAGACTGAGACTGAGACTGAGACTGAGACTGAGACTGAGACTGAGACTGAGACTGAGACTGAGACTGAGACTGAGACTGAGACTGAGACTGAGACTGAGACTGAGACTGAGACTGAGACTGAGACTGAGACTGAGACTGAGACTGAGACTGAGACTGAGACTGAGACTGAGACTGAGACTGAGACTGAGACTGAGACTGAGACTGAGACTGAGACTGAGACTGAGACTGAGACTGAGACTGAGACTGAGACTGAGACTGAGACTGAGACTGAGACTGAGACTGAGACTGAGACTGAGACTGAGACTGAGACTGAGACTGAGACTGAGACTGAGACTGAGACTGAGACTGAGACTGAGACTGAGACTGAGACTGAGACTGAGACTGAGACTGAGACTGAGACTGAGACTGAGACTGAAACTGTAGTAGCTCCAGCACATCGTTGGTGACTGACTTAGCTAAAGGTGGTCCCCCAACCAAGGTGATCATCGGCTCCGTTGGTATGACACTATGATGCAGCCCACCGGAAGAGAAGAGAAGGAAGAGGGATCCTCATAGAGATATTTCCACGACACTTCGCCTTCGCACCGCGACATGATGTGCAGCCCCGTGAAGGTTTTGCTTGTCTAAACCGCTACCTATGTAGCTACACATCTACTATGCACTACAGTGCCCGCATTGTAACCAAACTCAATCGACGTGCTCTGGTAAAGTGAAGTCAAATGTTTACCATCTAACCATTAACACAGTCAACAACTTCCTTCTCGCTCCACCTACCGACGTTTCTAGAGTTCCTCTACCAGTTCGGCATGACTGGGAACGATTCCAAATGCGAAATCTGTGAAATCATTCGTTTTGTGGCACAGCGAGACTTCCATCCAAAATCCATTCAGCTTGTTGTCTTCTCCGCATCTCGCATAGGGTGCGATATTTACTCAAACGACTCAGCACAAAGTAGAACCAACAAGTGCACGTGATTAAGGAAAGCTCTGAAGTTCAGTCCCCACCTCTTGGCAGCAAGTAGAAAGTTAAAGTGGCGGGAAAAGCTCTCGTCCAATGAATTTCACCGCACCGTAAACTCGCATTCGTTAAATTAGTATCTCCTCGCACCCAAAACTGTGCACCACGCTTGGTATCGATTGGCGCGTGTTGTTCAATTCGTTAGTGTCTGTGCCTGTTTCTGCTCCCGCTTCGCACTTCAGTTGGAGCTAATTAAGGTTTGTGTTGAAACATTGACTAGTTAGCTAATAGCACGTTTTGTCATCCGGCGACGGCAGGTGCACGGAACGGGTTTCTCTTGACAATGAATGTGCAGCACCACATGAGCTTGTGTTTAAATTTCCAACTCGCGCGTCATTGGCCGCGAGTTCCAATTGCAATGGAAATGTAGTCAAAGAACCCGCAGTGACCCCTGAAATTATATTTTGGGTCCGCAGAGGTTACCAGCTATTTAACCGTTGCCAGCCCAGCCATTGCCCTTCCGCTTAACACGCAGTGCACAAGAATTAACGAAGTGTCTCTGGTTTCAGTTGTTGCACGATGTCTTGGCTTGTAGTCGTGCTCTTCCTCTACGTCATCTGGGATGTGAACTACTTCATTCGGATCGTCTTCACGGTGGTCGCCGGACGGATCTTCCAGAAGAAGCGCAAGATCACCGACAAGACGACGATTTATGGTAAAATACTTTAGCCCCCCCTCCACATGACCATGACCCTCTTACACAATTCCATTGTCTTTTTTTCAGGCATTTGCACATCTCAAGACGTGGACATCTTCATTCGTCACATGAACAACGCTCGGTATCTGCGCGAGTTGGACTTTGCCCGGTTTCACTACTACGGCCTAACCGGTCTGTATGAAGAGGTGAAGAAACTAGGCGGCGGCGCCGTTCAAGGTGCTTCGAGCGTGCGCTACAGGCGGACCATTCCCATCTTCAATCTGTACAAGATCGACACCAAGTTGATCTGGTGGGACGACAAGGCGATCTACTTGGAGCAGCAGTTCATAACCCTGACCGATGGTTTTGTGCGGGCCGTGGCACTGTCCAAGCAGAGCATCACCAACTGCAACGTCATGGATGTGATGAAGAAGTTCCCGGAGGGAAAGACCGCTCCGCCGATGCCACAGGAGTTGAAATTGTGGCTGGACGCAATTGAAGTGTCCAGTCAGAAGCTGAGGAAGGACAAGTGAACGTACTGAATTCGGCTTGGATTTAGATTTAAGGGTTATTTTGTTATTGTTGATAAATACAGTGTTTTGTACTTTTGCTAAGGAGTTTTGTGGCGGGGAGATCCGAAGTTCTTAAGGACTTCCTAGGGTTTCCAATCAATCAAGTGTAGAATGAGATGTGGGACTGTGTAGTGGGGCATGTTTCAATTTCATAGGCATTACTAGAGCTACGAGTCAAATTGAAAGGAAATTCTGGTTGTCGGCGGAACTCTTGAACACAGCTTGAGGTGACCCTGTTCCGTGTGCCATCAATTCAAGCAAGCCTTCTATAGAGCCAGCTACCAAGAAAGCTATTGTTTTGATCGGTGAACGAATGGAAACCGAAGTACAGTCAACCTCTTTTTTATTCAGATATTTGCTAACCATATTTTGCATGCATTCTCCTAAATTTTCCATACAAAAAAACCACTCTCTAAGCAAACACCCTCTGATGCAATTTGATACCCCTTGACAATTCCACTAGAGAGGATCCAAAAAAAAATTTGGATTTTGGGTTAACCAGAGGTCTCGTCTAACACCATTGCGCAATGAACAGAACCATGAACTCGGCGCTAGGAAATTTATGCACAACAAGTCGCGCAGCAAGAGTGTCAAACTCTACTTTGCTGTGTCAAGGTGATTGTCAATGTATTACTCTGCGTATTAAATTAGCATCGCTTTTCGAAGCAGACGTTGTAGCACGTCTTGATAAATCAGTAAAACAAAACGCACATGTGACAGTTGCATTGTTATTACTCCCTTCGATCGACTGTGCTCTTTTCGAAGATTCGCTTTGACCTGTGATCCGCGCGTCATTGCGTAATTTTTAGGTCAAATGTCTTCACTCACTTTGCAGCACATCTGTTTTTTGTCGACGATAACGCCGTGCAACGGATCTACAAAATTAGTTGTATCCTTCAACGTCAGCTGTAACTTTTTGATCAATGATTCCGACTCGACTCGTAAAGCTAACCAACTGGAGACTGTTCTAAGACTCAGCTCACATAAATGATAGGGCTGCTGGTCAGCTGATTGCTCAAAGCAGTTACCAGGTGCCTCTTTGTTGACTCTTCGCTTAGAGCAACTGCAAGTTATATTTGAGTGTAGGTTTAAAAGGAGTTTTCCTCAGCAACATCGGCGAATTATAAAAGAGATGAAGTTTTTCCCTTTAAGGGTGCGGGCTGCGCTCCCAGGCTTAACCATATCATAGACACGGAAAAAAAAAAAAAAAAAAAAAAAACGAACCGGACGTGTCAGTTATTATTTGTGCGTGTTTTTATCTTCCACACCATTTATACAATTACGGCTTCAAAGATTGTTAACAGCCGCAGATGAGAATAGACTTTCGTTTGATGACCACAGGCAGACGACTGTGGTGCCATACATACTACTCCGATTGCAACAAAAAGCACTTATTGTTGTTCGAATGGGAAGCACAAAAACTCGATTTGGCTGAATGTTGATGATGCTAAAGAAATCAATTGCGTTCTGCATGCTATTATTTAATTTTCATGCATTTGCTACGTAGTAACTTATTTCTACGTCGTTTATTTTGATTCTAATTATGATGCATTGTACACTTAAAATCTGCCACATTCCGTAACACCTCTTCTACAGCCCAGACGCTATGGGCTCATTTGCGGCATAGCCCATAGACCGGCTCTGCCTTGAAAATTAACATATCCAGTAGTTGACGAGGATGTTTTGTCGCTAACTTGAGGATACATGTAAGAGGAGCTTTCAAATATAAATAGATATATGGTACATATAGTTTTTATATATTTTCTGCTTCACTTTTTGTACATCTACTTCGATTTTCGGGGACATTTGCTTCACTCCGGACTCCGTTTTCTTATCCCTACTCCGAACGCCCACGCTTGGAAAGCTTTTCAGTGTCCGTTGACTTGGTTTGACTGGCTGATTGATGACATGCTGACTCACACTTGTAGAAGAATAAATAAACATGCGGAACCATTCCTGTACAACACACTGTAGATCTGATTCACTTGCAGTTCAGTCCGTTAGCCATTGTTTTCTTTTAGAGAGAGCCGACCATCTGAACAGGGGAATGACCCGAAGTCTTCACATAACATAGGTGAGTTGTGGTAGTACACTCACTCAGTAAATACATACAGTTCTTTTTTTATTTGCCGATATTTTCCTCTTACACAATCATCTGCAGAGGATGACGATGGTAACATCTCGTTCATGATCTCCTCAAAAGGCAAAGCGTCAGTGGAGAATCTTCTTCCTCTGCATTAAATCCTACTAGCGCGATCTCTGGTCACACTGGTACGGAGTCAAGAACTCCTCAAGCCGGAAGAATGGAATGTGTCATACATGCTCCTGCGGCCGGCCGCTCCCTTGGCCGAAGAGGTACCCAGTTCGAATCCTAGTAAAAGCTCAGTTAATACCTAGTTTCAAATCTGATTAAATGACCATTTACCATTGAGATCAAGTTAACCGGAGTTGATTATCAGAGGTAGTACTCCGACAGCCAAGTTCGCTGGCAATTCTCTACCTAACCTAACCACCTTAGGTTTAAGATTCGAAGACGCCTGGCTGGGGGTGTAGTTTGAATCTTTTCGTACAGAAGCAGTCAGCGTAAACATTACCAAATACCACATGTGGAAAACTGGTCTCTCCAAGACACCAAGGACTTACAGCAAAACAAGCTCTTTTACTCTATCGCGCCTCTTGAGCGTTTAAAGAGAGCGATTGTGATGAGTTACTTTGCGTTTGATCACGCTACTGATGTCTGTGATCACGTTTACTGCGGAGTCGAGATAGAGAAAGCTTTACTTTTTGAAAACTGCTCAAACTCGACGCCAATTTGCAATGCAATTGTAGAATTCTAGGCTGGCACTGACTGACTTATGAACCATCCTGTAGCACGATGGTCGCTTACTTACTTATTTAAAAAGTTGATCTTCAGTTCGGGGTAGGTCTTGCCCTCAAGCTAGACCTTTAGCTAGTTGCATCCAGTTCCACACAAATAGTTGGTTGAGTTATTTTTCCATTTGTGCGCTCCGCATTTACTGCGCCGTACTATTGGTTTCCATTCGCTCTACATGTTCTAGCTATCTCAATCGTTTAACCTTACCTCTTCTGCCTAAGTTGATGTCGATGAGCAGCTCGTACAGTTCGTTCACCATTCACTCACCATCTCTGCAGATGGAATCAAAGTCACCGAAAGAATTCTACTCTCACGGCAGCCAAGAAGAAAAGTCGAAGCTTCTGCGGCGTATAGTAGAACTAATCTTATAGAGGGTCACTTTCGTTGCTCGAGTGCGGGCTTTGCTTGTAAATTGCTTACCTCAACAGCCATAAAACTACTTGGCGGTCCTTCTGCGGCCTTGCACCAGCGGGACATTAATAACACGTTCCACTGGCAACAAACGGTAGGCAGGTCCGAAGACCTTCAGTGGACGAAGGCACACGGTTGTTAAACCCCGTTAATTGTGAATTGATATGGAAAGCAAAGTTAAGAATATCCCGACGTTGAAATGACAGAACTCGATAGATTACAAACAATTGCCCCGCGCCGGTGTACTATTTTCAGTCCAAAACACGTTCGTGTCTTTCTCGTTGGACAATGACTCCATCGACGAGCTATCCGATCTGCTTCGTGATGCAACGACCTGTCGATGAAAACGCCAAATGATAAATGACTTCCACTGCACCGCTTTGTTCTCAATCCACCCTCGCCCATCGTCACACGGCAACAAATTGTGTTTGTAAACATGTTGCCAACACTGTCACTTATCAAATCCATGCCCGATTGAGTGGATTGCTTCTCCCGGTCTACCTGCCGGCCTGCCTCTCTGATCGACTGCCTGCCTTGCACCCCCATTAAAATTTGGTTTCCACCACAAAGGGACACACGAAGGCAGGTAAAAGCAGGAGGGCGACCGAATCCACAGCAAATCCGAACACACATCTGAAAGATATCAATCTAAATTACTCCTTACAGATAAATGCCCGTACAATTTATCATTCAGAGATAAATTGGTCGAACTGCAGTCCGAATGGGAATTCAAACAATTCGTAGTGCCTTTAAAATTTAAATCGAATCGCATCGCAACGCAGTCAAACAACAACGCCACTCATGTGCTCGCCGTCCGGTCTCCGCCGGTATCTGGGAGAGCTGACAAAACTGTCTGCGAAGGAAGCCACCTATCATATCTCATAACGCGCCAGAACAATGGCTGCAGCTGAAGATGCCTCCTGTGCCATCGCAACACGAAATGCCATCGCCCGTCCAGCGCGCTCCCCAGAAAATGCATTCTCGTTCAACTACTCGTGTTCTCTCTAATTCAATGAAGCGGCGGAAAGCGAGTTGGAAAATTCGTATCCAACTTCGAATGGAATTGAATAAAATTACAATTTATCCAGCGCACCGGCGGTGGGGGAGAAACACTTTTGATACAAGGGTGAATGTCTTGCTGTTGCTTCTGTGGCCCGGCTGTCTGATTGTCTTCTGATTGTCTGGCAGTCCGCATTGTAAACTCTTCCGGATTAAGTTTGCCTTTGTTTCCTGTTAATCTGACTCCAAGAAATCATTTTAGTTCTCAAGATGCTGCAGTGCCCTGCATTTGCATGCGGTCAGGGGTGGCGGGCTGCCGGGGGCGTGCAAGGACGATGTGTTGAGGACCTGAGTGCTTGCCTCGTTTGGCCAGCTGAGATTTTTCATTCTGCATGAAATCTTATATGATTTGGATGAATGAGATTGGATTAGCTTCTCTCTCTCATTTGTCCGACGGACGACCGAGCGATGGTGTGAGGCATGGGAAGCCTGTGAGCAGAAATTAGGAATGTAATGGGAGACGTGGCGCATGGATCGGTGGAGTGCTCTCTGTCAGTTGATATATCGTCCCGACGCTGGCCGATGAGATGCTGATGATTGAGGAGTGGAAGAGGAATTCCTTTCAATGTGGTCGCAGTGTGGACGAACGTACGTAATGCATGTTTGAAGTGCAGACTTGGGAGAGACGAATGGAATGAGAGGGGCTTATCTTTGATCGCCCAACGAGCTGACTTTGACTCAGAAGCCAGTGAAGGAGTTATGTGACGTGTTTGACTTTGATTCAATGGCTGGGGGCTTGTAATAGGAACATGGAGCTTGACCTAATGCAAATGGGATGCTTTCTAAAGATTGTGGTTTATGGGAGCTGCCTTAATGGTCTCATCCTTATCTCACAAATCCGGGCGAAGTGGAACTGCACAGGGTAGTCAAGTGATGTAGGACGTCTCCTGGAGCTAGTGCAGTCTTCAAGAATTTAAGAGAGATGCTGCTTCGGTTTGTCAAAACAAGTGGGCTCGGAAATCCTGACTCCAAGGTGCGAAATCATGCTCTACAAAACTCATATTCTGCCAGTCCTGCTTTATGGAGCCGAAAGCTTGACACTAAGCAAAGCTGCAGAGCTAATTCTTGGTACCTTCGAAGGAAAAATTCTCCTACATGGTCTCGTCTGCGAGGAAGGCGAATGGAGAAGAAGGCTGACTGTGTATAGTCGTCAGGCTTGGTATGGGTCCATTGTTATACCATGGGGATTGACATATCAGAGCTTGGTTGGGTCGGTGCCGAATACTTTCCGTTAGGGCTTAGAATTTCTGCCCCCGTCGTACTATTAGTCAGATTTAGTCCCCTGCGATTTTTCGTGTTTTTAAACTCTGGAGTGACAGGGCGGAGGCACACGTTTGTGTGATTGTAAGTGGACAGACAGACAGAAATAAGTGTTTTACGTGATCATCTGCCGTTAGGCTTATATCACCAAGACATTTAATCTTTGGACCAGACGCCTTCAGTAGGAATCTCAAGTTCCAAATTTAGAAATACGCTTATGGACCTATTTTTTCCCCTTGGTAGGGCCAATCTAACACCTCTGCTACTCTTTAGGTTGTAGCGCAACTCCACATAGACTTGAATCAATACCTTTCACGTCGGAGAGTCGCAAATGCCCATACCCTAATTTTATTAACTCCCAGACATGCAGGTATATCTCCACTTCTCCCCGCGACTTTGGATTTTAAACTACAGCCACCACGATGCTCCCACTTTGAAGCCAACCTCAAGATCGGGCGGAAGCCTGATCTCCCGTGGCACCAGACTATAGCCTCTGGTCAAGCTACCAGTAGGATGCCATAACATCCCGAGACTGGTCGCCATTGTTATACCATAAAGCCAAGACTTATTGTGCAGTATCTATAATAAGATGAGGCACTTACCATTTATTCTTTTGTTTGCGAGCTTGAAACCATCATGTTGACAAGCAACGGAGTAGGTTATTTCCTAAGCCATTTGCTTTTAGCTCAGGATTTTAGTAGCCTTTTACGACAGGCATGCCTTACCTCGGGTATATTCTACGAAACCTGCCCGAAGGCGTAAGGCATGCCTTATATGTATGGGTGGCGCTACAGCCCATAGAGGGCCAAGGCCAGCTTCTCAGCAACCACTCGTGTTGTGCGTGCTATTGTTCTCAAACGGATGGAAGGGACCTACAGTCTTACTCCGAATCCGAACGGACAAGTTTGAGAAGCTTTTTCTAGACAGGAAATACTCTTTGAGCATTGAAAATTATTTCTGTCGCTCAGAGCTGGAATCGAACCTACGACGTCGAGGTTGGGGTCGACGCACAAGCCCACAACGCCACGGGCCACCATGCATGCCTTACCTTGGGTATATTCTACGACCCCTGCCCGAAGGGGGAAGTAAGTGGACACTAGGACTAGAACAACGTGCTTGTGATGACCAAACATTAAGATGAAGTACACAAGAAATAGGGACCTTCGGCTAACTCGACAGTGTGCGTGACTAGAGGCAACTTGGTCTACGCTTAAACATAAGATGAATCTAGATCTGGTTCGATTGTATAAGATGAATGACTGTGCAGCATCTTTGCATATATGTTAGCTGTGGATAAAACTATAGAAGCGTTTGTGGAAACTGGAACTGTCTTTCAGCAACTAACTTGACAACGGGGAAAGTCAAATCTGCAACAAGCGCCAGTCATCTCAGTCTTGGGGCGTACTTGACAACCAGTGTGGTTCAACGTGAGCTCTTCTCAGATTTAAAAGATGATCTTGCTCGGAAGACAGCGAGTTAGTGTGACACAGAATAACTTGAACAGGACTAATAAGGCGATTCAAAGGCATATTGAACGTTGACTTATGTCGTTTGATATAGTTGGTGCTTACTATCAACATTTGAATTACTAGCAAAAATCGATTAATTTTTCTTTTTCACTGTTTCGACTTTTTCAATTAAACTCCAACTACTGTTTATACTACTAAAAAAAATCGACAGCCATTGCCGAAGCAATAGCAATGACCACTGATGAAATGCACAGCGGCCGCAGCAGTCGGCTAGCGGAAATGTTGTTTTGCTTTACTATTCCTTTCGGTCAGAAGCATAAGTCGAAGTAACAGAAATGTGACGACTTCTGCAGTCGACAGCAGCAGTTAGTTACTATCCCAAAATGATGTGCCATGAAAGAATTTGCTTCAACTGCCTTAAGGCCCAAGCTCATAGAATCCGTTGCGTGCGTTACGATTGCGAATCTCCACGAAAATCGTAGTTGTCGGATTGCCCAATGAAATCCGTGCGTTGCATTGGAGGTCCATGCAACCCCACAAGACACCTGAGAGTAAAATGATTCACACATGTGATGATGACCAACTTCCACAGTCATGATGCATTCCACATATAGTCCAAAATCGCTGTCTCTCTCTTACTTATTGGGTCTTATGAGTTGTCTGTTTGTGGACATGACGGTTTGGGCCTTTAGTCAGCCCGAAGCATTTTTCCTGAGGCCTACACGATTCAGGATTGGTAAGGATGTCCTCTTGTCTTCTTATAACGGTGATGTAGAGGATGTCACTAGCAGCCTCGTTGATCTTCTCCGGTCCTGCGGAGCGATCTCTCAAGATTGATAAAAGGTCATCAAGCTAATTAAAGAATTGTTTCACTAAAATCACGTTAATATTCCCAAAACAGAATAAAAATGAAAACAAAGAGGCCGGATACGCCCGCAGAACAAACCGAAGAAGAAAATGAAAGCTATATGTCTTGCAGACACGTGAAGTCACCATTCATCGTCAATACTCTCAATCTTGGCACCGTTCGAGAGCTTACTAATAATTCTAGTTACCTCCATTTGGACCAGCATTTCTTTCTACATCCAATGACTTTAAACACCACCCTGTGTCCGTCATCCACACCAACGATCAAACAAGAATCTCCACAGTGAATAAGACATTCCCTTTCAAAACCTCAATAAAGATGCATTCACATTCCCACGAATAAATCTCGCGCTAAACGCCCCGAATTAAGTCAATCCACACTCGGGCGCCACACAACCGTTCGGGACGCCCCTGTGCATGTGGACTGTGATGGTGAGGTGATTAGAATTTGTTTGCCCGGGCAGCGGTCCACAGCGCGGGAAGGACTGAGACGTCATGCTCTCGAGTCGAGGCGAGGCATGAAGTTATGATTTCTCGTCATATTTTGATATAGATCACAGCGAGGCACCCCGAGACGAAAAAGGGTCACTCTACGGAGCCGAAGTCATAAGCGCCAACCGGGCCGCCAGCCAGAGGTGTGGACTACAGGCAGCAGGTACAAATATCTTCGATGGCCGATGCACACCTCCGATAAGACCCCCTAACGACTTGTGCTACGTTTCTTTTTGATTTCCCCTGAATTCCTGTCCACCGTTCATTAGGCATTCGTGGGCCCCGCGACATGATTTAGTGACTAACGCGGCCAGTACTTAGAATCCACTTAAACACGGGCGACTGCAGGCGTGCACCTATCGGCGAGTATGCACGCAGGAAGTCACTTGAGCGGGGTCCGGTCGCTTATCGCCCGGCTAAGTGAAACGTAATGACAGAGCCACCAGATATGACAAGAATTCGTCGTTTTTGTTTTTACTTCGCCTGCGCGGCCCACTAATTGGCATTCTCGGCAATTGCACGCCTTTCGCACGGCTCTCAGGTCTGCGCGCTTGTCTTCCAATCGGCAATCGCATCCTGTTCTTCTTTCCTTGACAGTAAATTAAATTTTATTGATTTATTGTCAATCAATCACCCGGATAGACTTCTGGGCCGATAAACAAAGAGATTCTCAGGCCGCCCAGTCGCGGGATGGAGCGGCGAATTCGCAGAATCGCCTAGGTATTGGTTGCGGCTGATGGGAACTGGTTTAATGACACACGTGCCAAGTCGGAGGTCTGTTTGGCGCATGAACACACGACCGTGCGGAGCGTCGAGTTACGGTGGAGCAAGAAAATTGAACGATGATTCTGGATTCGCACGATGACAGGATACACATCTGGCGCCCTCCTTTTAATTAAGTTTTTCTGACAAGCGGCGTTTATAGAGGAGACGATAATTTATGAACACCGTTAGTGTGTGTTCTTGGAATTTCGTCGATCCGCGCTGAGCTGTGCTGTGTTGGCGTTGGTGTTGGTGGCTCGGCTTCGTTTTTTTGCATGCATGACATCGATACTCTGGGCTCTGGAACTGGGAGGGGTATTTGTTTTTTGTGGGAATTCTTGCGGATGATAAATAGTTACGAACTGGAACCAGAGTTATGCTCGGGAGGACTTCATTTGAATTGCTAATTGGCATCATTATAAGGTTGCTCGTTTTCTCGTGTGCGGGGGGTTTCACTTTTTGATTTCACAGCCGAGCTGTGTTCAAAACGGCGTTGGTCACTCTGTGGAATGGACTCAAATGGCGTCCATCTTATGGGGCTCACCGGTGCTTGCAGCATCTCTGGGATTTCATTAAGGTGGACAAAGAGATAGAAGTTGTCAGAGTGTGTGGTTTGAATATGCACGATCTAGAGAAAAATTGTACGACTGAGTCTAAGTCCAGTCTCAGAGGAATTTTGAGAGTTAGAGCATTTCGCCAGCATCTTTATTATAATCTCCTACAAAGAAACATCACCACACGAAAGACCTCCTCCAACGCCCAACTCGCACAAGACTTCCTAGCTCCCTTCAAAATCCCTTCAAAATCCCTTCAAAATCCCTTCTCAATTCGCTTCACAAAAAGGAACTGCATCCGATTGTGCGGACGGAACACCGGGCCGGGTATCATATATCCGCTGCGCGTGATCTCCTTTTCAAGTACAGCGCCGCATTTGTCGATTGCACTACACGCCGCGTTTGTTCTTGCTCCGAAAGAAAAAAAAACTCAAGAAGACCCACAAGTCAATTGAGCATGAAAAGGATATCTCCCCCTTCTTGAACGCGGATCCTTACAAAATGTCTAAGCACACGAACGCGGTTTGTGAGTGAATGCTCTCTGATCCGTTGATGTCGGGGTTTTATGTGCTGCTATAAAACAACAAACATCGTCAGCCTTCAGTGGAGCATAGAACCGTGACAAGCATGAAATTCGACCTCGTTGGGAGTTCGTGTCTTCCACTCTCTGAGTTGTTCACAATTTTTCTTTACATCCGCGTCTTTACAATAGATCGCCGTACAGATGGATTGTCACTATACGCATTTGGCGGATGTTTGTATAAAAGGTTTTACAATGACGAATATTTGTTGCATGGTTAGATCAGTGTTGGGACTTGAATGTTTCAAAGGGTGGTAGATGTGGAAGAAAATGGGTGGTAGATTTGAACAAAGTTTGGTAGATCGGGTTTATCTATTCAGTTTCTAAGACATGTTGCTCACATAAGCGAAATGAACATGTCCTCACTCGCCTCTGTAGTGAGGCAGCCGTCAGTTATCAACCGTCAGTTCCTTGTAATCTTGTGTACGCATTTTCATAAGTCTTGAGAGTGGCCACGAATCAAAAAACAACAATAAATGGCATAAAGAGGAAGAATTAAAATGTGTGATGGATAGATTTGTGTTAAAAAATTTGCCAAAGAGAAGTAGATCTACCACAATTGTGGTTCAGTTCGAGCACTGAGCTAGGTACGTCCTTTTTCGTAGGCCATTAGGGAGTGGTGGCCCGTGGCTTTGTGGGTATGTGCGTCGACCCCAACCTCGATGTCGTAGGTTCGAATCCAGCTCTGAGCGACGAAAATAATTTTCACGGCCCCACCTCTTTCGAGTTACTGACAATGCTCAAAGAGTATTTCCTGTCTTGAAAAAGCTTCTCAAACAGCCGTTCGGATTCGGCATTAAACTGTAGGTCCCTTCCACTCGAGAGAGAACAATAGCACGCACAACTCGAGTGGTTGCTGAGAAGCTAGGCCCTGGCCCCCTACGGGCTGTAGCGCCACCCATATATATATATATTAGGGAGTGAAACGATGTTGTTGAAGAGTGAACCGCGATTCGTTTCTCAAAGTGTTGCCAAAGACAGCGCGGTTTTGTTATTATCACGCAGACTAACTCCATCGCACATCAAATCTAATTTAAAACACAGAAAAAAATGTTCAACGTTCTTCAGTGTAACGAGGATCCGACGGCTTTTTGATTAAAATGTTTATCTGAGTCAAAAAATTTTTTGACATACAGTGGAACGTGGAATGTTGGCAAACCTTCTAAGTTGGTCAGTTCAATTGAATTCGGCACAAAGCAGGCTGTATTTGCTGAATCCTGCCTAAGGTAGACCTTGGCCAAATGCATGTCAGGGTTTTCCAATAAGAATTTGACAGGTCGGTTTTTTTTTTAACCAAGCAAATTTCGCTTCCAATGGTCCATCGGTTTAGATTCTTGATCTTGTGTGTAAGTCAAGATCCTTATGCAAAATACGCCATAATGTGGTCCGAGCGATGCCCAGTTCTTGTTTGCTACGTGCGCCTGAACGGCAGCGATATTTTCGACATTTTCTTCTCACTAACAAGGCAACATCACACAACGAATATGTAGACTCAAAATGTTTGCACTAGACTTATTATTGCTTTTCTACTAGGCAGAGAATTACGACCGAAAATTGGAGTTAACGCTCCTAAGGTTAACTCCACCGACACCAACTCCGAATTTCGGTAGGAAATTTGCAGACGTTGCTCGTTCATGTACTTTGGCATTATGAAAATGTTGAGTCTACTGAATGAATTGAATTTAATTTGTGAACGCATTGTTTTACTAATCATTAGACTTTCACTGATGATTAGTAAAAGAGTGCGTTCAAGCAATAAATTCAAAGTTGTCAAGTCCCTATTCGAAAACATTCAACTTTCATTTGTATGCGCTACTGTGAGATGCTCTTTCCCTGATACACTTTTCGAAGCCGGTCTCATCAATAACGTCCATCTTTGGCGAAGTTGGTACAATTTTTGGTGCCGAAACAGAAGAAGATCTTCTTCTTCAGACCTCTACTACGGTACGCCCGCTTCTTGGTGAATAACTCTTTCCGATGGCTGCAGTGGTTGCTATGACACTAGTCTTTTTTTGAGGCTAAGCAGTAGCTAGCTTTGCAATTGCTTCTGAGCTTTAGGCGCGGAAACGTGTTCAATGTTAAATTGCTAATAGCACATTGAAATAAAGGCTGTACAGCGCAAAAAAAAAAAGGATAACTTAAATCTTTTCGGGCTTAGTTCTATGAATTGTAATGAAAAAAGTTGACTATCACGCAACTGATACGTTTAAAAGTAAACTTATTTGCTCTTAAAAGAAAGCCGAAACCCTATTCTTTCTTTCAGTGCTACGAGGGAAAATTTAAAGACATTTGTTATAGAAAATGCTAACAAACATCCACAAAATAAAATAGATCCGAAAAATGTTGTGGTTACTTGAGTACATAACGATAAGGCGTGGATTATATATATGATATGATAGGTGCCCAGATTAATTTGACGCCATTAATCTGCAGACGATCATGCGAAAAGAAGAAGAAACATCAAGTCACACAACATCCATTGAGTACTCAAATGTCGCTAAGGATGTACAGTGAACTCTCCATAAGTCGTGATATCACTGGATGTTAAAATCGGTTTGATTTTTAGGAGGAGCTCGACTTAGAAATTTTTTTTTTTTTTGGAAAATTAAGGAGAATGCCAAAAATGTTGGGAGCCAAACATTTTTTTATTGATTTACGGAGAGTCTACTATTCTTTGTTTGGAATGAAAAACAAAATATTGATGAAAATATTTGTTGGTCACTCAACATTTTTAGTTACAAATTGGCTAAGTTTGCATTTGCGGTCTTAGTCATTCATACACAGCCCGTAGAGGGCCAGGACCTAGCTTTTCAGCAACCACTCGTGTTGTGCATGCTATTGTTCTCTACAACTCCGTCAACTCCGATCGGCCAAGTTTGAGAAGCTTTTTCTAGGCTTACAATATTCTTGAAGCATTGTCAGTGACTCGAAAGAGGTGGGGCCGTGAACATAATTTTTGTCGCACAGAGCAAGAATCGTACCTACGACGTCGAGGTTGGGGTCGACGCACATACACCAGCGCCACGGGCCACCACTTAGTCTTAGTCAGTCTACATCACATAAAAAGTCAGTCCCAAGAATTTTTTTTTTTCATTTCCGATCCACGTTGTTGCATATCTGTAGACGCTAGATTCATAATTCTACAGTTCCTAATTGAAAATTCTGCTCCAGATGCCATCAACGCAAAAAAGGTCATAGATCGGACGCAATGCTTTCCTCTGAAGGAAACCAAGGACTTCTGCAACGATCTTGGAAGTTGCCGTGCCTCTGTGCAGTACGAACGACTGTCTTGTACAAAGTCAACTCAGTCCATGTGACGCAGCGATTGGTATGAAATCCATAAGAGCCGGTAACAATTAATTGACAGCAATTTTTGTAGTGTGAATGTTTTCATGCAATAAAGCCATCTCTCGAAGAACCAAGACATGCCTATCTAAGACCTTGATAGTCCCTGTCCTGCTGTATGGTGCAGATATATGGAATCTAAATAAAACGGACGACGATATTCTTGATCGCTTCGAGAGAAAAGTAGTTCGAATTATCTTCAGTCCCGTATGTACGGATGGAGTTTGGGGGAGGAGACGGAGTGACGAGCTGTGCGGGCTGTACAACGACATCAACCTGGTCAAACGAGTTCAAATCTCTCTCATCTCAGATGGCTAGGTTACGTCGAGCGCAACCCGACTCCAACCCTGAGGGACAAAGCCTACGGTGGCGCACGCAGTTGAATAAGTTGAACGTGCGTGGCTGGAAGCAACTAGTACAAGACCGGGCTAGATGGAGTGGCATGTTGGCTAAGGCCCAGGTCCACCCCGGACTGTAGCGCCTGCCAAGAAGAAGAAGAAGAACACGATTTTGTAATTAAATTCGAAAATTCGCCGTGGAATTGGCGGTCTTCTTGATCTCTCTAGACAGTAGATGTCTACGTCCCAAAATTGCTCGAACGTACAAAATACGTTGACTCGCCTAAATGGAAACAGATCTCAACAAACATGGAGAGCTACGAAGCATAGTGATATTCAGGCTCACGTTGACCACGAGCTGTAACGCCACTTTGTGTTGAAGACGAGATTTGATGTCCATTTGAGGTCCATTCTTCTCAGCACAGAGTGGAAGGGACCTACAGTTTTATGCCGACTCAGAACGGCCAGTTTTGAGAAGCTTTTTGAAACTTGTCAATAACTCGAATGAGGGGGGTCGTAAACAGGGATCAGACCAGTGATCGAACCTACGACGTCGAGATTGGGGTCGTTACACATACCCACAACACCACGGGCCAGAATGTTAATTTGCTTTCCTATCTCTCGAGCGATGTCGATGAATTTTGACAGGAAAGAATATGTGAAGAGCCTAAAAGGCAGTACTGGTTACTCCTGTACAAAAGACAACGTCTGTGTCATAAAGCTTGATGTGTCAAGAAGTAGAAACAAATGAAAACACCCCCTAGCCGTTCAATTTAATCTTTGACATCTCTACACACTGTCGACTCGAAGCCAGAAACACGCTTCTGTTAGTGTACTACTCAAGTACTCAGTTTATACACGACTAGCACCAGATCCGATGTCGTCGACCATTCCGCCCCTTTGCAAGCATTTTCACTTCAGTTCGAATGTCAGCGCCAAAGCAAACACCAAACCAGCAAACAAGATCGTTCCTCTTCCACTCGCTCAATCAGCGGCAAACAGAACCACCAATGACGTCAAACTCCCTCGTTAACCCTCGTTAATCACAAACATTCCACTTTATTCGCGTCTCCCATCGACAATAACCGCCGCAACATGTTGCCAGGCAGTTCTGTTCCACTCGCCGCAACACAAACACCACACCACTACCAGTCCACCGACAGCACTGCGGCAACAATTCGACTCTTGTTTTGTATCTGAAAGCAGCCGAACTGAATCCGACACTGATGTGTGTGTTTCCATTTCTCGGCCGTCGATTCCCAGTCTGTTTCAGTCTGTTTCGAAACCTGAAGCGTGCAGGGTTGCTCTCCTACTAGCGCGTGGTGCACGGTGTTCTGTTCTTCGTCGTATCGCATCTTTTACGTCAGTTTGGTGGTGGATTTCGATTTGAATCTCGTCGACAACTCGACGCAAGAATAAATACGAGATAGTTCGGTTTGCAGTTCGGTTGATGATTGATAAGCAAAATCACTTGTGAGAATTGTTCTCCCCGCTTGTCAATTGGTGTATCGGTTCGTTGAAAATTCACATTCGCGTATCCTCGCGGGCAGGCCTTTGATGCTCCTCAGCTCGCTTCAAATCAACTTCTAAAAATAGTGCGTGCTTGCGAATTGAGAGAGAATTCAACGAATTGCCAAATTGCTTACGAATTCGTGTGCCTTTCGTTTGTTTGTTGTGCTTGTCGATATTTTTAAGCAGATAGTGTGTGAGTTGAACTGCAGCTACGTTGCCGAACACACACTCGAACGGAATTTGCAAAGACGAAAACCAGGGGCTACCCCGTTCACTGGTCATTTAGCAATTGGATATAAACAGCACCACGGGCAACAACAAATAGGGCACTTCGGCTGAAGAACGCGGCGACTGTCACACAGTCACAGTCAGCGCCAGAATTATCAACTTGTTGCGCCAAAGGGTAAGTTGATTTCATTTAATGAGCTGACCTTGACAAGTATCTCGCATTCCTGTGCTCTCTAGTTACCTCGAACCGTTTATTTATTTTTTCTTGTTCTGTTTCTGTTTCTGTACTGCGCTTAGATTGTTTATTGTTTCTGGCTATTTTTTTTGCTGATCACTCAAAATGATCTAATTTGCAAGCTGCCATCGCATCGGATGTGGCACGAGTATATTTAGCCGTCCATCGCGGCGGTGTGTAGAAAGTCCGGGCAGAGTTGTGCGAAATTTTCGCTCGCGAGATACGTACGTACATATTTGCATAGCGCCGAAAGACAAAGGTATCTCTCGACTCCGATCGGACTTTCTTTATTCAAACATTTTCCGTGTTTGTTCGAATCGCTCATCGGTTGACACTCGCGATAACGACTGGCTAATCTGCGTTCAATTGACAGTGACCTCAGTGTGATGATGACAGGGCTGCCAATCGTGTTTTCGAGAGCGAGCGGTTCAAGGGAATCTATTACAATGTAAAGACTGTGTCAGAAGAGGTGAGCACAGCGACGATGAATGCACCTTGACGAGTCAAAGCCACTGAACAGTGGTCGTGTGCTTGCGGAGGTCATTATCGGGTATCAGCGGTTTTCTAAGGCGTGCCGGTCTGTGCCACTAGCTTGGCGCTTTATCTTTATGACAGAATGGATGGCGAATCGATAGCTTTGGACATCGGACTAAAGTGCTTCGTAATGTCTACCGCAGAGCTTATGTTTCCTCCGGCAGTCTGTGATAACGCCGTGTGGAATGGGGTTTGGCAACGTCAATTGTGTGGTATTGTAAAGTTGTAAGCAAATCGAACACAGAAGTAAGGCCACTTGAAATTCTTCAATGATTGCTTCGAGTGTGACGGATAATGAGGAAGTTTTTGACCACTTAGAGTACAGGTGTGTTACCAATTCTCTGGAGCTTTATTTTGTTGTTCGCTGTCAAATCGTGACAAGTGATAAGTTCAGTTGTTAAGTTCGACATATTGTAGTAGTAGATTTCTGCTCCGGATTGGTACTCTGCTTCTCGCCAGACAAACTGTCTGCAGCAGTCGATAACTTAACACGTTCCCTGCCAAGCTGTTTTTCACTAGGCGTCATCTCTACGCCGCGTGTACCGAAAACAGTACACGGTAAGCGCTTTAATAATTTTGCATAAATTCATATTTTTTTTTGTTTTTGGAGCTCTGCTAATCACCACGCCGCTTGTACCGTTATCAGTACACGATCCAAAAATTCCTCTAAACATCACTAAATTACATAAACCAATCATAACGGGAATTAAAATTTAGAAAAAAACAAATTTAATGTGAAAAAAACACGTTGGCGTAGAAATGAAGCTAAGCGTGTACTGTTTTCGGTACACGCGGCAGGGAACGTGTTAAGAAACTACTGCGACTGCCTGTTCTTATGAGGGATTGCATCAATTTTGAGTCCCTGTCTGTCATCTCTAGTGAATCAAGCAGCTAATCATGAGTCCCCAACCCATCAACACTGCGCGTAATTAACCTGCAATAAAGCCATCAGTTCGTGCTGCAATAGAGACAAAGCTCGGAACAAATGGCTTGGGAATACTAATGAAGCCCCAGAATAAGGGTGTGGATCGCACGCATTGTGTGGTCTTCGTTTGGAGTTTATGCAGAGTTCGACCATGCGAACAATTCGTGCTTCGACGGCTGCCATCAAACGTTGGAGCGGTGTGGGTGGTGGAATCAGTCAGGTGGTCCCTTCCGATCAATTGTGTCGTGACACAGTTTGCATTTCAAAGGCGTGACGTTCTGACGTACGTTACAGGGGTTTTTTTTCCAAAATTGTCTTATGAGGGTTAGAATGGGAGTTGTACCGTGTTTTTCGAGATTAAGATGTTTTCCGTTCTTCCGTTCCTTGTGGGACACGACAAGTTGGCTAGTCTCCGTGATCATTTAATTCTTGGACCGGAGATTCCTCGTCGAAACAGGAGCCTCGGGCTTGAAGACTGTTCTAGCTAAATTTCATTCTCTTAATGTGGACGGCTATGAATTTGTTTGCCTTTGAGTTAGGCTTGATATGGAATCGTTCCAATTCAACAAGGAATTGGATATCGGATAGGTTTGATAATGAGTGGTGAAGTGGAAGAATGACTAAAGCGTAACAAACCACGTATGTACATAGCACGTTTTTCAAACGATTCAGGAGCGGTTTGAGAGCACTGGGTTGCATTTATAGCTCATCATTCATCCGTACTGACGGTACTTAATGAGAAGGATGAACTCAGGCTAGAAAAGGCGCTACTTTTTCGTCCACTTTCTGTGAGTCGAGACATTCATCCAGAGTGCTCTGCGCATCTCGGTGGACAGTTCATATCACCTTTTTTGAAAGCTCCAAATGTGCCCTTCCAGTGGACAAGTGGAAAAGCGAAAAAGAAATCTTCATGTCAGCATAATGGACTGCAATGCACTTTCAACACATTAACCCACCTAACCATCAAAGATTAATCCTTTTATGACAGTTTCTGTCCTTTGATGATGTCCTTTATTTTAATTTAAGTAAAATAAAACAGAGTGTGTGCGAGATATCATCCATTTTTTTTTATTCATTTGAAAGATGTAATACATGTAACACTGTTCAAACGTTCAGCGCGGCTTTTCTGGGTGGCAAGCATCCGAAATGTCAAGTTGTCCATGATTGAGTGACACACTAATTAGGCTGAATTTGGCATGGCTTGAGCATGGGCATATGTGACTTATTCGCACAGACGTGCTACTTCAGAAAACCTCAGAAATCGCACGATCTCATTGGACAATTAGAATTAGAAAGACATTACCTCGACCTGAGATGATCATGCCCTCGAATCGCTCTTGCCAATGTGACGTATTAACGACATGTAACGCAGAGCAGAGAGCAGAGGCTAGGAGAGAGTTTTTAATCACCGACCTATAGTGCTCGCAGTTGGCGGTGATGTACTGGCCAACGACGTTCTCAAAAATATGAATCGATGACACCGCCAGGCAAAAATCAAATCCATACAAAAATTAACTTTTTTGGAATGTATTGGACTTTCTGGCATCTCGAATGGATTTTTATCGTCTCAATTCTCAGATGTAATCAATTGAAAGCAGTACACAAATGGAATTGTTATTAAATTGTAGATGCTATAAAAGCAGCCGAGTTTCTAAGGCAGGGGCATCATTGCATTTTATTTGAGATCAGCTATGTATATGCGAATTTTAGAGACGCTAGAAATGGTTGACGAATATTGGCTATCAAGCGATATTATCAAACACTGACATATCCGCTTAGCCCCTGTGTATACATTATACATGCTTCCGAAAACAACAAGATGACGGCTACCAAATGCCAAAATTCAGAAGTCCCTATTAGAAGACGCTTTTTTTAAAAAAGGCTTACAATTTAAAAGATGAATATCTTATATGTGATATATTATTTTAAAACTATTCCTCATTGGTGCAGGGTTTATAAATTTCCTGCTTCCAAAATACAGCCGTACTCTAGTCTGGTGACGGGAGGATAACATGCCTCATATGTGAATTTGTATATACCTTGTTATATAGACAAAGTTTATTGGAATTTGATCTCGGCATTGTTCTGCGGACATCATTTACATTTTTAAATAAAGACATCAATCACCATTTCAGTTTCTTCATAAAGTATACCTCGATCACGTACTTTAAGAAGTTAACTCAATGAAATTCTATTTCAAGGATAATATAGAGAAATGTTTTTGTCTGACATAAGTATTCCGCCGTGTACTGATTTCTGTGTCTTCCACTAAGCGGGCCTAATTAACTTGCAATTGAAGCTTTACAAGGAGCTACATTCCAATTTTCGTGCTGAATTGTCTTAAGTGACCGTCACCGAAAGTCTGAGTGTGACTAGATAAATCCCTTGTTGAAACAGCTGATCCTGCTAAAGTCTTCAAGCAACTCTGGCACACACACTAAAACTGCAAAGAAATGTGCTTGATTATCTCATAAAAATGACTGAAACTTGTGACAGAATAAAATGTGGCCAAGTACTGCCACATTGAGGTACACCAAATGCTGGTGCGCATTGTCATTTGAGGGCACCACATGAGAGTATGTCATGAAATTGGTGACACTTGACGAAATCGACCTTCTGTACAGTAGATAAGCTTTGGATCTGTTGTGAATAGTAGACCCTACAGAAAACTGACAATGATCCGAAAAGCTTGTCACGTTCTTAATAAAATATTTATTTCTGATCACTTTAAAACAAGATTTGTGGGAATCAAGCAGGTCAAAGAAAGTCTAAAATTCCCAAGAGGATGACAGTAATTTCACTTACTTACTTACGTAAAAAAAATCACCTGCGAAAATTACAACACTTACAGAGGCATTTTATTCAATGTCTAGCACTCCACTGAATGACGGTGCTTTCAATACACGAGCACGAGCACCAACCCAAGTGAGTATTCCAATCCGCTTAAGAGAACGTCGAAAGAGCGTGGCGACAATCGTGCACTCGTCCCTAGGTCATGGGAATTTCGTGTAGCCCTTGACGAAGACGGGACATGATGCGATCAAATTATGAGTGGCTGAAGGGGTGACTGATGCATCGTGGGGACTGAAGAGTTCAATTTCCAGCAGGAAAATAATGATCGGATTTTTGTTGCACAAGAATGATGTCACTTCAATGAGACGTGGGGTAATTGAAGCGTTCACAGGGAAGAGACGTCACGCACTCCCACGGATCTTTAGAGACGGGTGATGATCATGTGAAATCTTGGATTTGGTGTAATCCTGGATCTGGTGCGCTCCAAGACAATTATTTGCGAGTCCGTGAGAACAAATGAAGTCCTTTCTGTCCTCGGGGTAGAAAGAAGACTTCGAAGCAGTCCTTGTCGTCGTTATGAGAGGCATCGGTCTCGAGAAAACAAAGATTTCCCGAGACACTAAGATGAGGAACTACTTTTGTGAGCATTTATATCTGTTGTGCATCCAGGAAGACACTTCCGCCCTCGAACTTGAATTCATTCATACTCCCTCGCCCATGGCCACAAGAAACGCACAGATTGTCAGGCTTAAGATGAATCGTCCTAAATGAGGTTAGATGGGAACAAAGAAAAGGAAATCAAGGAATTACCCTGAAGGACAGCACTTTTCCATCGCTGCAAGAGAAACTCTGAGAAATTGTTGTCAAATCATGGCACAGCTTGAGTGCCACGGATATAATTATGTATCGCATCTCCGACGTGGAGCACATTGAAATCCAAAATCCGAACTTGGTCGCAACAATGATTAAGTGACATAACAGTGTTCATTCAGAGCAGAAAAAAAAAGAAAAACTTTCTGAACCCATCCCATCCCGAATTTTGACAGCAAACACCGTGGTGGCAGTGAAGAAAAAATCCAAGGAACGAGTCCACAGTGAACGTTCAAAACCCACTTTTGACATAAAGTTGCTACACAAAAGTTTGTCCTCTCGACTTCGCAAAGCGATTGTCTTTCAAAGGGGATTAATTGGAAATTCGAAGACTTTGAGCATGTTCCCGGAATACAGTCCAAAGGAGGAATAAATTTGAAATTAAAATATATAGAAACAAAATGTCGCTGCATTTGGTTTGTTTTTTTGCCTTATTCATTCCTGGGAGACGGATTTGTTTTTTGGTTCGTTTGATTTATGAAGTTTGTCTTTCGTTAGATGATGATCGTTTCTGTTTACCGCGTTGATGAGACGTCCTTGTGTGAATAATTATGTCTAAGCATTTTTAGAAATTTCTAATTTTCTGGAAGATGAAAGACGAGTGTATAATTCGTGGTACGTCAGGAGTTGCGAATTTAATCTCAAAAAATTCTATTTTAAAATATTTTAATTAACGATTTTAATTTTAATCATTTTTGTTGGCAACTTGACAAGACGATCCACACACTACCGCTGTCAAGAAACTCATCAAAATGGTTAATTGATTCTGCCATGCGTTTTGTCATTGATCTAATAAAGCTGTGATTTGCTTTTTCACTAACCTAAGATCCATTACTGTATACCCGATTGGACGTGATTCCCGTGAGGTTCCCACTAAAGTTGAAGACTGGAGTGATGGCTGGTCACATCAGGGTTTCAATGCTTTTTCTATCAAGAAAATGTACCCATTAGAATTTATTTTGTTACGGAGGAAGCATATTTGAGTTCTTCCCGAATAGTAGACAGCGACCCATACCACGATGTTGCCCCCTTTAAAATTCCTATTTAGTTTTGTGCCAATAACGTTGTTAACCATCAGGTATCACTAGAAATATTTTTATTCCACTCATCGGTCTTCAATACACATATGCTTGTTCGCATATTCAAGTCTACGACGTTGTCTAATTCACGACGAATATCAGATGAATCAGCTTGCGAACTATTGCGTTTTACGTGTGCATTTATAAATGCATGGTGGTCTACTCGAGCGCTTTGCTTTGTCCATATAACGGCCTTAACTTAACTACATCGACGATTCGGTCAGAACGTCACCATAGGCAGCTACGACTTCGAGGTAGTAAAGGACTTCATCTACCTTGGCTCCCAAGTAAATAGTGCGAACAACATCAGTACCGAGATTAAACGCAGAATAACTCTTGCCAACCGCTGTTTCTTTGGGCTCAAAACAAACACAGCTCTCGAAAGACCAAGCTCACGTTATATAAGACCTTGATCATCCCTGTCCTGTTGTATGGCGCGGAAGCTTGGACTATCTCAAGAGCGGATGAAGACGCACTTGGTCTCTTCGAGAAAAAAGTTCTGCGTTCAATCTTAGGTCCTGTTTGCGTTGAAGGTGAGAAGAAGATTCAACCACGAATTGTACGGGCTGTACAGCGACATGAGTCTAGTCCGGCGTCTACGGATTCAACATGATGAGCGCATGGACAACACTGCTCCAGCCCGAAGAGTCTTCGACTACGAGTCAGTAAGACAACGAAAAAGAGGACGACCACGAAGCCGATGGCGCACTCAAGTGTAGAAGAACCTCTTGAAGTGCGAAATTGAAGGCAGCAGGCTAAGGATCGTGCCAGCTGGCAAGGGTTGTTGACCGAGACCCAGGTTCACCCCGGACTGTAGCGCCACAAGAAGAAGAAGAAGAAGAACTTAACTACATTTGCTTTATCAATGTGTCATCTATTGATTCGCCTCTATTTCCCGATGAGAGAGTCATCACGTCAATTAAATTGTTCAGTTTTTGCCTCACTTAGACTCTTGATGTATACCGTGATACTTATAACTAGGTATGAGAATGCAGAGCGCAAAGAGTGAAGCAAATTGCCCCAAGAATCGACTTAGATTTACAAAAAGTGAAGCAGCCAAAAAAAAAATTAAAAAACATAATATGAAAACTCCTTTCCTTTCTCAACTACCACAAGTGTCCTCACGTTACCGCCAATTAGTCGAAAAATCCTCGCCTACTACTGGATGTGTTAATTTACAAGGCATGTGTGGACCTGGTCTATTGGCTAGGGTACAAATGAGCAAAAGCCTGTTTGCGGGAATGTATAAGTATAGTAGAAATAATTTTCTACGTAGTATTAAGTAATGAAGTAAATCTACTACATATGAAGTAGGTTCTCATCCCTGCTTATAACCAGTTTGTGGTTTTAGGAATTTAAGTATGTCCTCAGTGTCAGCGAGGCTGTCAAAGAAATGGCTGCCCATGTATTATCCTTCTGCAAGTGTCGGGCAGTTGGTTGTCTCTGAACATGCTGCTAACTCCAGCTAGCCAGAGATGGCGCTATTTGGAGAGGCATGTTGGTTGAGGCCCAGGTCCACCCGGACGGTAGCGCCACACAAAAAATAAGAAGAATTGTCGGGCAGGATCGGAGGCTCACTGTTCCTTTCCCCTCTTCATCTCTGCAGCCCCAGTCTTCTGGCTTAGTTGTCAATTAGGCCATGACCAGCAATTGCACCTACTGCTTTACTTATGCTACTCCTGTCCAGGAGGCATCAGAAGGGTTTTAACGGGTCTAAAGTAGGCCACATCGCTTTCGATGCTCCGCCCATCCGCGATTTGCTTTGGATGTGGCGTTATTAGTTAGCAAGGTTTTTAAAGCTCTCAATGGGCTGTGGGTTGTCTCCTGAGTTTGTACCATTGGTAGACTCGCTCCCCTTCTTGCGAATTCCTTGGCTCATTCGTTCCCCGGAATGTTCTTGTGCCTAGGGATCCAGCACAGGGTAAGGTTGCATCTGTCCGCTATCTTCTTAAGATTTCTATGTCGGCAGAGTTTTAAGTCTTGGAGTTAATCGATGGTGTTGCCACAGATGGCCTCCTGACTATTTATGTATACAACAACAGATCTTCGGTCTATTGGGGTCATTGATGGCCGGAGAGCGGCCCCTTCAATAGCTGCTAGTCTGCTAGGGAAACAGTATAGTGATTCAAGAGTCGCATGTCAATTAATATCTCAGACGAGCAGGCTTAGACACCTGCGCCTGTGCCTTCCTCCGTCTTAGAGCCACCAGTGCAGATTTCCGTGATAGTAGATTTGCACACTTTCCGATCTCTTTCTCAGTAAAGGTTTGCAGATCTTAAATTGGAAAACTTAACTCAATGAACAAAAATAAGTTCAAAAGGAATAAAAAATCCTATGCTGAACTTGACAAAGGCAACTCTAAACCCTGTATAGAGGTCCAGCCGGCTTTCCATCAGATGCATCTTTAAATGCTGTTATCGCAAGTCCCTTATGTAGACTATTCACGTGACTTGCTATATGCGGCAACCGACAAAACATTTGTTTCCATCATATGCCCATGCCCCCAGAGTCCATAAAGACTCGGCATTCTTTGGAACAAAAGATAAGACACAACGTTTGAGCACTGTTTGAGAAGTCAGCAATTTTGGTCCAAGATAGCGCGTAACTTTCGCGCTAATACAACCAAAACATCTTTAAATCGACTGCGCTTACCCCTCACTCACTTCTTACTTGTGACAGCGTACTCAGTGACAGTTCTATTGGCCGACGTAACCTGAAGTGGCTTACTCAAGTTTAACGTACTGCTCGCTTCATAATTTCTCAACTCAGAAATGCGTCCATCTTTCACATGCACAGTAAGTAACACACTATTTTTTTGAATCGGATAAATCATAGCTCGGCTGTCATGTTCTGGTCAAGCCGCCTGAGTCTTACAGGGGCTTACGAGCTGCATTCCGCTGTTCATTCCAATTTCCACCCCTTAAGTCGTCCGCCCATTCCAGAAATTCAAGTCAAAAATCAGTTTGTAACTTGTAAGACGAAATAAATAAATAAAACAGACTCCAATCAAACCAAACAGTCCAGATAAAGGGTTCCATTTTTGGAACTCCCAGCTGACACGCCTCACTCACTCACCGACGAAAAATCAACTCTGTAGGTCCGCCTAATGACTGCTCAAGTGTGTTCTCAAAACATTAAAAAGTCCATGAAAACCCCATGAAAACTGAGAATTTCTCCCACACTTGCCGTCTGCCACTTGCCGGCGACAACTCTCAGCCACCCACCGCAGTCACCAAATCACTGAATCACCTGTGATCAATTCATTCGCCTCCCCCTTCCCAACCCCGTTCCATTTGAAAAGTGTATCTAACTTTCCCAGCGAACGAAGAGCAACAACAGCGGCCACCACAGACAGCCACAAATAATTCGTGAAATCATTAAAATAAAATCTTTATCGCCACTTTGGCTCAGAGAGCGAGAATCGAATGCGCGCTGCCCAAGCGGATCCGAATGAGAAAAAAATGAAAAAAAAACCATAAAACACTCGAAACTCTACCGAGACAATTCATTAAGCGGCCGTTAAATTATCCAGAGCATCTGGACTATTTCGGGCGACCAAGACGAGCACTGTCTAAGCAGAGTCTCTCCATTGATGTTGCCCGGCAGCAAAAGAGTCGGAAATCGAAGGCCGCTCCAAGTCCCTCCAAGGGTCTGCAATAATGAACCAGACCGTGCTCGAGTGGGCCCCGGTATGCGTCTGGCCTGTGGAAAAACCAATTAAGATTTGAATTTGAAAAAAAAAGAGTATATCAGTCGAGGATGTGTTGTAAAAATTTGATAATTAAATTTTTATTGGTCCAATCCGGGCACAATCGAATTAAAAATCGCATCTCCATCTCAAAGGCGCGAGCGGTTTTCGTTGAACCTTGCGTGACATTTGTCGGGGAATCGACGGAAGGAAACAGGTCTTTCGGGTGCGAGTGTGGATTTCGTAACGAGAACTAGAATTAATTGCGACACGAGGTGGGGGAGCTGCTGAAGGACAGGCTTGTGACGCGTCAACGCAGCTTCTCACATCGTGGCCGATACGGGTGCTAATGAGGCGGTTCGATGTGGGTTGTTTTTTTGTTTTCTATTTTAGCGCGATCTATGTTGTTTTCTTCTTTTCTAATGTTACACGCTAATTGGGAGTGATGTCGTCGCGGTTTTCTTGTCGCTTTCGGTGGGAATGGGCGTTTGTCTTCCACTCGAAGTTATCAGTGACGCCGCTTGGGGAAGTAGATGCCGTATTCAATGTCACCAGCAGGTGTTTCTGTGAGATTCGCTTGCGTCAGTGTTGTGTGATCAAAGGAGCGATCATCCGTCATGGAGGTGCTACTGACAAGGAAAACGATCTGCCGTTCTTTTTGATCGCCATCATCGCTGTGATCACAAACAAGACTTGGATGTTTTCCGACTCATGTCGCAGTCTGAAGGAAACACTTTGTTCTCACTGAGAAAGACGAATGGTTTCTGAGGTCTAGTCAGTGTTTCCACAGTTTCGTTAAGTTTCGTTCAATTTTCCTTTTTCACATAAGTGGGATGAAATTCATAGTTTTCTGCGAACAATTGGAATTTCATGCAAGATCCCGAACACAATAAGGCACACGATGAGTTCTCACAAAAATTCGAAATTCTCCTTTAATCTGAACCGAAGGAATGAATGGTAACAAGAATTTGATATTCATTCACAAGTCAATCAATTGTTAACTCGTGAACCATTTAATATCACCGTGTGTCTAGTTCGCTGTCAACAACAATTGTCTCTTTTGATTGTTGTGGAAGTGGTCTTCTTGTTCCCATCCAGCAGACTTTCTGCACACTCCAAGCAATCAACAAATTCTGAAAGTTGTCGCCATTAGCATAAACCACATTCCTTTTGTCGCAAGGAAGCAAGCTTTGAATTTTTTATACATACACTTAGAATTTTCCTTGAATTGCACTTCTGTTTGGAGTGCGTTGGGGATGGTAACCTCTACTTTCATATGTCCCACTTCCAAACATATTACCACCGAAGGTGTAAAGGAAATAGTGGAAATAGGGTGCCGGTGGATAATTGTATTAAGTGCGAACTGGCCATCGGGCAGTGATGAGCATCCTTCTTTCATGTTCTTAACTATTGGAGTTACATTGTCCAAATTGTGTCGACTTTCCTTGTAATCCTCTGTTTGAGATCTGACAGACTAAAGCTTTGAGGCGGCACATGCAACCGTTTTAGGTAAAAAATAGCTCAAACTCCCGACACTCAACCGTCAATCGACTTCAGACAGTAGACTTCGTCTACACATCTTTCCTGTAACTTCAGTAGATGCCCTTGAGGATTTTCAACGTCAATGTTCTCCATTGAAGCAGACTCGAAATCAATCAATCCACTGAGAACATCTTTATTCTTACTAGGCTCGCCCGTTGTCGACTTTCGACGATTAATAATATGAATGGCGCTACAGTCCGTAGAGGGCCAGAGTCTAGCTTCTAAGCAACCACTCGTATTGTGCGTGCTTTTGTTCCCTCACGAATGGAAGGGACCTACAGTTTTATGCCGACTCCGAACGGCCAAGTTTGAGAAGCTTTTTCTAGACAGGACATACTCTTTGATCATTGTCCGTGACTCGAGAGAGTGCCGTAAAATTATTTATGTCGCAAAGAGCAGGAACCGAACCGACGACGTCGAGCTTGGAGTCGACGCACATACCCACAACGCCACGGGACACCATTTCGACGATTATATATATATAAATACGTGCTGCCCACTATTTTCCTACGCAGAATTGTAAATATGTTGTAAAACGATCGGCACAACGGCACGCTACTTACACCATTACCCTCCCAGTGGTGTACGTTTCATGCCGTTCTTTTGAGTTCAACGGTGTGTAAGCGGACGACAACAATTTGGCAGCACGTATTTATTGGGTCTATGACTTAATTCGTGTTTTTTTTTTTTCAAAATTTGCTTTCAAACATATTCAATATTATTCAAAGTATTGCCCATCTGAAGATATGATTTTTTTTCAATGAGAACTCTTTACAATGACAGCACCTTTCCAAAGCATTTTCAAATGGAATAATAAGTTACGCAATCTCTTAAACCGCACAAGTTAAGTTATAGGTCTAATAATGTATATCTGTTGATAGTAGACTTGTCCAAAAATCGGCATCGAACGTCTTACAGATGGCCCCCTATACAGAGCATCTAGTGTTGATGTGACCCCTTGTTCCTGCAATTCTCCGTGATTTGAATCAATCTGTTTGAGTACCTCTACATCAATCAACTCTGGAAACGTCTTAACTTCCTTCCATGACTTGACCGAGAATCTATTGGTATTAGCCTCGTAGAGCCTTCCTGCATCGCCTAGAATGTATGGGACTTCGTGCTCGTTCAATTATTTCATTTGATGGAACTATTTCCTTTTGGGATACCCTTTAACTAGGGCATCCCTCATGACCGGGCGTGTCTCCCAATTTAATCGATGTTAAACCTCAATGAGTCCTTCTTTTCCTTCCTCCTTTTCCGACCCACACGATCAACTAAAGTAGACTTATTTGTTTCACACCAGAGATCGCCAGGCATGATCCTATCCCATCGACTTAACTAATCGGGTACGTTCACATTGTCCTTACGGGAAGTGCGACGGCCTGGTCGTATAGACCAATTTGTACAAGTGTGACCGTACGACTGTCGTATGGGCGGTCGTATGGACGTTCAACTTTTTCCCTCGGTCGTACGGCAGGGTGTACACTGTGAACACTAGTAGTGCAACGCAGGACATTTTTCATTTACGATTTAGATTTCATCCAGCGATCATGAGCTTATGAAGGGAAGTGATATGTTTTCTCGATCGGGATTAGGGTCATTAGTTTATATACGACATCACCATTACTCCGATACTGATGCCACGAAACTATCGTTCTGCCAACCTCGTAGTACAATCTGACTGCAAAGCATTTGTGGTCGTTCTGCCAGGTCAAACGATGTGGTGTAAGAATGTGAACCTCGGTAGCAGGATTTATGCCCATGCGCAACCATGCTAGGTCCAACCACCTCATTCTGAGTCTGCCAAGGTATCGCATTCCTCCTAGAGAGGAGACCCATTTGATTTCAATCCATTTCCTTCATCTACACAGTCCCGCCGATCTCACCTTCTGACCACCGCCGACACACTAATAGCATCCCTCACATCGTGTCAACTGGACAGCCCAATTTATGGGTCGCCTCTGAATAGCCGCCAAGTACAAGACGTCTCTCATTTATTCTAACAATCAAAACAAGCTTTCCTTTGTCATCATGCGTCATTATGCGGATGTCGCAAGCGAGGTGCTCCGCTTCGCCATGTAATCATGAATATTCCATGTGATTTCGTCTCATATTCCCCGCATCCGATGTTCGTTCCCATTTTCTACCTCTCATCGATCATGAGTCGTCATGGCCGTCGGACACATGTTTCGGCGTGCAGATCGCTCTTCTCAAATCTCGAATCTCAAAAGCCCCCATGGACCCAGTCTCCCTGTGTTTAATGGATGCACTGTCAATCTGTTTGACCCCATCAATCTTGCCCCAGTCGAGACAGTGTGTACCGGGCAATGTGTCATAAATAGTTCATCGGCTTTCCACTTGAACCCATCCACTTCATCGCTGTTTCAATTTCAATTCATAACCGTTCATCCGATCGATGATACAAGAATGCCGGCCGCTGAAGACAAAGCCAAAGCCGTGGGCCCCATCTCAAGCAAAGCTGAGACCATTCAAGTCATTGTCTCACTTTCTAATCCCCTTCATGAGATCATGCCGCCACCGACGCCGTCGCCGTCTTTATCGAGCCCCAACCTGTCTCTGTGCATCAATTAATTCATTTACAGATGCAGACACACACTGGTGTACTCGGTACTCACCCCCAATCTCGGCAATTGTCGCACATGTCTGCTGATGTGGTTCTCAATCTTATTATCTCGAGAGATGCGGATACACACGCCTCTGTCCATGCGGCAGATACTTATTTCGTAATCATTCCTGAGTCGGTGTGCCGTCGTGATTACACTCGAAGGTCTCGCGTACTGGCATGCATCTCGGGGCGCGCACACCGCTCACATGTATGTCATCATCGTCTGAGGTGGAGATACAGTCTAATCCCATAACTGGGATTATTTTCAAGGAAACCGCGGCGCGGCGTAGGCCGTGCGATTAAAAATTGACCCGCTTCGCTTCGGTTTGATTAGCTCGAAGGTGGCCGGCACTAATTACAACATCAAATTAGTTCGGTGGCTTGTGCCAAACGCAGCGGAGTCTCTGCCGACTCTGTCGACTAATTGGAAACTAAAATCACAGTTTTACAAGTTGAGCGAGTGCATAATCGCATGAAAAATGTATCCCTTTGCATTTGCCGATGCTTAATGGACCCGTTTCGAGTCGGGGGGTGAGGGCAACAATCCAGTTCACCTTGCAATTAGTAGTCAGCCCCCACCCTGCCACGCCGAAGGGGGTTAATTGATTTACGCCACAGCCACTGAAAGTTGATGGAACTTTTACATTCGAGTTTCGAAGCTCGCAAAACTTTTTGTGGTTCATTGGATACAAGCGGTTTGGAAACTTCCGCCCGACTACCCCAACTCTCTCTCTCGCTATCCACTGGTTTGGTTTACTTTGTCCTGGTGCTGCTACGGCTCACCTCGTCGTCGTTGCGTGCCGTCCCCTGCATGCCGTCATAAAATTGCCAGGGATTATGCTCATCGGGAAATTTCGCTACAAATTTTCACCCTTAATTATGGACGGGGCGGCACACAGATGCGAGTATGTGGCGACTGAGAGAGACCGGCGGTGGGACCTTCTAATCCTTTGGCTTGATGATCCCGGCAGGACCATAATCTGGTTAATAAACGCACAACGGAGCGACGAACGGCGAGGCTTTGTGGCAGCCAACGGTGGTGCTTGTTCGTTTTTTTTTGTGTGTTGCCTTGTTTGTGGGTCCTGTTCGATTATTTAATTAGCAATTAATTAGCATACTAGTGGCTGTCCAGCCGGATTCTGGTGTCTGCTGTCATCGTGTGTTTTAGAGTCGAAACGACTAGTAGTCGTCGATCTGTTTGTTTTGATCTCTTTTTGAACGGTCCGTCGTTCAGTGAACCCTTGATTGTCTATCGCCGACACCTTTTGCATAAACTTCCAACGAAATGAAGGAGAAAGGCGCGGGGACACCGATGGGATTATGTAAGGAATAGCGACAAAGTGGAACTCTTTGAATGCGCAAACACGCTCCATCATTCCCTTTTGGTGCAATCGCTGTCTTTTGTTGACCCACCTCCTTGGTGATCTGTGATGTCGATGTGAATGTGAATGCGAAGAGATGTATATTTAAATTGAGTGCACGCTTTCATCCGTCCGCACAGCATGGACGGAACACGGCCTGTACGGGGGTCTTGTAAGAGAGTTTCATTGTGTGCCCTGGCCAGCCGGCCGGACTGGCGGCCTGAAGTAGAGTTCGGTGTTCGGCTTTTCTGTTCATTCATTTGTCATCCACGCAAAGTGGAGACCGTACTCGCTGGTGTGAGGATGAAGACTTTTCGTAGAATGTTTCTTAACTTTTTCTTTTGTACGCCCCTCGTGGATAATTACACTCCCGATGGACGATGGCCGATGGACATGTCAAATGCGGGAATCTCTCAAAAGGCCGCGACCGTGGACCTTGGTTCGAGTTGAAAAGAAGACAAATACCAGCGAAGTGTGGTAAATATTGACTGTCATGGGTGAAGAATGGGCATTCTTGAGATATATGAGGTGATGTTCGGAATTTTATTGGACTGCTTACAGGGATTGTTGGTTATTCCTTATATTTTGCAGTCAGGCTGTATTATATCTTATCTCGAGTCGAGATCTTGGCTGGGGTTTTCACTGTCAGCGAGTGCGCGCTGGCGTGTTGATTGATGCTGGCATGGTGGGTAAAGGATTTTCTATCTGATTGTGGGATTAGATAAGCCTTAGTCTTGGCGAGAGGGCATCGCTAGGTGGGGCTCGCTAGAGAGGGACTTTTTTTTCACACTCCATTTACAAAGTCAAACAGTGACGATACAGTCTGAGGTGGACTTGGGCCTAGCTGCCAAAGCAGTCATTGGTGTTGTGCTTGCTATTGCGTGGAGCGTGAGATTTTCTGTGTCTGGAAGGCATTCTTTGTGAGGCAAACAAGTCTGGCTCCAAATCCAAGGAAAAAACAATGGTCAGAAAACTGATTTGTCTAATTCAAAGGACATACAGAACCTGGCCTTCCTTCATCACGGAGAGTCTGAGACTGTCTCTGATAATCTGGGTTGAGGTGCATTTCACTGAAAATAGCACATTTTACTTACTTATCAGGCCGAGGAACCATGGAGGCTAAAGGCCTGAGCATTTTGCTGCACGGTCCTTTCCACTCTGCTTCCAGTCACCAAGACCAAGCCGTCTTGCACTTACACCCTCCAGGACATGCTCTCTAGAACGAAGGTTCGGTCTCCCTCTCCTTCTCGAACAGGGAGGCTCGGAATGGAGGAGCCTCGTTGTTGGAACTTTGGTGTCCTTGCGCTCGTTGTGCCCGGGCACAACGAATTTCTGCCTTCAGGACTACATCCACAACCTTGTACAACTTACAGAGCTCCCCGTTGTATCTTCTCCTCCATTCACCCTTCTCGCAGACGGAACCAACGTAGAATCTTTCTTTCGAAGGCACCAAGAATCAGCTCTGAAGTTCTGCTTTGCGTCCAACTTTCAGCTCCATATAGCAGTGCTGGCAAAATATCTTCTCCAGTACCAAATGAAAAATACCACGCGCCTGGACACCTCCTTACTGAAATCCGGCGCATATTTCAAACAGTTCAGAGGTTTTCGAACTGAACTGTACGTGTTTCCGTGGTGAGACACAACCGGATTAATTTTTCCCGGAATTTCGAAATCGGCCATCGCTTCGAACAGTTCCTTGCGATGAATGCTGTTGCATGCGGCTTTAAAATCGGTACGAAATTGGTGAGTATAGATTTGAATCTCGCTGGTCTTCTCCAGAATTTGCCTTTCTGTGAATATTTAGTCTACAGTCGTTCCGCCGGGCCGGAAGCCGCGCTGGTACGATCCTGAGCAGGGATATACCTCTGTAGTTGCTGCAAGAGGCAGGGTCACTTATTGTGAATGAACATATGGAGCTGACATTCCAGTCGTCGGGTCCAAATTCGGCAAATGATCTGCTGCATTCCACCAGCTTTGAACAGCTCTGATGGTAGGCCATCACTTCTGCAGAAGTCAGGAAATGCCTGATCTAGAGGTGTGTGCGCCGATGGCCCAGTGACAAGTTAACACGCCGATTAGGATTCTGAGATTCGGTCTGCTCAAACTTATCAAGCCGCGTAAACGTTTAGGATAAAAGGTAGGTCATGATTGTTTCGTAAGAAGACATCCAGCGCCAATGAACCATCTGCGTTTGGCTTGGTTAAGCGTTTCAAGCTTGAGTAGTTGTTTAGGTCACCATCTGGGAAGACCGTTGAAGTTGTGTCCTTTCTAGCGAGTTCGACTGTTTCACAATTCTCTGGTGTATCACTGTGTCCCGGAACCAACATGAGCAGGGATATACTAGACCATCTCGTGAAGAGAAAGGCTGATAGGACATCATGTACCTGCGCTCAAAGATTTGATCACTGCCCGGCTGTCGGAACAGATGACAAGATCCGCGCCTGATATCCCATTGTTTTTTAAGCCAGGACAGAGCTCAGTGTCGTTGCCTACAATGATCTGGTCCTTGGAGTAGACACCTGCACCCACTCCATCGCCGGTTTTTGATGCGTCTGTGAAAAAACGCAGAATACCTGCCAGCGTCTGACCTTCAGTCTAGTTCTGGAGGGTATGCTGGTGGAGAAGTTCTGTTCGGCTTGTGAGGTCGGTATTGAGAATGGCAGAGTGTCCGGCGCCAAACTCCTTCCAGATATGGAGCGATTTCAATCCAATGTCCGTGCTGGCAGTCGCCTCCCCGGGCTAAGGTGGGAGTTGATTGCAGTGCTCCGCTGATGTATATACAAGCCACCCGCTGTACTCTTTCGAGTGATTTGCAATTGCTCCTTGGTCTACCTCAGGGTGGAATGTGCTCTCCTTGTGGAACGTAGTCGCGAGTGAACTGCTGGAAGGAACACGTTCCCATCGCCTGGGTCTCTGGGAAATTTATATCCGGGACCAGAGATATTTTGGAAACGGAATTTCGGCAACGCAAATTTTGTTGGTCTTAAATTCGACAGGAAATTTAGCTGGAAACATAACATCCAGAAAACTGTGCCTTTACGTCTCTGTGCCTCTAAGGCTATAGGGTGCAAGTGGGAACTACAGTCCAGCGGGGCACACTGGCTATTCAGCCAATCCCTAAAAAGGGTGAATCTTCGTCACCCACCTCGTTCCGACCATGGCACTTACGTCCCTTCTCTCTAAGTTCATGGGAACGCTGATAAATCGTCAGCTTAAGAAATATCTTCAATCGCGGAAGCTTCTTAATGGCCGACAGTATAGCTTCCGCAGCAACATGTCCACTGGTGATTTGAAAGCTCACTGAAAAGTGGACCCAGTCCTTGCACAATACAGAAAAAGCAAGTTAGTTGCGCTTGATTATTCTTATGCATTTGACAGATTTTGGCATCAAGCTCTTTTGTCGAAAATGCCTGCTTATGGGGAACTACAGTTCAGCGGGGCCCACTGGCTATTCAGACCGACACTCCTCTATTGAGTAGCGATTTGGCGGATTGTTCTAGATAAGGACACCCCTCGAAATGTTGCAACGGATGCCATGTCGCGGCATACTCTCTAATCTTCTGCTAATTGACTTATTCGGGAAACAGATCAACCAAACTGACGAAACTGCATAGCATTGGCAATTGGCATCAACCCTCTCCAACGCTTTACATGCTAACTTGCAGAAAGGGATCATTTACCACTCTGGCCTGAGTGTGACCAACCAGCAATCAGTCCCTCCAACCCAACCTACCCTAGGCGATGCGTTCTCAGTTCATTCACATTCGCCACACTTCGCGTCAAGAATTATTGATTCTTCTCCTTGACCTTCAGTTGCTTCCCACATCGGAGGCTCGCAGTTGATTAAGTGGTCAATATTTTGAAAGAATTTCCAATTCAAACTGGACCCCTTCCACGAAACTCACCACACACACACGCACGCACACGCCGCCCCGTTGACATATGACCACGCTACGTGAAGAGGATCCGTAATCATTGGTACACACTTCGCATATCCATAGCTGTCACATCCCTACTCATGCCAGCCCCCATCCCATCGCAACTATGCAACCCTTTTCATGAATTCCCACACGTACCGCCGCGTGTAACTACATACAGTGAACTCCTGTTTCAGCCGTGGGGCTTCCATAATTTGCTTTAAATACCATAATGGGCTCCACTTTACCTACGCTCGCTTCTTTCCCATGTCATTACAATTATCTCTGCACGTAGATCGAGGGGGGAACAAAAAGTTTGTGGTGGTGCCTTGGTGGCTTCGTGCCTGGAATTGTGGGCGCACTCATCTCTTCGGGCAATCCGAGGAATTGCGATAGTAATCACACTTCGCGTCGAAGTTACACCGGAGCGGGTGTTGCCGCAAGCGGATCCCATATCCATCGGCCTCCCCCGCTCCGGGCGACAGGCGAGATTTTCTCTTGTTCTTCTGATTTTATTAGTCAATCGGAGGGCACGTTTATTAATGGCTTTACACAATAGTTGCAGCTGAGCGACGCGGCAACTTCCGTTCGCATCGTGTAACCGGGTGGAGGAATCAAACGCTTTCGACGAGCTACGAGTATGACGAGGTGCACCGTTAAATTGATGATGGGCTTGTCCGGTTGTCGTCGACGCGCCCGAAAATGGGGCGCGCAACGCGTGTACCCGAAGATTTATCGCGTCCCCAGTGTGTTCCGCTCTTCGTGACATTGGGCGCAGTGCGCAGCAGTACGAACTGGAGCAGAGTCGCTATCGCGCCGCGTGATTGTGATTCCGAGTCTGATCGCTGATCGGTGCTGGCGTGCGCGGTGCGGTGCTGCATCGCACAAGTCAATCTCGGTGCGGACACTCTAATATGTTACATGAACCGAACACCGCCGAGGGAGGGCTATATTTAGTGATCTCCTAGCTGGGCTATCATTTGATGGGCGGCTCTGGCTGAACGGTGATGGAAATGCCCGTCGCAGTGGGCGCATTTTTGAATGCCTTCGCCTGCCCAGGTGGCTGCGTTGCAGAGTCACCAGGTAGGACCTCGGAGAGATGTCGGTGAACAGCATTCATTACTCGACGATGGGTCCCGTAGTCAGGGTTTATTAACGATTATTATGTGAAATCGTTTCACTTTATTCCCGCAGTGAATTTTGTGCTCATCAATTAAGTTTTATGATACCAACGGGGAGAGAGGGGCCCACCGAGGTAATAAATGTCAAGTGATTTGTGTCATAATTCAATGAATCTTTCCTCTTTTGTTGCCTCTCTGGGGGCCTCGCGTCGTAGCTGTCGCATGGATGTGGCATCGCACGGTGCCACCTTAAATTAATCTGATGCTCTGCAAAATGGACTTTTGTAACCGCGAATGTTGCGGAAGTAACGAGTTGTGTTTGTTTGGTGTTGAGTGGAAGATAACTGTTAAATTGAATGGAGTCGACGTGTGTGTGTGTGTGGGGGGGCTTTGATGACGCAACACACACATGTGAACGTGACAGATGAATTTTGTGGACAATTTTAAGATTCTCATTTTATGATGGAGAGTGTGTTGCGCTGTAAACGGCCGGGCGAATGGCTGAATGAAAAAGAAAAACCGCACATAAACCACTGCAAATGAATGAGATCAGAAAAAGTCGACGTTTTGAAATTTAAAGAGCGAAAGTAGAGCGGCCGCTTTATGAGAGGAGTTTATTAAAGTGCTTGTTGGTGAGTGCTGACAGAAGCAGTGTCAAAATTTCAGTTGCCGAATGACATTGGAAAGAAAACTGGAAGGAGATTCGATTGTATTGGACATGAAGCAAATATGAGGAAGCTGAGCATTTAGTTGCGCATTCTTGGTATCTAGCTTATGACAGAAGCGCAGACACAGATTAGATCAGATGACAATCAGATTGGATGCAATATAGCAAACCAGTTGTAGTCCGTGGCGTTCTGGGTGTGAGCGTCGAATCATACGCACTTGAAACTACCGGTCTTGATTCGATCCCCGGTACGACAAAAATACTTTTCACGGCCCATCTCTTTCCAGCCACTGACAACGGTCAAAATGTATAAATGCTAGAAAAGGTGTCAGACTTCATTGTTCGGTGTAGGCATAGAACTGTCTGGTCCCATCGATAAAACTCATGCTATGCCTTTCTACTGACTGTAGCACTACCCATACAAAATGGGCTACCATTTAGAGCAAGAATAGGGCTGAAAATCGTTCCGATTTTTGCATTGCCATCATCTCACAAGAGCAACACAAGAACATGGCTATACGCGTCGCTCAGTCAAAACTTTAAGATACAGGCAGAAAACTTAAAATTAATGGTAAAAGGTTGACAGATCAGTTTATGGCAAGCCGTGGTTGAGGTGTACATGGTAATATATAGGCCCAAGTTCCAAGTTTCACATCTCGTGTCTTCGTAGTACACCAGAGTTTTTTTTTTAAGCATCTTGTGTTGATTTCCATGAAGTATTGATATGGCTCAAGAATTGTCAAAAGATCTGTCACAGAAAAGAATAAAAAAAAAGTTCTTCGTCTGATAAAACAAACATCCTTCACTAGTAGAAGAAATGACACCCGGCATTTTGTTGATTCCTAGTCTACGGCACCTTGATATTTCTTCTTTGATTAGGAGGAATTTAGAAGACTAATCCATCGATGGTCCACTGCGCTTTATAGAGCTTCATAGATCACTTGGACAGATATCCCGCTTTCAAGTTGTTGGATCTATGTTTGGGCGATCCGTGTGGTAGTACAAGAGACATCTCATAATGAATCTGTCCGAATATCGGAGTAAATGGACCCGAGATAAATTGCCTACATACCTACTGACTTATGTGGAACTTGGACTTATGATAATTGATCTAGTCACGATTTAGTCACGATCAACTCACCCAGATGTGTAATCGGAACCAATGTCATAAATAGCTCGATTATGTGGCGTAATCTAGCACCCTATCCTAGACGTCGATCGATTCGATTTCTACGTTCAAGTTCAAATACACATCGACCAGTTTGAATTCTGTCGCTGCAGATCACAAAAATGATACCAACAATTCCCTACAAGTTAAGCCACTAGAGACTCAGTGGCACTCGAAACGTCTTGCCCGTGGTTGAAGGAGAACAACATTTAGAACGAGTTGTATGACTGAGTTGGGTTCTGAGCCCTTTTCTAACTGACCTTCATTTTTCAGTCCTCACCCGATGTCTTAAAGTCTTCTTCTTTGTTTGGCCCTGCACTCCGATGTAGACCTGGGTCTCAATCAACAAGCCTCTCCAGTCAGCACTATCTTTCGCCAGTTGTACTGACGACTGACGTCCTCCTCCACTTGAGTGCGCCATCCCGATCGAAGGCGTCCTCTGTTACGTTGTCCTTATGGCTCGGAATCGATGACTATTCGGGCCGGAGCTGTGGTGTCCATCCGCTCTACATGTCCAAGCCATCTTAAACGTTGGATCGGATGACGTCTGACTATTTACATGTCGCTGTACAGCCCGTACAGTTCGTGATGGAATCTTCTTCTCGAGACCCTATCAACGTAAACTGGAGCAGAGATCGCAAGTTGAATTTTCACTCAAACCAAGAGCTGCTTAAACAGCGTTCATGGCTCCGCGCCATAGAACAGGACAGTGATGATCAGAGTGTTATATTCAGTCAGCGTGTTTCGAGAGATGGCTCTGTTACTCCAGAGATTGGCTCAGAGTCATGAGCTTGATCACTTTGAGTGGAAAGTTGTCTTTTTTCTTTGAATGGTCTCAATTAAATCCACCTCCTCCGGCTGCAATCACAAACAAACTCGACATAAATTTGACAATCTAAGGGGCGACCAAGAAGAACTGATCCTCAAAATTGTAAATTTCTTTCTTAAACAGTTCTGTTAACGGCCGCAGCTTTTGATGAAAATTACAAAAGCCTCGACTACCAAAAAATGCTATATGATCGGCCTTAAACTTGGGACTGGACATGTTGGTCTTGCAATGGATCGACGCAGCAACTATGTTCCAGAATAAGATGCCATTGAGAGCAACAATTTCTATGGGAATGTAAGAATAAACATCATTTTCCAGTCGCGCTACAGTCCGTCAAGCGAAACATGTCGGAATCCCTATTTTCTTGGTCGATTTTTTGACACGATCAGCGATTATCAAGCAAACACTCTAAACCACACACACTTTCGCGTGACAGTCCGGTTTGATCACTGAAACAAGGATGGACCACAAATTGAATGACAGATTGGTGCTGCTCAGATTCAGTATTCACGTCCGACTATCTGATCAGCCTAGAACTAAGACCGGAATCATTAAACAGCACTCCTCCTTCACATGACCTCTCTCTCTCTCGCGATAAAACGACTCAATTTAATGGCATTCCATGGCAATCCACGCCATTAAGTGATCTCACTTAACAGCAGACTCCCCGTCTAATGACAGAATTAAGCACGATGCCCTTGCAATCGAGATGCCCCCTTGACGGAAGTGCCGGCAATCGGTCATAAACCATCGCATCGTTTCCTTGAAACGACACTCACCCCGGAAGTGGGTCAATCAAATCTCCTTTCATCTTTTGCAATCTCCAAGTACACCCTGTACACTGTGTACATCAAAGAGAGAAAAAACGAGTGGAAGACAGAAACACGTCTTCAACAAAGCCGCTTCGCAGTCTTCTCATGGCGCGTTCATTGTCTTGCCGCCAGATCGTGGCAGATTGCATTTCTATTTGCAACCAAAAGGCACAATCAATGAGCGCCCATAAACACGTTTACAACTTTCTAAGGTTTTTGTTCGGATCACGTCAGCACGGTTTTGCGTCGCTCGCCGCACCGTCTCCATTCATCACGTTTGCGCCAGCCCGTGGAACCCAGCAGTCAGCAGTCAATCGGTCTGTGGCAATGACCCTATCGCTGAGCTGTCACTTCTGAGTGACAGTACTGGGTTGGGCGGTTATTTGCCTTAACGACTGCTTAGCTACTTAGCTTCACGACTCGGTGGGAATGTGGCAAGGAGGTGTCTAATGAGGTGTCTTCCATCACACCAGGACAAATGATGATGTGTGAGAAAAAGGCAAAAGAAAACCACGGGGTTCGGCTTGTAGACCTCGTCGTCTCCTCGGCGTAGCTACCATCTGTTTGGTGATGCGAGCGACAATTACCATTTCTTTATCTGCTGGATACTGTTTGGCGTGCGCTCATTTGCATTCGTTTGGAGTGCGACGTCGGCGTACAAACGCTGCCATTGACGCTGTGGTACGCGATTTGCATTTCGCGTCAATTTCAAAAAATGTTCCCATGTGTACCCGGAGCCGCCGCGCCATTACCCCGCCTGTCCACCAGCAGATACTCTAAATTCTTCGGTTATTTGTTTTGAATGCCCACCCACCCAGTCAGACGTCACCAACAGTCGTGCCGAATGGCTACGATGCGCGTTCTATTGACACGCAGAGCGCGGCAATCGAGTGTCGCTTCACGGGGAAGGAGCGGAGCGAGGGGGAGGGAGTTTTTCAAAGTTTGCACTGCCTGCGCCCGACCGGCCGGAGATGTGTGCTGCTGAGTGTCTGTAGTAACGTCAGAGATACAGGGCGAGCTGCGAATGAACAATGCGCATTGTATCGTTTGATGTGTGTGCTAGTGCTGATTATGAAATACGGATACATCTTGCATCCGACTGCTGTCGGTGGGAGAGTGGGGCCTGGCGGGCGGCCAGAGGTGCAGTGGCGGCGCATGTGAGTGGGAAATTTTTGCGAGAAATGTTAATTAAAAGTTTTCGGGAGTACGGCTTGAGTTATTGTTTAGAAAGTCGTTGCATGCGGCTACTGACTACCGGCTCCTGCTTAGGCTGCGGGCTTGTTTGCCTACTGCTCTGCTGCTGCTGCTGTTGCCGGAGTGTGTCAGTGGAGGCATGCAGTCGAATGTGAAAGATGTGGCTTTTTAATGAACGTGTTGGGAATCGGAGAATGATGAAATATTCGGAAGACCTTAATGGATGCTCAGCACACACCCTCTCGCATGATGGCGTGTCCTATTAACTGCTGCCACATGTCGGAGTGGAATAGGATACACTCTACATACTTTGGAAATGATACATTGCATTCCGTGCTACGGGCTGGGTTGGGGTGGCGGTGAGCGCCTGTTGTTTGGATGCATTGTGTGCGTCGTCGAGGGAAGTTAGGAATTTAATAAAAACAGCTATCGAAAGGAATGCATCCACTCGGCAGAGGGTCTGGACGGAGCACAGTGTCCAGGATGTTGCACGAGGCGTTGAGACCTGGGCGATAATGAGAGGTTGCGATGAAGGATGGAGTGGCTACGCAGATAGCTCTGCAGTCGAGGGACCACGCACGGCCAGAGGTCTGGTTGCCATAGACTTGGATGAGGTGTAGTAAATTGAATTCAAGTATTTCTGTGTAACTTTAACTGAAGTTGTTGCTGAAAATGGCAACTTAGAGACTCTGTTTATCGGACATTTGTTCCGATCTACCATTCGGCACTCTGCTCTTCTGGTACGATTATGCAATTTCATATGTCGTTGCGTGCATTCCTTGCTTAAGGCATCACAACTGCTTGAGGCACGTGCCCACCTTGCGTCGGGGAGAGACTTGAAGAATATAAGTGAATGCTTATAGAATTGTTGGCATTTATTTCTGAATGTTAGTCTAGGTTCCGCTGGATAGGAGCACAAGAGCACATGTGTGAATTGCTTTGAAATGTTGCAGACTTTAACTGAATTTGTCTTGAACCCCTTCCCGTTCGTCTTTGCTACAGCCATGCCAATCTGTACATTTGGCGAGGGCGATGGCGAGAGTTACACTCAGTTACGAGATAAACCCTGATGTTAGAAATTTAAGGCATGTGTTAGTTATCCCAACGATTCCACACTAGCTCTAGACTTGATCATGACTCTTTCTTTTAACACGTTTGTCGCGATCTGTGGCTGCGACGCTTGAAAAGAGTCTTCCTGTAACCTACTGGCTTGCTTACTAGGCCTGACCCTTCCACCTCTGACTTTCCTCACCATGCTGCGTTCAATCAACAAGATCAGTCTGTCATGCGTCCGCGATTACATTTACATTGGAGGTTCGGTCTCTTTCTCTTTCTTGAACTAAGAGCCTCAGAGTCGATAACCCTCTTAGTTGGTGCATTAATTGGTGTCCACGAATCGCTGCCTTTTAATCATTGATGGTCGTGAGCGCTCGATGTGGCCGAAACTTTGCAGTTGACGAATTTTCCATTCGGCTTCCCCACATACGGGACCAATATCCGACGTAGAATTATTTTTCTCTCGAAGCCGCTAAAGACTAGCTCTGCAATTTTAGCGTGGGCCTTGTCTATACAAAACGTCAATTTCTACACCTCCATCTGAGCATAGAATGCTGAGGAAAACCGACTTACTCACGACGGTGGTGTTCCTCTGCAGTTTTTCGCTCTACAGCGATTAGCTTCGGGATGACATTTGTGCACTTTCTCAAGTTTATTCTTTCGGAAATGGTGACAATGAGACATTCTTCCGTTGGGAATTCGTCACTCAGTCCAGGCCACGCGGATGATCGGGTACAGTATCGGCGGCATGGCTGCTGCTGTCTTCTTAAATAGAGGAGCTTTGCGGTTGTTGATTTTGCAATTTCTAAGCTCATTTTCGGGGCTGTTATAGACACTGTGAGAATTGACACCTGTGATTTCTGTTAACGCCTTTGTCTAACCACTCGTGTTGTTCGTGCTATTGTTCTCTCACGAGTGGAAGAGTACTACAGTCAAATCAATCAAATAAGACTATGGAATAACTGTCGATCCTGGAGTCCACCTTTCCCCGAATAGACAAACTCCTATACAAGCTCAGAACTAGGTTTCGACCGTGATGTTTTGCCTCAGGTGGTGTTTAACAAAATGTTTCTTGTTCATGCTTTATTTGCAGTAAGAGCAGATCAATTGTCGTGAATGTAAATGTAGGCGAACCAACAGTTTACGGATTTGTAGAAGATGCCATCATAGTTTACTGCTGCCTCTGTACAATTTGTTTCCTTCCCTGCAACCTAATATGCAGATGAGCCTCAACCAATTTAGCTTGAGAAAAAAACTGAACACATCTAGCCAGAGATCGAGCTAGACGAAGAGGCTTGTTAATGGAGGCCCAGGTCTACCCGGAAAAAAGTCCAACACAGGAGATTAGATCCGACTGCAGTCATAGTTATTCTGACCCAAAATGAAGGCTGTGGCATAGCTAATTATTGAGTCGAGAGCAACGCTAAGGTAGCTGGGTTCAATCGCCGACATTAATCAGTATCTTAATTCACGACTCACCCTCTCTCTTGAGTCACTGACAATGCCTCTTAAACTTCGGCGGTCAGAGTTCGCATGAAATGTGGCCTCTCCACCGGTGAGTTACTGTGAAGCTAAGCCAAGGCTAAAATTAGACTGGAACGCCACTCGTATTCTTATTAAAATATTGAATGCGACCAAAGTTGACAACGTAGACTACTTAAGATGGACGCGTTCAGTTATCCATTCTAGCCAACGAGGAGTATTTCCTTTGGTATTTCCCTCGTTCGATCGCCCTAGTCTATAGCGGGTTCCTCAAATAAAGGGAGATACAAATCAAAGCCGAGAAGCCCTTACATGACATGTTTGAAGTTTGATTGATTGCGATTTGAAGGACGGTTTGCTTATAGATTTGTTTTCTCGCTGATTTCTCTCGAATTTAACGTGAAACCCTGTGAGCCGCAGGTGAAGCACTTGCCGTTGCACCCATCTCACTGTCTACCATTGCAACGAGAACCCACTAAAACTTCAAAGCCCCCTAAAAGCAACGAATCCATATGCAACGTGGACTTGACCACCCAGAGAAGAGTCAACCCAACGACACTCAACCCCGCCACCACTCGTCCGCGGACATTTCCTATCGTAAACCCAACCTGTCAACACTCTCCCAGGCGATATGCTTGAAATAAGAAGAGCCTCGGCTAAACTCATCAAACGCGGAACAACTACAAGTGTCATAAAAGCCGCGCTGGCCCTCCCTGGTGTTCCTGTGCGCACCGAAAATCAATTAGAACCGCACTTTATGACAGCTTCACAGTTTTATTTCACTAACGAAATAACTTCCGGAGTAATTTGAAAATTAAAACGAATCATTTTTGTTCGGTTTTGAACCTCAACCCGTTCGCGGGGACCGCCTGTCAACCCAGGAGGCGGCGGCGCGACGTTGCGCATAGTTTCATGAAGCAATCGCCAGCACCACCCAGTGGAAAATTATGTGAGCTATGTTGACAAACACTCGTTCGAAGTCATTAACCTTAAGTGCACAAGAGCAGGCACTAAAGATAAAAAGACGAGAAGCCGTCTCTCATCGTTCGCCCGAAGTCGCGCCGGCCGTGGCGGCGGCGGCAGCGACCCAAAAACCCACCGTCGATGGTGGTGGCGCATCGTGCCATCAGCCACGGTCTGTCGTCTCACCTCTTTCGATGGCTTGGATGGTTCTACGAAAATATTATGATAGATTGTGTAAACACACACGCGCAGCCCCACCACTCAAGAGGAACCTGGTGGCGTTCTTGGCGTTCCGGGCGTTCCGGGCGTGTTCTGTGGGGCGTTTACATTTTCGTATCGGTTGATTTGTTATCCATCGACTTGGCGATATCTGTGAAAGGTGTGAAGCGAGGAGGTGAGGCGGGCTATCATCGTGCTCATCAGGTGTCGTTGTTGTCAAAGATCACCTATCGCCTATCAAAACACACAAAAACAGGAAAACAATTCGAATCGGCTGCGAGTGTAGCGTGGATGCGGGTAATTTGTCTCCAGATACAATTCTCACGTCTTCATCTCGCCTCGGAGTTGTTTGGCGTGAGATCGAGTCGAGTCGAGTGGAGCGTGTGTGCGTGGAGCATCTGTGGCGGCGCGGCGCGGTGGCGTTTGGGCACGAATACAGACATCTCCGTGCGGACCGTTGTCTCTTGTTGATTGTCTCCGCTGGCTGCGCCCGATGCTCGATGCGTGGATATGAATACATTATTGATTCATCGATGGATTTCATGGAATCATTCGAGATAATTGGCGAAGAGTTACGTTCGGCTGGTTGCTTCACAAGTGGTTCATAAACACGTCCAGCGACACCAGGTGGTGGTGATGTTCGTGGCGGGACTGCACATAAATTTGATTCTCAGAGATTCATAATTATACGAGAACATCTTTCAGCGGCGGTGCCGAGGGAAGGGCGCCTAGTGACAGTGTCCCGATGGCGGGACTAGGATGGAGGCAGAGATGCCGTTGAGATATGACGTTGATTGCGTTTGCAGTGACCTACTTAATTGTGGTCAATGAAGATGGAATGTTGCTTGTGAGAGCACTCACCATCTAGATCTTCTAAGGCGACGAGAGTCTGGCGATGCGCGGCGATACGCCTTCACGGAGAAGGTGAGCAGCGGAGAGTCGTCCAATGATGTGCTAAATTGGACTGGTTGAAGAATGAATGTTCATTTCGTGATCAAAATTAAAAGACAGCAAGTGAAGGATAGTGGTGGCAGAGTGGCGTTGTGGGTATGGAGCGCCACATCCACCTACGTGTCTAGGTCGGATCCCTGGACCACCAAAAGTACTTTTCACAGCCCCACCTCTTTCGAGTCGCTGACAATGTTTAAGGAGTATTCCTGTTAGGGGAAGGTTCTCAAACTTCGGCTGCTTCAATGGGATGGATCACCAAAAAAGCCTGGTCTAGTCATGTGAACTGTCTGAGATCTCTCAATAGAAGTACAAGATGTCCAGAAGTCAGATTATCTAAGCTTGGCGGCGCTGTTCACTGAAGTGTTTTGAATGTCTACAGCAAGGATATAAAGATTACCGTCAAAGCAACTGATGAAGTTGGCCGCAATTCACCCGCTGCTCTGTATGTTTGCTAATGGCTGGCCACCATTGTGCTTCATTTGTTACAATCGTCGAACTGTACATGGGATCAACTGAAGTTGGAGACCCTCTAAACTAACTATACTCAATTGCGACCGCTATCGTCTAATTATTTCAAACTTTGAGAAACGTCACAATCTCGGCCTGGACTTGGACCGGTGTGAATGGGGATTACGTTTCAATGCCAAAATGTCCCTTCCGCTCCTAAGAGAGCAGTAGCACGCACAACACGTGTCCTTTGCGGGCTGTAGCGCCGTCTTTATTATTAGGCGTGTTGTTTTTGACTGGTCAGTGCTCAGATTTTTATTGAGGATCATTACTAAGCTGAGCACTGACCAGTCAAAAAAACACGTCTATTATTAGAAGTGAATGTACCATCTCAAGTGTATCCACGGTGAACATTTTGCATATGTAAAAAGAGGGTAATCTTTCTTCTTCTTCTTGTGGCGCTACACTCCGGGGTGAACCTGGGCCTCGGTCAACAATCCTCTCCAGCTGGCACGATCTTTAGCCAGCTGCCTCCAATTTCGCACTCCAAGTTGGTTGAGGTCCTTCTCCACTTGAGTGCGCCATCGGGTTCGTGGTCGTCCTCTATTGCGTTGTCCCACTAATTCGTAGTCGAAAACTCTTCGGGCTGGAGCAGTGTTGTCCATGCGCTCAACATGTTGAATCCGTAGCCGCCTGACTAGACTCATGTTGCTGTACAGCCCGTACAATTCGTGGTTGAATCCTCTTCTCCAGGAACCTTCAACGCAAACAGGACCAAAGATTGAACGCAGAACTTTTCTCTCGAACAGACCAAGTGCGTCTTCATCCGCTCTTGAGAAAATCCAAGCTTCCGTGCCATACAACAGGACAAGGATGATCAAGGTCTCATATAATGTGAGCTTGGTCTTTCGAGAGAGGGCTCTACTACTCTATTGCCTCTTGAGCCCAAAGAAACAGCGGTTGGCAAGAGTTATTCTGCGTTTAATTTCGGTACTGATGTTGCTTGCTATACTACCTCGAGGTTGTAGCTGCCTATGGTGACGTTCTGACCGTAATCTTTAATCTAGCTTAAAAAAGTATTACTCAAACCAGTGCAGTCTATATTTGGTGTGAGGCAAATTTAGTACCTGCCGAAGAAATTACAGGATGGACTGTCTGTCTACTGTCTATTGTTGTTTTTTTAATCATTCTGTCACTAACAGCTGTTTCCCGCCCGAAATCTTGACAGAAAATCAGTTTCATACCTCCGCGCAACGAAATGAGTCGCTTAACACTTGAATAGCTGTGGAATTGTAATTGAAAAATTATTTCCAAAGTGAGCGCTGTGCAGGCTTGTCAGATGACCAAACTGGGGTATATCGCCACAACCTAAAAACGGCGATATTTTGATCTGTTGGATCAAAATAAAATTTTATTTATATATTTCATTATATTATATTTCGGCATTGAATTTACCAAGTTTGAGGTAACATCTGGTCCGATTTTTGAGCTGGACACGCTTCAGGTCGTCTTTTGATTTGATATCAAGTTTTCTAATTTTCGCTCCAAATGTTCCCATAGATGCATTCAAATCGGGAGACTGTGGTGGAGTTAGTAGCTGTTTTTGAACATTATAAAGCAACCACTCCTTAACCAAAAATGAAGTGTGTTTGGGGTTATCATTATCTTGCCTGATCTCTATGCCTCGCTCTGGTGAAGGTTGCTCTTGAGAATATTCAAATACACATATCAATCCATGATTTCGTCAAAGACGACCAAATTTCGCACCCCAGAGGCTGCCATACAGCCCCAAACCATAACCGATCCACCACCATGTTTGATGGTACCAGTCATGTTCTTTGGAAGTAGTTCCTCATCTGTACCACATCCATCTGAGCCATGGATATTAAATTTGCTTTCATCGTAAAAATTACGGTATTTTAAAAAGTTGAATCAAACTTTTGATAGTTTTTTGCAAATTCTAGTCTTTTCAACCGATTTACCTTGCTGATGACAGGTTTTTTTCTTATGGCTCGACCATGATATCCAGCACTGTGAAGGACACGGCGAATTGTTTGAGGGTTGCATTCTTTACCCATATCATTGGCAACCTCTTTTTGAATGCTAGGAGCGCTTAATTTTGGACCTTGTTTTATTTTTCGCAGTTTTCGCAACGGGTATCTTGGGGTGTAAATGTACGTGAGCCTCAGCTGTGATCTCTATTTTCTATCATGCCGGCTTACTTATATTTTTGTATGAGTAAAGGTAAAGGTACTTTTATTGAAGAGCTCAGCAATTTTCAATTTCAAACTTCACATCTTTCGCATTGTTAGTTGCTGAATCTAAACACAGCCCATTTGTAATAATGAATTCATATTCATGCATGTTCATTACTCGTCCATAATATTAACACAAAATTACTGCAAATGCACATTGCCAGGCACCACACAGAGTATGGTTGAAGTTCCCTTTGTTAATTGGTAGAACTAGACAAAGAGACTGTTTTACTACAGCCAACTCGATGTGAGGATGAAGGTAATCTGCTACATGTCCCTAATGCGGCCAATGCTCCCCTGTGGTTGTCTCGTACGTTTCAACGAAAATGCAAGCTTGATAGACAAGATTCGGGTTCTTGAGAGTGCTTGTCCTAAGACTTGCCTTCGCCTTTACAGATTTACAGAACGACAGAGTCCCAGTACAGAAAATCCTACTCCAATGAGGTCCTATACAAAAGGGCGAAACATGATACGTGGGGGCAACTTCCTGGTAAAGTTGATTCGAGGTCATACCGCCAGAGCTTGATCACTGGGGCTGACTACCCAACACACAAAGGCCAGTAATAATAAAATAAATAAGCAGTGACAAGTATTTAACATTTGTTTACAAAACGTTTCTTAATTTTTTATTTTTGACATTCCAACGATTATCGCGTCGAAAATATAAGAATTTGGCGACTTTTGGCAACTTTCATTGATTTCTCTCTTTGAAACCTTACAACACTGGTGCTGTGTGGTCAACAGTGTGTTTTTTTGCAAAGAAGTTTTGACCGGAATGAAGCACCCACCCCGACTGCTGTACGCAAGTTTCTGCTAAAATTTCGAAGACTAATATGGTAGTGGACAACAGTCATGGTCCCCGACGTCGTACGGTGCGCCCAGATGAGTATGTCGCTGTCATTTCCATATACTCAGCTGTGACCATTTTTCTTCGAAACCGAGACATTGGAACAGCGCAACAGAGGACGTCCTGGCAAGAGATGGCGCATGCAAGTGCAAAAGGACCTCAACCAACTTGGTGTGCGCAGCTGGAGGCACCTGGCAAAAGATCGTGCTGGCTGGAGAGGCATGTTGGTTGAGGCCAAGGTCCACCTAGGACTGTAGCGCCAACCAAAGAAGAAAGAAAAATACCATTTTTCTTCGCAAATGAGGCTAGGAACAACGTTTCCAACGGTAGGCGTTTCAGAGTCATGTTAAGTTGTTTTTGTACTGACATTGATGACATGGTTTTGGGCGACCCCTGGTTCATGCTTAACCTGCCACAATTGATATTTTGCGCACGAAATTCCGAAACTGTGTTATTAGCCGCCCCGGCGATGGGAATTGACCGCCTCGAAGCAGCAATTGACAGATTTTGGGAACCGTGAAGGACCTATGTTATGATAACAATCCGAAAACGATTCAAGCATTTAAGGTCAATATCATCCAAGCCATGAGCTGCAGTCCGAAGTCCGGGGAAACGCAAAGCACTACTGCGAAAAAGAAACTTGTGTTTGGCAGAGTTTGTACTTTACTGTGCAGGTCATGAAAAAATTGTTTCAAAAAGTGTACATTGAGAGGAAAATTTAGTAAAAAGAGTACAAATTACTGTGCTCTTCACGAAGAAAAAATAACAAGGACACGATACGGAGAAGGAGGACTGTCCTAGTTACAGATGGTCACCGCAAGTAAATATGAACACGGTTCCCGGCCACAGCAGGCAGTGTCTCTGGAAAATTCTAACAACAGGGACACAGGCGACACTTTCATTCAAATAAACGCGCTTCAGCTGAGCACACTTAGCGTTTAATGGCCATTGGCCTCGTTGACAGATCCCAAAGAAAGTCAAATTTATTTGAAGGGCGGACTAATCTTCGCATCCCGGCTGAGATTGAAGGTTTTCACGGCGGTGAGGCCAGATCAATTTCAATCAAAATCTTCCCTTGACTCCAACATCCTCCATCGATCACACTGGTGACGTCTCAGTCCAGTCTCTCAAGGCTTAGCTGTCGCCGCCGACTCCCAACGATTACACCCAATTCGACAATAATGGACTCCCTGTTATTTTTTGTTCGCCCTCAATTTCCCGGCCTCCCCAGGCCAGCAGCAGGTTACACAAGAACAGTGAAACTGGCACTTCATTAAGGCCCCCGCGCAACAAGGTCGAAAGAATCAAAAGCGAGCGCCCAACATTCAAATCAAAGTCTTCCCCTCCGAACGGATGGGGCACGGTTGCGTTTTTCAAACTCACAGATTGCCCAAATTGCCTGAGATTCAAATCAACGATGGCTACATTAACGAGACCCAGCCTCGAAGAGCATGTTTCGCTTCAAAAAAATGAAACACACAAAACCGCCGCCACAGTAGACCGCGCTCCCCCGACTTCCCCTGGACCAGCATAATGATATAACATCCACCAGCCACCACGACCGCCACCAACAACCGAAAGAAATAAAACAAAAGTTAGCAAGTAAATTGCTTCTCGCTCCCCAACGGGTGTGTGTGTGGCTGGGGGAGACCAGTGAAATGCACACAGAGACGCAATTGTTTTTGTTGCCTTTTGAGAACCAGAGTAAATAAATAGAAACAAAACTTATTCCCCACTGACCGCACTGAACGGATCCAATTTAGTCGTGGGGTGTCGATGAGGTACACCCCAGTGGCAGGCGGAGGGAGGGATGACGCAGAAACGTGTGCGGTGGGACGACTCCCCAGCCGCCGACACCGCCACCACCACCACCGCCGCCGCCGCCGCTTAACCTTTATCTGGTCCTAATTGTTGCACATGCCGCAACACATGTAATAGGGAAACTTTCATTGAAATTTATGGATTGTTTAAGTGAAACAAGTGCGAAATTAGTATATCTGGTGTGGGCATTTGGATACGGGGGGCACAACACACGCGTGTGCATCGTCACACACTAGCACGCGCACAGATCTGCTGCTGCTGTGGTGGTGATGGTGTTGGCCTGCTTTAATGGACTTCCGCTTCTATTTTTGGGGTGCGTACGGGGTGCGCCTGTGAATGCATATCGACCAGCCAATGAAGCTAATAAGTTGCCACTTAAAAGTGATCGTTGAATTATGTAGTTGCGAGCAGCGCGAAAAGATGACATGAACAATTTGTTGTGAAATTCGAGATGTGCTACGATGGTGCGCTACAGAAGAGAATTGGGGACAGAATGGAGCACTCTTTTGTGGACGGACACTGCATGTTGAGCGAGAGACAGCTCGTTGGTGCTCATCCCACTTTGGCCACAAGTGCACTTTAGAAGTTGCAACAAATGCTAGGTGCAACGTGTGCACCTTAAGTGTGGGACGCTTCAATTCAAGCTGCAGTCTCAGTACCGTCCCAATGTCAACATTTGTCACAAGCCTCCTCTGACTACGAAACAGAATGCAAAAGCAAACCCCATTCGTCTAGACTCTCAAAGCACAAACGAGAAACAAAAAAAAAACTCTCTAAATCGTTCGTAAAATCATTCCACACAGATCGCGCTGACGATTTCTGGTAAATAATTCATCTCACAGCGTCAAGAAAGCTGCGGCCATTGTTATTCAGGCCGCCATCGTGACCACTATGCAACGGGCGTTTCATCGAATCTAGTTACACAATTCCTACGTGTGCTCATCGTGATCAGTGATGGGCAGAGCATAGTTGTGCGATGATTCCCAGTGACAGCGAAGAAAACAAATGAGTTAGAATCAGAAGCGGTAGGCAATCTGTTCTTGATCGCTGGAAGTTCAAAGCACTTCCACTCGTGAGGGAACTACATCACGCACGACACGAGTGGTTGTCGCAGAAACTAGGTCACCACGGAGCTAGTAGATCAGAGTCGACGTCGGGCATTTAACTGACGCGTACTAAATCTTGTTCAGAAGTCGCACAGAAGGAGTGAGTTGGTACGTTACAAAACCTACTTCAGGGCGAAGCCATAATTGTTTGGCGATCTGTCTGCTATTGGACCAAATATGCAGGAGATCATGATGTAAAATTGTCTGCGACTGGGAACTTTTCGACATCCAGACAAGCTGCTCAAGGAAGTCCTAACAGAAGTAGTCAATATCGTAGAGGCAAGTGAATGGCTGGTATCGCGTACTTAACCTCTGTAAACAAAGACCAGCATAGGGACCAACCAATCTAGTGGCTGGCTCCCAAGTTGTGCCCAAGCGATGTTTGTACAGCTACTTCGTTCTGGGTCTGCCAAGCAGCCGCCTAACTTGTGCATTTGCATTTCAGGCACGCCTTGGAAGTCGCGATATTGACAACATTCGTTCCACGTGGCCAAACAAAGGAAGCAGTTCGTAGAATCAGATCCTCAACATTGCTTTTCTCGCGAACTGACCGCGTTCCTCGCCGTATCACTGTGTGTACCTTCCAAGCAGAAAGAAGAAATCTCATCTCGGCAAATGAATCATCAACAATTCGATCAACCATGTTTTCACAGATGGATCGAAGATGGTGAAAGGCACGGGCGAGCAGAATTCTCCGAATTGCTAATCATGCACTGCTCTATCAGAACCGCTGACTATGGCAGAGCAGTGTTTTTCAATCAAAGCAATCTTGGAAATACCACAGAGCGTTCCCATCGCAATTAAGAGTCAGCCAGTCGCATGCTGCCACGAAGTGTCATGCTCTAAACTTATCCTTGGCTCACAGGAACGTAGCCATCAAAGAAGCAGCAGATGTTCTTGCCAGGAAAGGGGTCTTCACCTTATTCTGTGCATCAGGACCTTAACCCCAAGCCCGTCTACCCATCCACCTAGTCCAACCTACATCACCACCTTGGGTTGCTGAGACCAAGTCTAAGATTTCATTGTCAGCAGAAGGGACAGAAACCATTGAAATGACCAAGATGGTGAGAGGAGAGTTGTAAACTCCTGGTTGGTTTGATTTGGCTAAAACCCAGTACGCCGCTTTGATACCACACCTTGTAAACCTGAGCTGTAAGGGTTAGCTTGATTATGTCTGTGGAGTTCAGGAGTTTAATTAGGTACTTTGGCTAGCTCTTGGCGAGGTCTCTTAGGAAATGTTTCCGAACCCTATATACCTTTGTTTGGTTAGTGTGAATACACAGAAAATGAGGCAGACTTTCCTCTGAGTGGGTGTCAAGGCAACTGCGACAGCAGCGTGAATGCCAATGGGCCAGTGCCCCGTGTTTCCAGCCACGACTCTAGCTACTTCTGAGCGATTTCTGTTGAGGAGGTTATCAGTTCTACTTTTGTGTATAGGGACCAGGTTTTGCTAGAGAATTCGGACTCGGATAACCTAGTCCACCTCCTATTAGCTTAGGACAGGAAGTGTTGGTAAATGATGTACTTGGGGTGGTTGATTGGTGGTACCTCCGACACAGTGGGGGTGTTGCCGGGAATGACTTCCGTCGGTGATCTCATTTCCTCTATGTGTCTATGGCCGGGAACCCAGAGGTGGACTGCACATCCTTCTGGCCTGTGTTTGAGCTCTTCCTTGCACTGTTGTACGAATTTAGAGGAGGTGGTTACTGAGGAGATGGTCCTTATTACTGGTTGACTGTCCTCATAGGTCTCCCGTGAGCGCTTCTCATCGATGGTATTTTAGCCTGGAATAAACTTGAGTGATCTGAGAGGCGTAAAGAGTTGGAGATATTGAAATCCGCTGAGAAGACGGCGGTCTTGTTTAGCTCCACCTGTGTACATCAGAAATTGTTATTCTGAGTCGAGTGATTGGGTTTTCCAGTCCTCTCTAACCTTCTATTAAGCGGCGGATTTTTTTAAATGTTTGTTTTTTTTTGCAGACCTGCGAGGTCTAGAACATCAAGCTCATTGTGCTGATCGAGTTAGAATAACACTTCTATGAGGCAATTCGGATTAAAAAATGGCGGCTTGACAAACTTATCTCGTGATCTAATTCACTGCCTTCCAAATTACCCGTTGGAGGGAATAAGACTGTGCTCAAAGCCTCATTCCCTCCATCTTTGACGGTGCTTTCAATACACGGCAATACATGGTGCTTTCAGTCTTCGAGACCAAGTTGTGTGGCACCCGCGGTCATTTTATTTTTATACCGATGTCAAGTAAGGAATGCATCTCTTTGAGCGAAGGAACTCTAGCTCTAGCTCACACTGCGCTGTGCCCGAGGACCCTAAGCAGTCTCTTGAAAGCGGAACATTGTCAGTGTCCCCTGGGCCGTGAAAGTTAAAATTGCAAATGAACCGAGAATGCTAAGTTTGAGTGCGTACATGTCCACCAGACTAGGCTCGTAGAATTCTCATCCATTCACCTTCTTCACAGAAGCTTCACATAAATGCTCTTTTTTCACCCGGCATCAGCCATCACAGACTGTAGGACATGATATTGGTCCATCGTGTGAAAGGAGTGCTGTCGCACATGGAAGTTGAAGTCCAGTAAGTTTATTCTTTTCACAGCACAGCTGTGCCCAATTGACATTTCAAGAACAACAATTAAAATATGGCAAAAAACTGGCCATAACGTTGTGGAGTCGACCCCAACCTCAATGTCGTAGGCTCGATCCCTAGTCTGTTCGACAAAAATAATTTTCACGTCCCCACCTCTTTCGAGTCACTGACAATTCTCACAGACTACTTCTGTCTGAAAAAGCTTCCCAAACTTGGCCGTTCGGAGTCGGCATAACACTGTAGTCCTGTGTCCCTTCCACTCGCGACAGAACAATAGCACGCACATCGCGAGTGGTTGCTGGGAAGCTAGGCCCTGACCCTCAGCGGGCTGTAGCCGCCACCAGTATTATTATTATATAAATAAAACTAATATTGGCGGAGTTATTGTATTGTCACACCAAGTACAGCTGCTTTCCGACCTCATTGTGCAACTCTTGAACAAGTGCAGACACATCCCTGTTTAGAAAAGCCGAAGTAGTCTCTGTAACTATCAGAGTAAGGGCTCCTAGGTTAGTTATGAACCCGGTTGACGATTGTGGCTCAGAAATAGATGATCGAGACCTTTTGCCACGTTTGACGTGAGGAGACTGATCGATTCATCTTTTTGATTTGTCATCCCTAGGAGCTAGTATCACCGCTTCCTAAAATTCCGAGCACGATATTTTGGGAGCTCTCGGCCAAGTCAATGGCCACCTATTGTCTTTGACCACCTTGATACTTTATTTAGCACTTATATCTACGAGAATACAGTGTCGAGGAAGGAACTCTCTGGCAAGTGCGCCCTTGTGGTAGACTACATACCAATTTGTCCACCATTTATGCCACACCAGCTTATGTCGACACTTGTTGCTGTCGATGTTTTGAAAGTAAAAGCCCAGACTTTGTACGCACTTGCGTCACTCAACACCCAAAGTGACACAACAACACCACCATTGTTGAGTCGTTTCTCGTTTTGACAGATGTCGCGCGTATAAAACCTTCAACTCACACTCTGCCGCGATAATGGATTACGAATCCCATTCATTAAACCTTTCCGTGGAATATTCCACAGCAGTTGACAGATGTTTAAGCGGAACTAATGAGCCCCACTGAACGGGGGGACACATGATTGCCTTCGTAATTGAACTCAGCTTGAGCTCGAGGAGTGTTTGTCTTGCCTGCGAGGAGTTTGTGTGTTAGAGCGTGGCGACGTTCTCCAAACAGGCCTTGTGGACACACTCAATATAAATGGTTGGTGGTTCTTCCAAGTGGCTGGAGGAGATTACACCTGAAATGGCGCTTGAGAAATAATAAATTTAATTGATTTGTAGAACACTACGGCTTGAACACGAACTAACATGGCCACTGAACCCAGAACTCCCTGGCCAACAGGCACCATCCAGCAGCCTTGCGGGTGTACCTTGTGCGAAGGATGGCGGTCGATTTTAGGCATTCTCAGAGACACTCCAAACTCTTGATTTCGCATCGGATACAAAATATTTACGATTCGGTTTCCATATGCCAGAAGTTCTAGTGAATCTGGGTCTTGGTGGGATTTGGCTGCTTGTGGCAATCACACTCAGGCCAGTGTAGGCCCATCGTGTTATCACGTGTATTGACTTACTCCTGAACCTGAGCAGATGACTTACACTGACGCTGAGTGGCGTCATCTTAAGATCCTAAGACGCTTAACTAGGTGCATGCCTCTGTACAGCCCGTACCGTTTGTGGTTGAATCTTCTCCTGCAGACGCCATCATCGCAACTAGGATCAAGGATCGCATGCAGAAATTGTTATCAAATTGACCAAGATCCTCTTCATCCGCTTACAACAGCGTCCATGTCTCGGCGCCAGAGAACAGGACAGGGATGATCAGAGTGTTGTATAAAGTCGGTTTGGTGTTTTGGCAAACGTAGGTCCCTAGATTCGAGTGCCTAAGATTAGCCAGAGGACTGCACGAGCAAGCACTGGGTGCAGGTCTGCTTAGCCTGAGCTAGTGGTTGATTGTTCAAATGAATGAATCCTGACTAGATGGTAGGCAGCAGCAAGAGAATTGATGTTGTGCAGCTCGTAGCCGGTTCATTGTTTTAGCACTTTCCTGGTGTGCCACTGTTTCGCGGCACGTACCTGAGATAATCACAAAATATTGGACTGTTCAGGGATCTCGTTGAGAGACAGTAGGCATTTTTGAGATGTTTAAGACATGGTGAGGGATTCAATTGCGGATTGACTGTCTGAACGTTGTTCTTGAGCCAGGATATTGCTTCTTTTATCGCAATGGTTTCTGTCTGAAAAACACTACAGTGGTAAGAGAGTTTCAAGGAGGGGATACAATTAAGCTTCTTAGACTAGACTCCTACATCCGTCGTGTCTGTCGATCCGTCTGTGCAGATGGACACGGGATCATCCCGCTTCTAATCAGATCTCCCATCCAGCTCGATTTGGAAGACCGCATGTAGAGAAGCTTAACTCGAAGAAGGATCGGTGTCATTAGCCATGAATCACTCGACTATTTATTATGGATTCCACATAATAAATAGTCGAGTGACGTATACTGAGTTTGGACCACAGTCAAAGTGACTTGAGCCTACGGTCTGTGCTGGGGGCTATTTACTTGCGAAAAGGTCCATCGGAGTATGTTAACTCAGACGGAGTGGTTCCCAACACTCGTCAGTCCAGTCTTTGCATCCATTTGAGTGCATCGCTGTTGACAGCTTCAAATTGTGCTGTCCATCAAACTGAGGCACCATGCATGACTGTCGTTCTGACAACTGAGCAAATATCCAGTGAGCAAGACGCTGAAAATTAAAGACTTTGTCTTTCCTTTTAAATTTCATCCTTTGAGGAGCTTTATTTCAAAAAATGTCGATGACTGATGTTGCTCAGTCGCTGGAGGTCGATGAGCGAGGGCCTTGACATGGTTCATCCCACGGTGGATGGTAGGCGACGCTCCCACATTGGTGTGTAATCAATCGCTGTCGGTGATATTGTTTGCAGACTTTGATCTGTAGCCACCTTGAGCGTGTTTACTTGTGCTCCCCATTTGCATCCAGTTGCATTTCTACGACCCATAGAGGGCCAGGGCGTTACTTCTCACCAACCACTAGTGTTGTGCGTGCTATTGTTCTCTCACGAGTGGAAGGGACCTACAGTTTTATGTCGACACCGAACGGCCAAGTTTGAAGTTTTAGCATTGTCAGTGACTCGAAAAAGGTGGAGCCATGAACATTGTCGCACAGATCAGGACTCGAACCTACGACATCGAGGTTGGGGTCCACGCACATAACCACGGGCCGCTTCCCGATCGAATGTGGGCTTACAGACTTAGTTTGAAAAGTTTCCCCTGTTCAGGCACGTATTTTGTGCACTGCCAGTGACTGGAAGGAGGTAGCGTCATGAATTATAAAAGAATTGTTCTCGTCGAGACCCACATGCCAAGAATCGCCACAACCACCACTCCTGAGTTGAAAAATTCATGCGACTCACCCGCTTCCTATCGCTAATGAGACCAACAATCTCTAAATTTCACCTTGAACGGCTCCTTAAACGTGCAAATCCCCCAAAAGTTTAACACTGCTTCTGTCCTAAGAACAAAATCTTAAACTGAAATCTTGGTTTCCTTGCTTCGTCTCGGGTATTTATTAAGATTTATGCTCGTTCTTCCTTGTGGTCATGGACTGAATGGAAGTTACGAGAAGAATAAAGTCTTAAGTTGACTTAGGCGAGGTTTAGGGATGAAAAGGACTTAAATTCATGCGAAGCACTCGCTCACCTGACGGCAAAGACAAACCGGCAATCTTCCGCCTCCTGGCCCCGCAGTCCACAACGGCAACGGCAACGGCATCAGTGTCCGCATCCGCCTTTTCGTAAACACAGTGCAGCGGCGGATTATAAATCGCTAAGACTTCCGTGCGCCGTAAACTCTTGATTTCTCGGAACATCGAGTTCGCCTCGGAGTCCTGCATTCCTTGCCCACACCGCCGTCGTTCGTTGTCCATCGTTTCTAATCCAATCTTGAAGGAGAACAATTGCCGGCGTCCGTTCTCCATCACGCTTACGCCCCGGCACGGCAACCAGCCTCACAGAGTCGACTTTCAGCTTGTAAATTAGCCATTCAGCGTCATTTTCGCATTTTCCGATCCTCTTCACTGCAGCGCCCATTCGACTACGCCCGTTGCACAGCAAAGCAGGGCATTATCGCCGCCTATTCATCGCTCGACCAGAGCGTGGATGGAGCGGAGTCGAGTACAGCAGCGCAGCTCCGGAATTATTCATGCTCCACTAAGCGGGCAAAGCATGCCGTGTGTGTACGTGTAAGTGGAAGTGGCGCTGTAAGTGGAAGTCAATCAAAGCCGAAGCCGGGGAGGAGAATAAGGACAAGGTCATGCATGCAGGCAGCAAGGATTCCTGATTGAGAGCCACTCGAGTGTGAGACAAATTCCATGCCGCCCCAACATGTGTCGGCCCAGTCGCCATTTGCCCGTATGCGATCGGAGCGGAGCTGCCGTTCCGCTCTGGAACCCACTTAAATTTACTCCCCTTTCGCAGGCACAATTTCTAAAAAGTTTTCATTGGATTTTTGTTCTCCTTGCAGATACACGGACACAGGCACACTGATGGCGAACTCCGGATACACATGCCTGCGACGGACATTCTGCTGGCTGAACGTCATCGTGTGGGTGAGTACCGCTGCCTAACATAAAACCTCTTTTTTTCGGCGAGGCGGTGGGAGGGGAGAGGGAGGTCTTGTGGGTGGCAGCGTCCCTTCGGGGCGGAGGCCAGGCAACACGGCAAACATGGTGACAAAGTACAACCGACTGTACTCTAGAGGACAGCGTACTCCTTCTGAGTTGAGTGCATGCAGCACGAGGCGGGCATCCATTCACCTCCGGCCTCCCCCATCTCTCCCTCTCCCCCGCCGCACTCGTGCTCATTGTGAAATCTCACTCGCGTAATGTACCGAAAAAAAAAGAACAGAATTACACGAGAAAATGCTCGGACCAGTTGGAAATCCAGTTTCCACACGGCGTGCTCTGTGCCACCGGGGGGCTGCCGACGAAATGGTGGGTGGCGGAAGAGGAGGCTGGCTGGCTGGCATGTAATAGGAAAAAGGGAAAACCTGTTTGCACATGATGATCTCAATGAACGAATAAAATTAGGATAATGGCAGATACGTGGATGAGAATTATATCTCATCCGCCGCGGGCTGATGATGGGAGGGGACGGTGGGGTAACATTGTCATTACTAAGACCTAGTCACGGGCATCTTTGCTCCGAAAAGATTGACACACTTTCCCGCAGCGAAATGAAGGTTGTTCGTTCATTTGTGTCGTCTCCGTTGCAGCGAGAGAGTGATGGTTGATGGCGCTGCCACAGCCACAGCCAGCGCCACCAAGACAATGAGTCCAACGAAAAAAAACGCAGAACTGGTTCATGGGCGGATAATGAGAGATTGTTTCATTGCCTAGTCCTCATTGTTGCTGAGGATTGAACGTTAGATACACACCAGTGCTCCGCGCTGCCGGATACACAGGCAACATCAACGACTTATCTGCGATGATTTATCTCAAACTGCTGCCGCTGTCTCTGTGGTCAAGAATTAATCACACCGAAACGCGCAGCTAGCTCAACTGAAGATTTTAATGTCATGCCGCACCCGCCTCCCTCCGACCGACCGTCGAGTGAAAGTGTGCGTCGCCCAACAATGCCCAGATCCAGATAGTTTGGCAGCACAGCACATTGTGTGTGTGTTTTTATTTCTCCTCCTCCTCGGCGGGATGACAGAGGATGGACGTCCAATTTAATGGGATACTTACGAGGCTGAGAGGAGAGGATTAGGCGCTTGTAAGTGAGGTTTTCCGGTTGGATAATTTGTTATACCCTCTACGGCCGGTGAGGAGATGATGATGGAAAATCATCCTCCGACCAAACGGAAGACGGCCATTCACTGCCGAAGGGCAATAAATCTTATGACACCTTCACGCAGCCACCACTGCCGTCGTCGTTGCCGCCGCCGCCGACATTGTTTGCGACGCAGCTGATGCCGCCACCGCCGTAACCACCGCAACCGCCGAAACTGGTTTACAATCAAAAGGGATCGATAATAAAAAATTAAAGAGAAACAATAGGTCGCCTGCGGTGATGTGATATAAAATTGTTTAAATACCATTCTTTATGAGAATACGGTGAGATTACATCTCCGCACCGGGGGAGGGGTGGGTTTCTGTCGCAGGCAGTCGGACAAGTCGGTGGCGACGGCGCACGGCGGCTCTGTTGATGTTACGGAAGCTGATTTTAATTCGAGCTAATATTTGAGTAAGTCCAGCGAATGGACCTATGCGCCGATGGGACCCCATGTAGCTGGGAATGAAAAACTGGAATTCGAGAGACAATTCTTTTCAGATCAGTAGCCGTGTGAGCCCCCTTTCTGCGGGCCGATAACAAATTTTTTTATAGCATTTATAGACCGAGCGGAAATTCATTGAGGAACACCTTGGGGTTAATTTTGTTTGAAGGGGACCGATCGAGGGTCTACTTGCGAGATGACCGTAAAGTATTTACGATAAGCTTTATGACTTGTATTTGTAATTCTCCCGATTGGGAACGATGGAGAGTTCTAGTTTTATAATGACGTTCGGCGAGAAATTTAAAATGTCTTTTATTTGTCTCCTAAATTTTGTAGAGCCCTAAAGCTGATTATGTTTGATTTTCAGAGAATGAATTTTGAGCAGCATTAGACGGTATTACACCCACTTTTCAAGCGAGCTGTCATCGCATGCTTAAACAAGTCTCACCTCCTCAAATTTAAGTAGCTTAGACACGAACCATTGGCAGTTTGCCTGCCGCTAGATGACACTGCACTTGTTTATCAAGTTTGACGGCATTGGAAGGTCCTGTTGGGTGTGTTAAGTCAACAAAGTATGGTTAATTGATTCCACCATCAAAGTTAATGTTGAGGTTAGGATGTTAGCAGATTTGTTTTTGGGCTTGGTTCTTCAGTGTTCTACATCTCTCGGGTGATTCGTGTGTCTAAAGTGTGTCAAAATCAAACCGACTCCATAAACATTCCCAGAACGACACACCGCTGCGTCAATTTTGGCGACAAGGTGAAGGACGATGTTGAGATGTGGGAATCATGTGCCGCAACAAAACTTAACAACCTGGTCACTGAGTTTTCACTTCGTCCCGCTGCCTTAAATAAATATGATCTGCTTACCCAGCCTACAATTTATTGCCTTATCCTTGCTGTTGGCCTGCTGGCCTTTGTAACTTATCAAATCTGATTTCAGATGTACTCCGTGTTCTAAGCTTCATCATTACCATCTTTTTATGCCCATGCGAAACCAAGCGAGTTATTTTTTACTCGCTCTAGACATGAACCGCCTCGTACTAGATCTGCCAACGGGACGACCTCCTGAAGGAGTCGTATGTAAGGAAGCCATAACTTCTGATTTGTCCAGGTTGACCTTTATCACAGTATTTGCACATACGATCACAAACCTATCGACTGCGTGCTGGAGTCCCGTCTGGGAAGATGTGAGGATAACCGAATCATCTCAAAAGAGTCGATGACTCACCCTCAACTGTCCCAACGTGACGCGTTCCTAGTCTCGGCTGCGCTGCAACATCCAATCCAAATATAAAATGAAAGAGAGAGGTGACAAGACGCAGCTTTGGCGAAGACCAACGCCCACGGTGAAAGGTGTTGATTTAGTACCTTTAACTCAGACACAGCCGCTACATATTGCCCTCAAAAAGAGCACACTCAAATGGCATACTCCTGCAGAACACTCCAGAGTTTACATACAGGCCATCGATCGCACGCCTTCTCCAAATGTACAAAACAGCTTTAGATTGGCATACTTCCAAGCCTTCTCGAGTACCATTCTTAGAGCGTTGTACTGCTTCCAGGACGAAAACCGCACTGTTCATTCCCCATTCTGGATTCCAGCTCTAGGGCGCAGCCTTTAACACCTTAGCTTGGAATTCAGCGGGAAGACTTCAGTCTACCCTCCTTTTTAAAAAGAGGAATCATCCTGTTAGCCAACCGCTAGGTGTCGCAATTCCAGTCCACCTTAATAACACGAGAGAGCCATAAAACTCCCTCTTTACCCAATGTCTTAAGCATTTCTGATCGGATTTCGTCCACTCCAGCGAATTTACCCACTTCTATCGATTCAATTGACAAAATAACTTCCTCTACCGTTGGACTATTACCCGCCCTACTTAAGCCTATGGGTCTGCCACCTTCAGAGCCCTGTACGGGACTGAGCAGCTCCGAAAATGTCTCGCTCTATCTGCGCAAAATATCGTGCCTTTCTTCTTCCTTTTAGTATACGTCGTTTTTCATCTGTCCATCCATCCGCCATATTCATCTGCTGTCCCTGGATTGTAATAAGGGCTTCTCTATCGGAATTCTTGGGTTCCGTGAGATCTGGTTTATGATGAAAAAATCTAATCAAATAACCATATCCTTTGGTTTCGTTAAGTTTCGTTCAATTTGTGCTGGTTTAGATAAAAGCGAAACATGAATATGTTCAATACTACGATATCTACGTACAGAGATGAAAATCTGTTCTATTCACTTTGCAACAGTTTTTCATTCAGTTTCGGCATAAACTTGAGATTTTCTTAGGGACTGACTGCGTTTGAATGTTCCTAATGGAATCTCACAACGTCACCGTGCGTGGGTTGAGACCAACCGAGTCAACGCTTTTGCTTGAAATATCCCAAACATAGCCCGTTTCTGATTTGATTACCACTAGATGGCGCAGTACGTACTCAGCAGGCCCGTGGTCACTTCAATCCCTGATCGTCAACGAGTTCTTGCTGCCACCAATTTTCTCAATTAATGGGACCACATTTTCTTGTGTAAACCATCACTTCACCATGGATTCAAGTTTATTCCATGAATAATAATTGATGGAGTCCCAAAGACGGGCCAGAGCATAACACGTTACCACACTGCTCCCCTTGTTGGTGCCAACGACCAGAGCAAGAAGAAGGTCATCTCGTGTCGCCATCGGCTCCATGACCAGTATCATGACCATCCTTAATATCAATTAGCACAAGGCACCCGTCTGCATCAGTTCTTCCACAAGAAAACAAGCAAAAACGATCAAAACAGCTCGAAGGAACTGGAATCTGTGCACCCAGAGGAGGTGCATGCTTGACTGCACCATCTGCTCCGGACGAGCCAACTGTGCAAACTGCCCATTCAACTCCGTCCATCCAGTCAACCACTCACTCATCCATTCACCCATCCATCCATCCATCCATCCATGAATCTGAATGAATTCATTCGTCTCATCAAAATTCTAGGAATCTTTGGCCAAACAATAGTCACAGTGGCTCCGTGAAGAATGCCACGTTGTCATCCTTGTGCCTGCTGCAAACCATGGAATGTTGCCGAATCCATTTGCTGTGAAGCCTAGTTGAATAAATCAATTTTCTCTGCTCTCTCCTGCTCCTCTACCGTTTAATGAAAATGACTCGAAGATGGCAAAAACAATGAGGGAGCAAGAGGAGAAAAAAGAACAAGCACACACCGCAAGACAAAGAGACCATAAATCAAAGGAGGACGGCCAGCAGAAGCATCTTTCCACAGATGCGCACGCGGTGCGTGTGTCTGCATGCACAGGTAGTTAGTTAATCCGTGGCACATTTTCGTCCTCTCACATCGCAAAATGATCTCGACGCACGCATGGTCCTTGACTCCTCGACAAGAGTAATCCCACCAATCTCTTCCAAGTAATCTCGGATGGAGTGCAGCAGAGTGTGAGCATAACACAGAGCGAACAGAAAAAAATTACAAGAGCCCGTGGGGAGTTCATGTCGTTGTGTGCTCGGGCTGTGCTGTGCTGTGCATTCGCAATTTTGTTCCTGGCACCTCGCTTCCTTGTACGGCTATCTGGGAGTCAGGATCAAGGAGTAGCGAGATGTATTTATACGTTATCTCCACCTCCCCCCGACTTGCCGACTTGCTGAGATAATGTCCTAAGGGCATGCAAATCTGCTGCATCTTGTAACCTTCGTTGACAGTTTCAGTTTTGTATCAGGCACTGCAATCAAGGGGGGGCGCGCACGGAAAGCGATTAAAGACCTTCGCCAAGATTTATGCCCTCGTATCGTGATTTTCCCCCACGTCATGGGAACCAGAATTGGGGCACACGTCGCTGCCGCCGCCGGCGAACCGGGTCAAGTCGTTGGTTGGTTCTGTACCTTCATCTACAACTACTACTGCTGACCACAAAGGTAAGTGTGCCCTGTTTCCTCGGCGGAGTCCATTAGATAGTCGTACGTCATTCGGCGGATTGGCGGCAGCAGGCAACAGCAACAGCAACAGCAGCCGCATGGCACGAACAAAGAGAGAAACGTCGAACAGTTTCCCACATTTAACACGTATCTACACGCATTTATCTGTATCTTCGAGACGATTATTCATCGCAAACGAGCCACAGTACACATGGCTTAACCAGAAATTTTCTGCAGGAAGATTTAGCCGCATGTGGCAGGCGGCACACGGAAAGGGGAGGCGGTGCAATGGAGGAGAAGGTACACATAGACGTGCAAGTACACGCGAACGAAAAGTATGCCAAGTCAGCATTTGTATCTGTTACTTGTGCGCTTCCCTTTACCCGCCATATCTGTGGAGGTGAAGCGGCGCGGCGACTATGGCAGTCCGTGTGGATTGAGTACAACACGGAGCCGGCCAAGTGGGAATTTGTGTTGGTTCTTTATTTTTGTTTTTGAAATTTATGCAAATTGCATGCGAGTAGTCCACGAGATACTCTTGTACTGCTCGTACTCGACGTGTACGTTTCTTTAAGTGCGTTGTTGTCGTTTGTGTCGTCGTCGTCGTCGTTGTCGTCGTCATTGTGGATGGAGGCAGCACAGCAGACCAGGGCCCTTGGAGTGAGACACAGAGGAGGCCGGGAACGTGGTCTTAATTCTAATGGCCTCCTTTCTTGGATCCACTCAGCTGGATATCGCAGATGGAGCTGGACACAGTGAACGAACAATGGCCACACAGACACACACACCGAGCGAGGGAGAGAGTCTTTCGCCGTCTGACCAAAAGCCAACCACCACGATGACGACACAGATTCAGATCGTATGTACACACGTCGAACGAGAAACCAATTAATGCACATAATATGGGGCAGCAATTGCCGGAGTGTGCCGTGATTGATTTGACATCCAATTGCTGGCTGCACTGGGTGTCCGAATGCAGTTCCAGTTGCGGGCCGGTCGCATATATGGCTTCCTTCGGGTGACTCTAATTGCCCGGCAATCGCCTTAATCGAAACCTCTTGCCTTTCCAGGCGCACTCATGCATCATCATCATCATCAACATCGGTGACTACGTGCTGCTCCATGACTCCATGACCGTGTGGCGCATTAAGTGACATGACTTTGAATGAGGAAATCAACACGGTGGCAGCAGCACCGAGATGCATGTCCGTACAACTTGTGTCTTTTGTTGTTTGAACTGCCAACAGCAACAGCGGCGGCGGCGACCGCGCAGCAACACGAAACTCGATACGTCGAAAATTGCTGCTTCTGTTGTTTTCAAGAAGGTACATTTGCATACCGTGCACACTCGGTCGTCCTCTCCGACTGACTGCCGTGCACTTGAATTGTATACACGGATTCCGAGAAGTGCTCTGAACTCGCTCTAGATGGTGCATGCAAGATAAATAATCACAATGCGCCTTTTGTGTAATTGCTGGAGATCTTGCGGCTGCCACCGTGTGTGTGTGTTGCTGTGTGTGAAATTCGATGCGCCTTCCTGTCTTTGAACAGATTTCCTCCGTGCGCCGTACCTGTGCGGTGCGTGGGGTACCTGTGTTTTGGTTTCACAGGAATAGACGAGATGAGATGGATTTCCCATGTGCAAAGGGCCAATGATCGATTACGCGAAGCTGGTTGGATGGCGGCTAGTGGCTGGTGGAGAGTTCATGGAATTTATGTGTTTTTTCGGTTTTCTGTCTATTTATGGACAATTGTTGGACCTTGGATCGGGCGTCCGTGGGGAGATGTGTGCGGCTGGGAAGTGCATAACGAAATGCATGTGGGATCGGAATTTTCTCCCAAACGTCATACATCACGGAGTGTGGCATCTAATCGTGCATGGGGACCACGGGAGATTTACTCCGTCCCTAGAGTATAATTTCCAATGTCGCAGCGATGTAAGAGTGTGGAATTTGTGGAGTGGAAGGTGGATAGTGGGGCGCTCTTCCGTGTCTCTTGATGAAATATGGACGATTGTAGTGCGTTTAGATCGGTCGAAAATCAACAAGTGCAAAAGCAACGACGTGGGGAAAGATGCTGATGTTTTTTTGTAAAGTTTGCCAAAAATATCAGACGCCTGTTAGAAAGTTTGGCAAATCGAAAAAGGGAACTCTGCGGCGCATGCTTTTGACATTTGGTTGCTAAGTTGCGGCTACTTCGATTGGCTGTAGAAATACTATCAGATCTGATGACAGTCGACTTTGATTCAATCAAGTCTGCACTCTACCGTGCTTTTCAAGCAATACACGCGATTGATCAAGTGAAAGAAGTCAGGCGTCCTAGAAAAATGGTGTAAAATTCTTGACGTTTGTCAAAAAAGGTCTAAAATTGAAGCTGTTCTTGGAAGAAGTGCGTTGTTACCGCACGGATATCGTCAAGGAAGATACTAAGAGGGTGACGGTAGTATGCCAACAATACTAGATGCCCCAAGATCTTTGCGAACCTTAGTCACCAAACGTCCCCAAATCAAGCAACAGAAATGATCTCCCAAGCTTGCAGACTGACAGATGACTCCAGTGTTTTTCAAACGAAGTTCGGAGTTCTCCGGGAACCCTATCGTCAGGCCAAAATTCACCCACATATCCTTCCAACACAAAAGGTGGCTGTATGTATTGATATCCAAGCTGCGATCAAAGCTATTGCCTCCTAGACCACACAATCCAAACTGGTAGAGGAATGCCGGGCCGAGCTAGCATCATTAGAAGGTCAGCTCAATATATCCCTCGCCTGGGTATCTGGTACACAGTGACATCTCGGGAAATGAGAAGTCGGACGATCTGGCAAGGCTGGCTCACTCGTAGATGAAGTTTTTATACCTCACAAGCAGTGAAGGCTAACATCTCCAAGCACTTCCATCAGACTGCTTACCAGGCAAGACTTACGGACTGTGCTACTTAAAGAAAAATCTGACCCGAGTAAAATCGACCCAAAACAAACGATCTGCTACAGCGAAAACGACATCATTTTGCAAAATTGGTGGCGGTCTGTAAAGGACACTGGTCGATAGGAATTTATGCCGAAAAACTAGGTATTCCACATAACTCACACAGTCGCAGCTGCAACAACACTGTTGAGAAGGAGACCGTTTTCCTTTGTAAATGCGCGGCACTCGGTAGAGCCAGAGAGCGAGCTCCTAATAGACCCCTCTGCAACTCACTGGATGGGAATTTTCTTCTTCTTTGTGTGGCGCTACAGTCCGGGGTGTGCCTGGGCCTCAACCAACATGCCTCTCCAAAATCGCGCGATATCTGGCTAGCTATCTCCAGTTTCGCACACCAAGTTGGTTGAGGTCCCTCTCCACTTCAGTGCGCCACCTTAAACGCGGGCGTCCTCTGTTACGTTGCCCGACAGGTTCGGATTCGAAGATTCGGATGGGAATACAACAAAGAGCGATCTAAGATCATTTATAAAAGCCCCAGGGTGGTTTTAGGATGATCTCAACTAACCCTTCAACTATATAGAGCGGTGACATTAAAACGGCACTCAGTGCTAATTAGATTCCCATGTGAACCACCACTACTTCTTCTTCTTCTTCTTGTGGCGCTACAGTCCGGGGTGAACCTGGGCCTCGGTCAACAATCCTCTCCAGCTGGCACGTTCTTTAGCCAGCTGCCTCCAATTTCGCACTCCAAGTTGGTTGAGGTCTTTTTCCACTTGAGTGCGCCATCGGGTTCGTGGTCGTCCTCTATTGCGTTGTCCCACTGGCTCGGAGTCGAAGACTCTTCGGGCTGGAGCAGTGTTGTCCATGCGCTCTACATGGCCTAGCCATCTTAGGCGTTGAATCCGTAGACGCCTGACTAGACTCATGTCGCTGTACAGCCCGTACAGTTCGTGGTTGAATCTCCTTCTCCAAGAACCTTCAACGCAAACAGGACCGAAGATTGAACGCAGAACTTTTCTCTCGAAGAGACCAAGTGCGTCTTCATCCGCTCTTGAGATAGTCCAAGCTTCCGCGCCATACAGCAGGACAGGGATGATCAAGGTCTTATATAAGGTGAGCTTGGTCTTTCGAGAGAGGGCTCGACTACTCAATTGCCTCTTGAGCCCAAAGAAACAGCGGTTGGCAAGAGTTATTCTGCGTTTAATCTCAGTACTGATGTTGTTCGCACTATTTACTTGGGAGCCGAGGTAGACGAAGTCCTTCACTACCTCGAAGTTGTAGCTGCCTATGGTGACGTTCTGACCGAGTCGTCGATGTTGTGTGTCCTTTCTTGATGACAGCATATACTTTGTTTTGCCCTCATTCACCGCTAAACCCATTTTTGCCGCCTCCGTCTCAATACAAGCAAACGCTTCATTGACGGCTCGCTGAGTTCGGCCAATCACGTCAATGTCGTCCGCGTATGCTAGTAGTTGAACGGACTTCTGGAAGATCGTGCCTCTAGTGTTGGCGTGTGAGTTTCGCACGATCTTCTCCAACACGATGTTGAAGAAGTCACATGACAGCGCGTCGCCTTGTCTAAAACCTTTTTTGACATTGAAGGTCTCGGTGAGTTCGTTACCGACCTTGATGGAGCAGCGAGAGTTCTCCATCGTCATCCTGCACAATCTGACGAGTTTGGCAGGGATGTCAAAACTAGACATGGCGTTGTATAGCTCGTCTCTATGCACACTGTCATATGCGGCCTTAAAGTCGACAAATAGGTGGTGGGTGTCGATCTGCGTCTCTTGGGTTTTTTCGAGGATCTGCCGTAATGTGAAAATTTGATCGATAGTGGACTTCCCAGGCCTGAAACCGCACTGATAAGGACCTATCAGGTTGTTGACGAATGGTTTCAGGCGCTCACACAGAACGGCAGAGAAGATTTTGTATGCGATGTTAAGGAGACTTATCCCCCGATAGTTGGCGCAGTAAAAGGGGTCTCCTTTCTTGTGGATCGGGCAAACGATACTAAGATTCCACTCGTCGGGCATGCTTTCCTCCGACCATATCCTACAGACGAGCTGGTGCATGCGCCCAACCAGATCATCTCCAGCTGCCTTAAACAGTTCCGCGGACAATCCATCCGCTCCAGCAGCTTTGTTCGACTTCAGTCTTGATATCGCTATCTTGACTTCGTCTAGATCGGGGGGACGGAATTCTCTTCTGTCGTCGTCCATTGCGTGGAGTGGAACATTCTGCCTGACAGCGGTATTGGTGTCCTCTTCGCCGTTTAACAGTCTGCAGAAGTGATCCTTCCAGATTCTCAGTATCGACTGCGACTCTACTACGAGTTGTCCCTCTTCGTTCCGACAGGCTTCTGTCCGATGTTTGTACCCTTTGGATAGTTGTTTCACCCGCTGGTAAAACTTTCGGACATTATTTCTGCCGTACCACCTCTCCATTTCCTCGATCGCGCGCTTCTCATGCTCCTTCTTTTTCTTTTTGAGAAGCCGGTGCTCTTCCCTTCTTTTAAGTTCGTAGAGCTCACGAACCGCTCTCGTCCTTCTATCCAGCGTTGCCTTATATGCTGCTAGCTTCGCTGAATGCGCCTGCCGACACTCGTTGTCAAACCATGGGTTTTTTCTAGGTGGCATTTTAAAACCCAGCACATCAGAGGCAGCTTCTCTGATGGCGTTTTGACAACGGTTCCACTGTTCGTCGATTGTTTCGCCTGGCAGGGTTGGACTCTCTGAGAGCTTCAGGGAGACTCGATCGGAGAAGTTCCCAGCGGTCGATTGCGATTGTAGCTTTCCAACGTCAAACTGTTTTGGTCTTGCTCTACTCCGTTGTACAATCGATATCCGAGTTCTGACCTTGGCTACAACAAGGTAATGATCCGAGTCGATGTTGGCACCTCGGAACGTTCGGACATCGAGGACACAGGAGGAGTGTCTGACGTCGATCGCAATGTGATCAATCTGGTTGACGGTTGATTGATCAGGGGACCGCCAGGTCCCTTTGTGAATGTTGAGGTGAGGGAACCGCGTGCTGGCTACAGTGAGGTTTCGCCCCGTCGCGAAGTCCATCAGCCTGAGTCCATTGTCGGACGTGTTGTCGTGTAGGCTGTGTTTACCGACGACTCTAGCAAAGATTTCTTCCTTGCCCAGCTTTGCATTAAAATCTCCTAGAACGATCTTGGTGTCGTAGCTGGGGCATTGATCGTATGTTCTTTCTAGGAGATCATAGAAGTCATCCTTGCTATCATCGTCTTTGTCCTCCGTTGGGGCGTGGGCGCAAATTAGGCTGATGTTGCCGAATGTTGCCTTGATGCGGATTGTTGTGAGGCGTTCGCTTATGTATCTAAAGCTTAAGACTTCTTGCCTAAGTCTGCCTCGAACAACAAAACCGCATCCAAACAAGCGCTGCCTTCGCTCTTTGTAGCAATCGCCGTAATATATGTCGCAGTTTTTCATCCTCTTTTTGCCCGGCCCATCCCATCGTACCTCTTGGATGGCGGTGATGTCAGCCTTATAGGCTTCTAGGGCCTCCGCAAGTTCATCGGCTGCACGTGGTCTGTTCAGTGACCTCACATTCCACGTGCAGAACCGAAAATCGTTGTCCTTATTTCGTTGTCCATGGTCGTCAGCAGTAGGGTCATCCGTATCCGAGGCTTGTTGCCGTCTCTGAACTATTGCGAGTTTTACACGGTGGGGAAGTTAACCCCACGCGAAACCCCCGAACCTGGAGGACCGGGTCCTGGTTTAAACCCCCGGACAAGGGGTCGCTGCATACATTGGTTCACCTCTAAGCGGCTGCAGTAGAGGTTATCCAGAGGGCGCCGCGGGGAGGCTGTATGTCAACTTGACCTGTGCATTTACAGGGATCGTTGCTGGCATCTCGCCAAGTTGAGAGCAATCAACAACTTTGCCCTGGATGCACAGGCCCATGCCCTCCACCACTACTACCTACTTCCTATTCGAAGCTCTATCACGAGATGCCTTAGGACCGTATCCTTGCGCGATCCAAAGATGACTCCTATGGCATGTCCTCTCGGATTCACCCGATCGTTGCCCATTTTCTTCTGTGCAGGGTAGCTCATAATAATAATTGAATCGATTGAAGAAATTCCATTTTGTTATCCATTTGTATTCCCCGCACAATATCGCTCATCACTATGATCAAATGAACTTCCATTCATCATTTCCCATCATTCGCTCCTATTTCGAGCATCATTGCTGCGATCATCAACGAGCGACACAATGTCGTACATCCATCACACCATAAAATCAGCACTCTCCTCGTTCGTCTTTCATTTTAACGAGATGCCCAAGCAGCTCGTCACTTCTTTGAAGTCACAAATGGCTGCCTGTGGATAAGGTAGTGCCTGCCTTTGAATATTATGACATGTGTCATTTTTCTATGTTTCTCGAGCAGAGTGACAGCTATTTTTGCACATAAATTAATTGCCTATGCATCAAAGAAGGGACGGATAGAACTAAAGCAAACATTAAAACAACTGTCGCGTGCTTTACTCTATTTCTGTTGACACTTGCTTGCTTTGCTAACACAAACCGGAAACAGTTGATGCAAGGCATGTGTTGCAGAAATATTCCACGCTTCACTGCTAGCATTTTCAAACATTGATTTGAAAAAAAGAATAGAACCTGGTATGGTACCCTTGCTCGTTTCCCAGGGTTATTTTGTTCAAGTACACCTGCGGCTTTAAAACTGGTTCTTAAGGAGGCGTGCGCTAGAGGCCAAGCTTGGCATGGGCCTTAGCTAATGTTGTCCAGGCACAGATCTTAAATGGTATACGACTTATGTCAGGAAGAATTAACAACAGAAAATTATTCATCTTACAATTTAAGATAACAACTAGGCTTAAAGCTAAAAATTAGGGTATTGGCCCATACTAGCCCAACTGATGCACATTGTTTAATTTTACATTTTTCAATAAAACATTAGTGCTATGTTTATTTTTGTCATTCTACAATGCCCATTTATTACATCGGGATGTTCAAATTCGTGTCATCCATGTTGGACCTTTTGGGATCGGATGATGATGTGGTAACCGATTCAGCCTCGATGGTGACTGCTATCGCTGCTCTGAAGAAGACCTGCTAGAAGCCATGCAGGTCGTTGTTAGACGTTGTTGATTCGATTGCCTCGTTGGGATGGTTGCTGATGTCTAAAAGCTGCTTTCTGAACAGCGTGACCATGTACTGCAAGGGGATGATAAGTGCTTCGTCGTAGAGCTTCTTGTCGCTGTAGTACCTTCTTCGTCGTACAGCTTCTTGTTGCTGTAGTACCTTCAATAATCCCTGCCAAAGGTAGGAAGGTGGATCGGATATTCAAGGTATTTTTCTTTCAAAAATTGGGAGCTTCTCCACGTTGGTCTTAGAGATGGCGTGCGATATTGAGAAGCCGTACGTTAAAATCGGCCGTATGATGCAACTGCTTGTAGAAAAGCAGCTTTGTCCTCTGGCTTAAACCATTTTGTTTTTGCTCAAGCATTAAAGGATAGATGCAATGGAAACCTAGGTCGGTCTTCATAAAGGTCAGTTTCGAATGTCTGTTGAGCTTAAACCCCTCCATGAAGCTAAAGCCGAGATACCTCGCCTGATTTTCTGTTGATATCCCCGTACCGCTTGGAAGCACCTTCTTTATGCTTCGATATTTGACTGCTGACTTGCATCCGTCTCGGGATGGTGGCCATAGACAAATGAGTCCGTTTATGTGAATACATCATTTAGTGCAATAGTGAATTTTCTTCGCTGTCTCAATTTTGACTGCTTGCTTTGCCATTATTTCTGGCTTCGAGGTGGGATAATTCAGTGAGTAATTTGAAGAGAAGAAACAAACTGTCCCTTTGACCGACAAAAATTGCGCCATTATCACTGAATGACATAGACTTCAACAAAGGACATGGAATTACCTCTTATCTCAGCTTCATTAAGTTTCGTTCACTTTTGCTTACTTATAGGAGTTCCTTTTCATATTTATCGAATATAAAAAGCACCTTTTAAAATGTGGAGTGTGCAAAGAGCGATATGTTGTGCTACTGTGGTGCTCTCTCATCCCGTAGGCAGAGACTTCTGGCAGCCTATTACTTTAATAAACTCGCCGACTAAGAAACGTAAAAGTCTCCATCTCTCTCCGCTTATCTAAAGGTTTGCAGAATAGATCCGCCTGGTATCACAACCAGCATTTGTTGGCATAAGCATGGCTGCAGCCGGCCTCTTAAACCTTACCTAACCTACTGAACGATGCGAAGAAAAGTCAGCTGTGGCCCTAGGACGGTATTGCTAAACAGACAAAGCGGCGCGACGCAATCACTGCCAACTGAAAAGTGTCATCCTAATCAGCATCGCAACCAAGTTCAATCAGTATCCAGCCGTGGATTATTCACCCAACCAGAAAATACTCGCGAATCAGTTCTCAGGGACGCAGTCAGTCGAACGTCGTTGAGAAAGGCTCTCACGTTGGGTCATGTTGCCATTGGATGTGTTCGATATAAAATACCACACGACTATCTTGTTGCTTACCCTTTTCTCTCTCTCAAAAGGGGTAGGTTAACCCGTACAATGACCTCTCCGCCATCTCAATCGGATCATCTGATCGCCTCCTTTAGAACAGCTTCAAATGCAGCAACCACATCAAGTGCTAAGCACCTCTTCCCCGACAGACGCCGTTTTATTTGATTTGCAAATCATCTCTGATCACATCAACCCCTAATCGGGCCAGGCATCTTATCTCGCAACCACTCACTGGATCATTCACCCGCCGCGTCGTCAACCCACTGAACTGCACGATAAGCACGACAATTTCCTAAATCCCATCAACGCAACAAGTCCCACCATTGTCTCCGCCGCGCGAGCACATCTCAATCCCCGTTCAATTAATCATTCCTGAAGGCAACATCAACTGTCACGATAAGTACTTGCAGCATGTTGACACATTAATAATTCAACAGCGGCGACACTTCTCGCACTATCATCGAACAAGCCCCTAAATCATAGCCAGCATCTCGCCCGCACCGCGCTCCGCTCCATCGGTAAGTGCGCAATCAAACGAAATCCACGGCATGACCAATTGTCTGTGCGAAACGATAACAAGATAAAGGCACTCATGCACCTTCTCCGCGCCGATCTAAATAGTTGTGGCAGGGAGAGAGAGAAAAAACGCTGGCAACCTGACAATTACGTTCAATTTAAGCACGGCTTGTGATTGAATAAACATCTCATCGCTGACCGACCGCGCGGAGAGGACGCATTCTCAAGTCGATTGTCGATGGCTGTCACTTCGCGCAAGTGGAAGCGTCCGAGCCCGGCTCTCGGCTCTGTGGCTGCCTGTGTTGACTTGGCACTTGGGAGTGGAATCGTTCAACGCCCCTGGGCGTCGCTCTGCAAACAACAACAAGCGACAAACGCTGACTCAGATTTCACTCCGCCGTCCGTCTGTCACCGGCCTGTCAGGGGCGTCAAAAAATTCGAAATTTCATTTGAACGAGGTGATCAAACTTGTAAATCACAAAACTGTTGACACATAATTCCTTTTCTCGGAACGAGATCGTGGCCGGAGGCGAAAGAAGAGAACGCCAAAAACATGCATGCAGCCGCGCGACAAGAGGGCATCAGCAGCGGCGCGATGCGCCGTCAGGCGGGCATTGTGAACCGCGTCACGTTGGACGCCTCGTTTCACGGGCAATCGACGACTTATCTTTGGCCAACATGCCCCGGCACCAGCTACCCATTGTCTCTGGTGGGCCCTCTTGTTGAGCCCACATAGGCGGCAGTGGCTGCGCAGAACGTACGAACGAGCGAAGGAAAAAAAAAATCAACCAAACAGCGTGCACAGTGGTCGCCTCATTCACGCTCCGCGGCACGCAGAACAACGACGGCCGCGGCGGTTCCTGTGACATTCGAACGTGACAGCGCCCTTGACACTGTTTTAATTAAACGTTGGCGGTGTGCGGCGAGAGTGCGAAGCATGCCTGAAATGCCCGGGCCAGATGGAGGAGGGCGAGAGCGCTCACAATGCATCGTGACCATAAATTGAATGGCATCCGAGCCCGGGGGACGACCGAGCGACTGCATCCCAAAAGAATTCGCTCGCACGGTCCTTCTGCCGCACAAAAACCCAGAACACACACGCACGCACGCAGAGAGCCGTCGATGAATGAAAACGTCCCTGGTTTCGAATGTCGATCTCGGTGCCCCGCATTAATTTGTCGAATTAGACAAAGATTTCAGCGTCGCAAAAGAAGGCCTGTGAAGAATGTGTGTAGCGGGCGTCGCCGGCACAGCGAAGGGAAAATCTATCCCGTCTGGTGATGAATACTTATTTGAGTTTAATTGAGGGTTAGGGACCCAGGGGCCAGGGGTCACAATTGTAATCGAAATCACGGACGCCTTTCAATGGCGATGTGGTGGTGATGGTGCTGTCGACGGCTTTGCGGGGACTGCGGTGCTGAGGGGGAATTTCGCAAGCAGAGTTCGGGAAATAAAGGCACGGATGCGGCTTAGAATTCTCTCATTCAACACCTACCTTTGTTGTGCTTGTGAGGGCAATAAATTTTTGATTAGTGACATGAAAGAGGAGGACGAGGAAAAGGGGGCCTTTTGAAGAGGCAATTGCATGGGAAATTCAACCCTTAGGGCAATGCGCGGGGAGAGGGGAGTGCTTTGCTCTTCAGTGACCTGTTTCGGATTAGCGACGATGTGTGTGGGTGAGAATCGGCTTCTCAAGGAAGGACACTGTGTCAGCGGTGGACTATGAATCAGCAAAGAGAAGCGATTGTGTTTTGAAAAGTGCTTCTGAGTAACTGCCCAATTGTTGCTCTTTGTAACTGAGACTGGTTGATGTAGGTTTTGGCAATGCCTACATCTCCTTTCATTATTGATTGATTGTGGGATTTGCAACAGTTTTAGTTTTTGATCGTGGCGCCCGGTAAAGAACGACAATGACACGTCTGCTAGCCAAGGGCCAGTCTACAATAAGCTTACTGTGACTTAAGTCAGCTGAAGCAATCAAGTGATCATACGGGTGCTGTGAAAACCACTTCGTTCAGTTTCGTTCAGTTTCGTTAAGTACCGTCCAAGGCTGGAGACTCCGGCGCATACTTACTCCGAATCGAGCCAAAGCTCTCCTATCGATCAATAAGCAAGACCTCAGTCGGATTGTCACCAATTACAAATAAATAGAAGTGAATGTCATACAACTCTTCCCAAGCTATTGCCCCCACGAAACTATAACTCACCATTGTGACACATTCACCTTCGCCAAATCTCATATCACAAATATTACAGTCCAAAAAATGGACGCACCAACGAAACCACCACATCTTTCCAAAGACTGAGCATATCCCACACTCGCTGTTTAATTGCGACAGTCTACTCAGTGACAGCTCTATTGGCCGCTGTACCCTGAAGGTGCTCAATCCTGTTCCAAGTACTGCCCGGTTCATAAATTCTCAACTCAGAGGTACCGCCAATTTCCACATGCCCAGTAGCTGTAACACACTATTTTTTTTCGAATCGGATAAATCATAGCGCGGCTGTCATGTTCTGGTCAAGCCGCCAGCGTCTTTACGTCTCGACTGACATTTGCTGTGATTGATAGACGCCGCGCCGCACACTGCCTGTGTACGCGGAATATTTTGCTCGCTTTTAATGAGTTTTAGGTCACTTCACAGACGTCATCTCTCTCTAGCACATGTCATCGCTCCCACCCCCTTGACAGGTGTCATTAAATGTCAGCTTTTCTTTTCATCTGACAGACAAAAGATACCGCAAAGCTTATTAATCGAAAACAAGTTAAACTATTCCCTCTTTCATTTTCACAGATATCCAGTTGTGCGCTGCTGGGCGCTGGACTGTGGTTGGAGCTGTCATATAAGGGATACGCTACGCTGCTGCCCGACCATGCGTTCCTAAGCGCCAGCTATTTGTTCATGAGCGCTGGCATTTGCGGATTTGTGCTGTCGTTCTGCGGATGCTGCGGCTCCTGGGTGCAATCGAGATGTCTATTGGTTGCAGTAAGTGTGCACGGATGTCAAATAAATTCGATAAATTATTGCTTTCCTCCTGACAGTATTTCATTTTGATTGTTCTACTGTGCCTTACGGAGTTCCTGTTGGGCGCCATCATTTTCCTCTTCCGTGGCGGAATCAGCCGGACACTGGCCAATGAACTGAGGTTCGGCATTGAGAAGCATTACAATGCGACCGACAGAGGTGGTCTGGCAGCACCGTCAGTGGCGGCGATATGGGATAATGTTCAGGAATCGGTGAGTAAGACGAAGGGTGCTGAGATGATTGACATTTTCATTTGCAGTTGTCCTTTGTAAAGCCCAACTCACGTTCACATTTCATTTCAGTTCGAGTGCTGCGGCGTCACATCGTACGAGGACTGGTACGACGTGCAGGCATGGAGTGGCAAGCGCTGGGTCCCCGAGTCCTGCTGCCGGCCGAGCTACGAACAGCGAGGCATCATGGTCGAGGGCTCTGGTGATAGCCTCTCGAGGGTTGACTGTGGAAAGTAAGTTAAGAGCCGTCTCTCCTTCGACACGGACTAACCACGATCTCGATTTCAGATCTGAAAATCCATTACTCTGGTGGGACAAGGGCTGCGCTCATTCGGTACACGCATGGATCACGGAGCAGCTGCACGTGGTCGGCGGCATTGCCATAGGCATCGTCTTCCTTCAGCTGACAGGACTCATCGCCTCGATGCTGCTCTTCTGCACGGTGAAGCACAAGCGCGAGTCGCAAACCTACAAGTCCTACTCACCATCAATCGACCCGGCGACACGAACGACCAGCTGGGACGACTGAGCGGCGCCCTAGACCCAGACCACCAAGTGCTAGCACAAAAACCTAATCAAATTTTCTGTTTTTTGACGATTCTTTTTCTTGTGTTTTTACGGACACCCTGTGGGGTGGACGTCGGAGAAAGGAACAAACGCTACGCACGGAGCTATTATAAATGAATTGCTAACACATACATACACATAGAAGGATAATCAATCAATCTATTCGATTAAACAAACGATATATACACACATGCATACATACATATATACATTTAGGATTTAATGAAAATTGTGCCAAAAATATTTAAAAATGAGTATACATACGCGATAGACCGTTAATTTTGTTTGTCTAGGTTAGGAATTTGACAACTCGTGTCGCTCAATGCCTGTCCCGCACTCAGGTCAGTGTCAATTAACTGCCATTACTAAGCATTTGCGCGTCTCACCTTAGTTGCTGAGTAACGATCTAAAAGAAATCAGAAATCTGACAGCTGGCACATGGGACACATTGGAGGGACCGTTCAAGCATATCGAAGTGCAACTTCTCCCCACCCCCTCTAGAATTTCTTTTTTTGTTGTGTAAATATTTACTGATTGCTCTGACTCCACTTCAAGACAATAAACAAGACGAAGTGAATTTTAATTGAAAACTCGGCGTGTAGGTAAATGTAATTTTAAGACAATCTTTTTCAATCAGAAACAAAAAAAAAAACACACACACACTGTGTTGAGTTTGAACTTTAGATAGAACAAAACGCGAGAGAGAATCAATCTCTGCAAAAAAAAAAAACAATCTATATTTATATATATATATAAAAAATATGTTATTTATTTTTATTCTAAAAACAAGAAAACACAAAAAACATTCCATGTTATTTATTTCACGATTTTAATTTGCAATATATAGTTAAAGGATGTTTAAGCAAATGCAAACAAATATTTATATATTTACAAGTTCTATTTCTTATAGAAAATAAGTTACAGCTGCGAACAATAAACAATAAATTATGATATTTTATTTATTGTAAGGATTTCAGTTCAATAAAAAGAATGCGGGAAAAAATTCGAAACAACTAAATAAGAGCGTTTAACTTAGTCTAGGGTTTTGTAGTTGCCTTTCCTATTTATAATCCGACTAGTTTGCCGCCGAGCATGTCAAGCTGAGCGGTAATCCCTTTCGATATCGACCGAGCGACCTCCTGGGGCTTCTGCAATGGAGAGATGAAGGAAATGAAGGTTAATTAGAAATGATTTTTTGATGGTTGCTTAGTCGAGAGAAGGAGGTCTTTTGTCAGTGTTCTCCCGTGACCGAGTCTAGCTTCTTTCATAATAAACTTACGTACTAGACAAAAATGCTTAAAACTAGTTGGACGTACAAAGTTTTTACTTCTAGCTTACTGGCCCTCAGGTTCTATAGCACTATACTACAACTATGATGCGGCAGATTTAACGCATCCTTCATGACTCTGAGTGCAAGACATATCTTTTACCTATCATTTGGAGCTTCTCAGACTTAGACCTTGACTTTTCTTCTTATATTCATGCATTTTTGTTGTACTGCAGGGCCTTGAGGGTAAGTGGCTTGGAATGAGTTACGAAACCCTGCTCACAACTTGACAGGGAGCAATATTGCATTTAATTCATTGAGCGTGAAATTGCAAAAGTCACGAATCTATCAAACGACCCTCATACTTTCTGTGTGTGCTTTCTACGCCACGATGCATTTCTATCTTTGAAGTCCGCTGTTGTCTGTCTCAAGTTACCGGGCTTGCAAACCCTTATAACCTGGTGTGCATGTGTTTCCCTAGTCTGAATAAGAGACTTGGCATGTTGGTTGATGCCTGGGTCCACCCCGGACTGCAGCGTCAACCAAAGAAGAAGAAGAAGAAAAAAAAGAAACTGCATTCCTGTGGACCCAACTGCGTAGGTATGTCAATGGAGTTCCCCCTCGGCAGAAAACAACACCTTCGTGTACAAGATTCGTTTACATCGTCAGGTAATTTTCAAATGATCCTAATCTGTTTTTTAAACGCGTACTTTTATTGTGTTGTTTCTTGTAAAGTCTTACTCTTGATACAGCACAGGTCTCTGCGAGGAGTGAGGTTAGTTCATCAGAAGAAGGCTCCTCGAAAAATGTACATCAATCCGCTGAATAAACATGCCCTCAAAGATACCACAGGTCTAACCACATTTTCATGTATTTGTCAGAACGGCGTCAAATGCATGACGTTTAGCAAATACTTGAGCATATGAAAAGGGGTGACCTATTTATTGGGTACTTAGGAGGTGTTTTGTATCCAATACCACAGGCTCTGTAATCGGAGGTAAGGTCTGCCTCTGTTTTTCGCGAACCAGGATGCTAACATCGGATGTTTCTCAGTCGGAGCATACCTCAAAAATATATAATCTACTGTCGTGCATCTCTTAAGCAGCCGATAAGCGATTCAATTCGATTGTAATACTGAGTTGTCAACTGAATTGATACTTGTCCACACACTATATCAACTGAATTGAAACTGCTTCTACTGTCTAAAATATTATCACAATTTTTTTGCGGTGGTACGATACGGTGTGCAATTTAAAACGATTTCACTATGAATTTATACTTCAAATTATTAAATTCGACTTGCCCACACACGATTCAATCAAGTTGAAAGACTTGCTTGTCAACTTCACAAAATCATAATCTTTTGATTTTTCATCAACCAAACCGTCAACCGTCAACCGTCAAATCGATCAAATGACTAGGCCACTCACGAGGTGATTTGGGGAAAAACCGACTGAGTTGACAACTGAGTTTAATCGTGTATGGGCTGCTTTAACGAACAGTTCAACATTCGTCCGTGCTGGGTGCCTGGCCATAGAGACATTCCAGGAAACTGGAGCCGACGAATTCGCTAAACACGTCACTACACTACTAATTGATGGAACCTCTTGTAACACAGATACCCCTTTAACTACCTTTAAGTTCAGCTCAAATGTGTGCGTGGCGTTGTGGGTATGTGTGTCGACCCCAACCTGGACGTCGTAGGTCTGATTCCTGCTCTGTGCGACAAAAGTCATTTTCACGGCCCCACCTCTTTTGAGTCACTGACAATGCTCAAAGAGTCTGTCTAGAAAAAGCTTCTCAAACTTGGCCGTTCGGATTCGGTATAAAACTGTAGGTCCCTTCCACTCGTGAGAGAACAATAGCACGTACAACACGAGTGGTTGCTGAGATACTAGGCCCTGCCCTTAACTGGTTGTAGGGCCATCCATATTATTATTATTAAGTTCAGCTCAACAATCTCTGTACCCAGAAAATAAATGCCAGCTGACAGACAAGTAGCCTGATCTCCGCAAAACTATCAAAAATGGCAATTGTGAATAATCACCAAACACTGCCTACAAGGCCTTTACGCAAAAATAGGAAATTTAGGGCATTTCTCCAATGACTCCTGTAGAAGCTGTCTAGACGAGGACGACGAGGAAGCAGCACCTCCTCTGAGCGCTCCCCTCAAATAGGAAAGCCACTATAGGCACATACTTTTATGACAGCCCATATGATCTCAGCATTACTCCCGTCAAGGCACTGGTAAATTTTTGCTGACAGCATTGACTTGCTATCATAATTACAAAAATGAGACTAATTTGTCAAGATTTAAGAATACCAGTACCTGCCAACCTACCTGCCTAAGTCGGCGTATTGTCGGTCATGTGCGGCATGTGACAGAGCTAATTTTAAAACTTTGTCAATACGCATTGAATGCAGATCTAGACAAGGCCAAATACTCGACCACGTCTGTTGCCTTACTTATAGACAAGCTCTACTTTTTCACATCTCGTCCGGGGTTGACCTGGGCCTCAGCCAACATGCCTCTAAATCTAGCCCGGTCTTGTGCTAGTTGCTTCCAGCCACGCACGTTCAACTTATGCAGGTCCCCTTCTAGTTGCGTGCACCACCGTAGGCGTGGTCTTCCTTTACGCATTGTCCCTCGGGGTAGGAATCGAAGACTTTCTGGGCCGGAGGATTGGTGTCCATTCGCTCGACGTGACCTAGCCATCTGAGACGATAGGTTCGTACTCGTTTGACCAGGTCGATGTCGCGCTACTGTTCGTCATTCAGTCTTCTCATTCAAACACCATCCGTACATTCGGGACGGAAGACAATTCGAAGGACTTTTCTCTCGAAGCGACCAAGGATATCCTCGTCCACTATACTTAGTGTCCATGCTTCTGTGCCAACCAGCAGGACTGGGACTATCAAGGTCTTATATAAAAATATCTTCGTTCTTCGAGACTTGACTTTATTCCTCAGTGGCCTTTTGAGTGCGACGTTTTATCTCAGCGGTGGTGTCATTGTGTGTATTAACTTCGGAGCCTAGGTAGACGTTTGTCCAAGGCATCGGTGTTGGTGGACCTTTTTTGAAGACAGCATATACTTTGTCTTACCCTCATTAACCGCAAGCCCCATTTTGGCCGCTTTCTTCTCCATGCTCACAAAGGTCCCACTGACGGCCCGTTGTGTTCTTCCGATGATGTCAATGTCATCGGCAGTTGCACAGTTTTGTGGATAATAGTGCATTTCGCTGGCCTGAACCCGCACCCAATCAGGCTGAAAGATCGGCAGAAAAGATCGTATACGATATTAAGGAGACTTATCCCTCTATAATTGGCACAATTTCGATGGTCTCCTTTCTTTTTCACATATCAATACTGACAGTTGTGTAATCTGAGACATAGACAAACTCCTTTTCAAACTCAAAATTGTGACGTTAAGTCCTTGGTGCTGTGCAAGAGATCTACATAATCTCTTTCTTCTCATTTCCTAACGACCTTTACTCACGGCTTTTTGTGTATTATGCTGACGAGGAAAAGAGTGAAACCACAACGCAGTGTGCACCTAACCTGTATTTGCAGCACCTCCCCCACGCAAAGGAAAAATAACATTTAAAGTTACTTCTTCAATAAGCCAACCGAACTAAGCAACATAGACTAGGTCTGCACAATAACAGAACGGGCCTACGTTAGCTTTCACTCGTTTTTCGATCACGTTTGGAGTGCGCGACAATGTCAATGTAACCCAAAATTTGAACCTATTTGCTGAAGAGTGCTTACAACTGACCGCCGCTCTATGCTCCCCAGCATCAGACTGAAGCAACCATACCGCAGCGCATTTCCTCGCCGAAATCGGAGATCGATAAACAGCGAGGTGATGCGAAGAGATAACCTGTCAATATTCCCGGCTCAGAGAATTCCGTTCATCGCTACGGCTGGTGCCTTGCAATGAACGTTCTTGAAATCGACAAAGGGATGACTCGAGATGCCTCGGAATGCAGATATGTCTGCGTACAAATATTCGTCTAATCGAGCGCATTGTTGGCTGGTGCAGCTTCCTGCTAGTGGGCAGTTCGTCTCCGAATTGTGCTACTAAGAGGATATGGTCGGAATAATCAGGATGTTTGACGTATGTACTGCGTTAATGCGCACATGGTCGGAATGTTTGGCACCTCGAACATCCGGAGATCGACAGGTAGTTACGTGCATTCCACTGCGACGGAATCTCTTGCGGCCCTATGCCAGATTGCACGCTGTTGCTACACCACGTAAGAGTTACCAATCGTAAAATGCCGTACGCACCGAAATACCATATTAAACTGAACATGATTGCCCCAAAACGCTGTGCCAACGCACAACAATGCAAGTCAACCCACTATCGGGCGCCCGGCAATCCCGCATGCAAACATATTGCAACAGCGCACTGTGTCAGCTCCAGCACACTCTGCGACAACGGATCTTTATCTAATTTTATCAAAAAAAAAAAAAACGTCCGCTTAATCCGTCGATATAAATATTCTAAAATCTCTTAAGCACGATAAGCTGACAGTGCCGGCATGTTGTATGCAAACACAAGCGCCGTGGGAGGACGTTCAGCCTCGCAAAGGAATTCGAATAAATCCGATGTTTGTCGGAATTTATTTTTAAGAACGCCACATCGCGTCGTGTTGATCTACTACAAATTGACCTACATGAACGCCTGACAGCGGTAATAATTCAGTGAATTCAGACGCGACACGAACGGAAGCGATTGGAAATGGAATTGTTTTCCCGAAATAAACAACCAGAGAGACAGACTTGTCTCAGCAGCGCGCTGACAAGGATTACTTGTCCGCACAAGCACCCGCCCTGATTGAGCGAATGACAATCGATGGATGGGACAAGGTCTGTCTCCGCGAGAGATCGAGGCGCTGATCCGCTGTGGTGGCGATGTCCCCTCTTGTTCGGTGTTCGTTCTCCGCTTTTAATTGCGGGCATTACTTTGTTTGTCGTTGCATTCCGAATGGATGCGTTGACAGGGCACGTGTAGGGGAAGTGCGCTGCGTGATGTCCTCTGACATGACACTCTTGTAGTGAGAAATCGAATTAACGGGAAAGTTGACATGGTGTTCGTTTAAACGATGCCAGCTGCGTGCAAATGAAATTATGGACACCACATGGGAGCGACTGACTCAGCGGAAGTGCTTAAATGAATTTCGTGGCGTAAGCTCGGCACCAAATGAAATTGATAACGTTTCTGTGGATGGTGTAACCGCCCTCGTTGGAGTGTCAGTTACTGTCAGACAAGAGTTGATGGGGGCTTGACGGCGGTTCTTGAACTGGAACTTGAACTCATACAAAATAAGCGCTGGACATGTGCATCTCGAAGGTTCTTGCCTTAAATCATCTTCGAAAGAAGAAACTCCAACTCCAGGCCAAAGACCTCGAGTCCAGAGGGGAAATCGTGCTCCATTGAGTGACTTGTCAGCTAATGTCAATCACCAGAGAAACCATTTCGATCAGAGGCTATGTCACTCTCTGGCACAATCGACAAGACTTGCAACAAATCAGATATATCTCCGTGTACACAATTCTAATATGTCAAATAAACTTCAATCAAGCAGCGGAATGGAATTCTCCAAAAGAAACCCACTTCACGACAGAATATCCTCCACTCCCTGATTGAATTACTTTGCACACAATAACAGCAGAGAAAACGCACCAACCCTCAACCGGTGGGCATTCCTTCGGTTCCCACCACGAAAGTATTTCCGCGCGATAGTCGTCGTCGCCGTCGTCCTCACCCGTCCATCGGCAGTACTCACCAGGGCAGCTCCCCACTGGAACGGGGAATTCGAGGACTGCGACGAATTTTGTGCCGCATCACGGTGGAAACGAATTCGAGACGAATTTACTCGAACATTCTTTGTCACTTTACACGTGCACTGCGACGACACGGAGTCGCTTGTGTGTAACAACGGTTTCGGGCTGACATCCAAGAGCGACCGTTGAATGAAAAGTGCACAAGGACGGCGGCGATGCAAAAATGAAGTGCGGTCAGATTAAATGACAGCACAAGCTCTGTTTTTTGACAGTGCGTCGAGTGGGTAAAAGCACAATCGTGTGTCCTGCGGAATTGCTTTTCATTTCATGAACGAGTGTGGCAGCTGAAAAATTGATGAAGCGATGAATGTGAACTAGATTCATGGCGGCACTTTTAAGTGGCCCTGTAGAAGCGTCTGTTTCAATTTTATTTCATCTTTGAAGGACTCAACTGAAATGAATAATCTAATTGAACAAATTGAAAATATCCTTGGCGCGAAATACCGTCACGTTCAAGGACATTTTTTTTCATTTTAATAGAATTAACTGTTTTCCTTTGCACGTCCATTTGATTTTTGCAAACTCTGACGTGCATAAATGAAGTCCTTCACTGCTTCCCTATTCGACACTATTCTTTAGGGTTTTCTTTCTAGTTCATGGCAGGTTTGTGAGTGCCTTCCCTTTGAATGATTGCACACACATTGTTGTGTCCTTACAGTGAAACACGGTGGAAGGGCTGATGTTCAAAGTGAATCAATGGATACTGCGTTTGGAAAGGGATTTCCAGGGACGAACTTGGACCACTGATAAAAAAAATTGTAGTCAATACCGTGTTTTTAGAAGAATGACTTCTGAAAGCATTTGATTCAATTTGGACGTAGCTAGAAGAAAATACCTTCTCCCCGATGTAAGCCTAGTACTAGACAAACTAAACAGGGCTGCTGTCAGACTTTTCCATTCTTTCCTCGAGGTAAGCTTACTCGTTGCAGCGTCTATCGGTACTCGTCGGTTGCATGTTTTTCTTGCTCCCTTTCGACTAAAGGCGGACAACGATAGACAACAATTGCATCTCTTCATCCGAACGTAGACTCAGACGACTAGGTCATGGTCAAGATGCAAGGAATATCAAGAGTAGCTATAAAACATTTGAGACCGCATTAGGTAGGCGGCGGAAGCTATGCATATTTACGTGCAAGAGAGTCCTCGGTTCAAATAAGAACTGAAACCGAGAATGAATAGTGGTCGTTAGGCCATTTCTAATATTCGGCATTATTGTATGGTTGCCAGCACTGGGAATCAAAGATAATCTGAGAAAGAAAGCAGCATCCAAAGATCTGCGTGTATCTACATCAAGGGAGCGCTCCGTTCCACGCCTTGGGAAGATGCCCTCATCTGGTTCCAATTGGACATTGATGGGAAGCTTTACTGTCGGCAGTTTTAAGGCGGAGAACAGAATACGCAGCCCAGATCACATGGAAATAATAAAAAAAACATACAGACTATTTCGCACCCTTTCTAGACTTCAAGTGTGGGTACAAAATACTGAACACTGATGTTTTGGTCTCGGAGATCTCCTTTTTTCTACCCCATCGACTACCTATCCTCTGCAGGGTATTTCAGACAGAAGTTAAAGCTTTCGAGGATGCTGCCCGCTTGCTGTCAATGAATCCGATTGACGGGTTATCTAGCGTTATACACATATGCAGTCAGGCGGTCATCAAGGCTCTGGACACACCACCAACCAAAGCGAAGATGGTTAAACTTTGCCGCCCATCTCTGAGGGGTATAGTGGTAAGATGCAACTCCACCCTATGCTGGGACTCTGGGCATAGAGGTATTCCAGACAAAGAGCAGATGACTTTGCTAGAACAGGGGTGCGCAACAGCTCGTAGACTGTCTAGCTACTCAGCAACCACTCGTGTTGAGCATGATATTGTTCTTTCACTACTGTTTCCTACTGCCGACTCCGAACGGCCAAGTTTGAGTGGAGCTTTGCCTAGACAGAAATACTCTTCGAGCTTTGTCAGTGACTCGAAAGTAGTAAGGCCGTGAAAATTATTTTTGTCCTGCAAGCCAGGAATCGAACTTAGCCGCCGTGGTTCAAGTGCGTCAAGTGATACCCAGAACCACAACGGCAACTGACCTACAGATGCCATCACTAATCAAAGATGGCTGAAATTGGTCGTACATATAATACAATAAAAAAAAAAGGAATGGAATCAACAAGGTCGCACGGATCCTACAACGACTTTTACAGAAGCTTCAGGGATGAGTAAGGAATACAAAATACTAGGTATACCGGTATGAAGTGAGCGTCAAGATACAAATGTCTCGATAGGGAACATTTGTTGTGAACGAGCCCTTATTTTTTTGTTTTGTGTGTTTGCTATGACATCTGTGAAAAATATTTAGTATACATCAAGTCATTGAACAGACAAAATCATATTTTTTCATCGTGTTAAAAATGTCGAATTTTGTACCAAAAAGTGATGACTTGCGGAAAGCGTTAATTTTTTGTTTTCCTTTGAAGAAAAGTGCTGCAGAGTCGCATCGAATGCTTGTCGAGGCATATGGTGATCATGCTCTATCAGAAGCAACATGCAAAAGATGGTTTCAACGGTTCAGAAATAATGATTTTGATGTGAGAAATGAAGAACGTGGAAGACCACTAACAAAGTTTGAAGACCACTAACAAAGAATTGCAAACGATATTGGATGGAGATGACACTTTGAGTCAAAAGCAAATGACACCAATTGTTATATGTTGCACAACAAACAATTTCTGACCGTTTTAAAGCTATGGGAAAGATCCAAAAGTGTGGAAAATGGTAGCAACATGAATTGAATGAACGACAGATGGAAAACCGAAGAAACACTTGTGAAATGTTGCTTCAACGACACGTAGGAAAATCGGTTTTGCATCGGATTGTAACTGGCGATGAAAAATGGATTTATTTTAAGTCCGGGACAACCATCAACATCGACTGCAAAACCAGATCGATTCGGCAAGAAGACAATGCTGTGTGCTTGGTGAGACCAGAAAGGTGTGGTATACCACGATCTCCTAAAACCTGGTGAAACCGCTAATACTGATCGCCACCGACAACAAATGATCAATTTGAACCACGCATTGATCGAGAAACGACCAGAATTGGCCAGAAGACACGGCAAGGTAATTTTGCTCCATGACAGTGCACCTGCACACAAAGCAAAACCGGTTCAGGATACAATCGAAACACTTGGCTGGGAGCAGCTACCCCACCGGCCGTATTCACCAGACTTGGCTCCTTCTGACTACCGATAGGACACACATTGGCTGAGCAGCACTTGGCTGTCTGATTGGTTTGCTTTAAAAGACGAACAACTTTATTGGCGTGGTAGTCACAAACTGCCAGAATGGTGGTCAACATGTGTAGAAAACAATGGCCAATACTTGGAATAAAATGCTTTTTTATTCGGCACCTCCCCAGCCCCTACAAGAAAAAACATCGAGCTGCACATTCATCAAACTAGCACAAATGTCGAACATTAAATTCATTAAGAAAACACACTGGTTATGACCAGTATAGAAGTGGACAATCTCCGAAGAGACCACATGAATAGCAGCAGGTACTTCTTGGTGTCAGTCAGTTCCCCTGGCTAACAAAGAATCGGTGTATCAATCACCGGACAGTGGTAGCACAGTGTATCCCAACAGGATCTAGTGGGCCACAACTGATTCAGATGGAACAGTCACTCTTACCTAGCCGAACCCAGCCTACGAAATGATGCAGCATGGAACCGATCTCATCGGCGAAAATGTTTGACAACGTATACACCACGATGACCAGTTTTCTTGCCTCAAGGGAGGACACATAACAAAAGGTTATAATGGGCAGCTAATTGACTTCGAGGCAGCTATATGGAAGGCATGGGCCTGCGCATACAGGGCAAAGTTGTTGATTGCTCTCAACTTGGCGAGATGCCAGCAGCGATCCCTGTAAATGCGCAGGTGAAGTTGACATACAGCCTCCTAGTGGCCTCTGCAGCAACCGCTTTCGACGTGAACCAATGTATGCAGCGGCCTCTTGTCCAGGGGTTTAAGCTAGGACTCGGTCCCCAGGTTCGGTGGTTACGCTTGGGACACCGATGCTCCGGCCCGGAAAGTTTTCGACTCCAATCCCGAGGGACAACGCGGTAAAGCAAGACCACGCCTACGGTGGCGCACGCAATTAAAAGGGAACCTAAATAAGTTGAACGTGCGTGGCTGGAAGCAACTAGCACAAGACCGATCTAGATGAAGAGCCATATTGGCTGAGGCCCAGGGTCACCCCGGACTGCCAAAGCGCCAGCCAAAGAAAGAAGAAGATATGACTTCGAGTTGGTTAAGGATTCTGTCTACATAGGCTCTACGAACAAAAGGCAAACAACATCAGTACCTTGATCAAATGCAAAAGAATTCTTGCTCAAGAGGCATTTGATCGTCTCTCGAAGGATGATTCAGACTTCATACAACCTACTGACTGCTCTAGTTCTGTCATACGATGTAGGGACATAAAGGTCGTTGGATTCTTCGAGAGAAAATTTCTGCATGCGAGAAAAGACTGAACCCGGAGGAGACCAGCGCTATTCTGAAGCGCGACAATCTGTCCCATCGCAACTGACAGCTCGCTGTGGTCATCAAATCAGATCACTCAAACATGCTTGAATTTGCATCGTGAGCCGTAAAGTTGGCGAAATACTACCTCAAACCAGCTCAGAGAACCGATTGAAGCCCAGTTTCTGAGGATGGGGGTTTAGCAAGGGACAAAAGTAGTCTGCTGTAGCTTGAGGGCGACATTTTTCGTTGTCAAGATTGCCTATGATTCAATGGGAAATTGTTTTCAGAAACTTCTTGCACTTCCATGACTCCCTAACCCTTCGTTGGTGATCAAAGAAAGTTCGGTCATTTATTAAGAGCATTGACGTTTTGTTTCAATTATGTCCTCGAGGCTAGGCCCTGTGGAAATGTCTCACTCGAAAGTTGGCCGAGTGGCCAAGGACTCTGAAGGGTTCAATTTATCCTATTCCATTGCAGACGCCAAAGAAAATGACACAAAATGGGACCGCTTCTCGAAACGCCACTCGCCTAGAGTGAAATGCTTCCCCAAATAGGTCACTCCAGGGCTCAAAGACCCCATTCAATTTAATTACAGAGGTTTAATTGTTTCCTATTTTCCCGACGCCCCCGGTTCATTGACCTGCCCTCGAAACGAGACACCCCACCGACCCACTCACAGTCCACTTCTTAATCAATTAAACATCCAATCACATTGACAAACTTTCTTCTCTTATCAGACTCCCGGGCGAAACAGCCCGTCGCATCATGACGGCAATTATCACATTTGACATCTTCCTTCTTTTCGTGCGCCCACAACCGAATCGCCCCTGTTATCCTGCGGCTCTATCAATTTACAGTCCTTTGACTCTCGGCCCCATGTTTGACTTCCACTCAACTCGAATAATGGATGGTGTGCCAGTGTGTGTGTGTGCGCGCATTCCTTTTTCCAGGGCTTGGCTTAATTGGAGGAAAGTCACCCCAGATAGCGAACCGAAGGATGGCCGTCACCTCCTACCACAGAGGATACATTTTTCGTCGGTTTTCCGCCTCGGCATTTCGTTATTTATGAATTTACTGTTCTGACCAGGAAAAGTGGGCCAATTAGATGCAATTACACGTGAAAGGGTTCCGGGCTTTTTCCTTCTCGTTTTTATATCGGAGCCTCCGGTCAGCGGAACGACGAACCTCATTAGCGGATGCCGATCCGATTGGAGGCGAAGAGAGATTTCATAATTGCAAGATCATCGTTGACAGGAACGATTGGAATGGCTCGGTGCGGTGAACACCTGCGGCTTTGCGAGGCAGCCCGTATCTGCTCGGCAGATGAAATGACAAAAAACCACGAATCGACTGCGGACCGTGAAAGGCGGCAGGCCTCATTAACGGGGGCAATGAATTGAATTCATAAACTCGAACGAGGATGCGAGGATGTGTGCTGTCCATGTCTTGCGGGCGAACGTCTGAATTGATTGAATGAGTGAATGCGTCCGTCGAAGGCAGGCGAAATGGATTTTCATTGAATTGCAATCGCTGAGCATGACTTTAATTCTTAACTAGTGACGGGCGACATGCCAGGATGACAGCCGAGCGAGACGTTGGCTGAACTCTTCTTGGCGACACCCAAGACGCTGCGAATGCTTTTTGCGTGACGTTGGCTTTTCTTTTTGCAATACCTTGTCGGCGACACCCAAGACGCTGCCTGTTCGGTTGCAACGTCTTCTTGGCGTCAGCCTTCTCTTGTTTCTGTTCATTTTCCGCGCACTTCTTTGCGGCACATGAAATTCAATTCTTCCCGCCATTCGCGCTCTCAAATCACCACACAAGATCGTAGCGTTGCCCTTTATCCCATATTCAAACCTCGTTGCATAACGGAACACCTATTACGGCGCGCTAACTAGTGTGTTAACAGCCTCTTGCATCTCCCTTTCGCATTCGCGTCTACTTTCACTTGCCATCAAACGGTGGCTGGCTGACTGTCGTTAACCCCGTGCCACCGATCCGTTGTCGGCAAACATTGTGCGCACTGTGTGAACAAATAATTAACTGAATACTTACGCCGATCAGCTTGTTCAAGAAATTCGAAAACGCCTCATAACCGTTGACGATCGCCCTTGAGATGCCGTCAAACCTGTCGCCGCTGTTGCCGTACTTCTCCGACTCGCTAATGGTGTCGATAATTGGGACGGGCTATTTGGAAGACAAGAGGGGAACGCTACGGTTTCGACAGAGCACATCAGCCATCGGCAAACTACTCACGTTCGTCAAGTCGGCCACTTTTTTCTGGGTCAAGTCGTACTTTGTCAGCACTTTGGATGGGATCGCCTCGTACTCCAGATTCACCGACTCCCTGGTCTTGTCGGTCGGCTCCAGCAGACTGATCTGCAAAAGCGAAAGTTGAGCCACATCAAATCTCGCTCCCCACAATGACGTACCTTCAGAAACTCCTCCTCGTGCTCGGCGCCCGAGGCGGGCTCCGCTTCCGCCTGGCTGTTGGTTGGCTCCAGGTCCCCGTACACGGAGTTAGCACTCACAGACACCTGGATCGGCGCACACAGGATTACGTCACACAAGAGCAACAATGTTGCCACACACGTCACCGAGAAATGATTCATGTTCGCTGGCACACGCAACAAGACAAAGCAGACACTCGACAGACTAAAGGCCGCAGCTGGACTAAATCTTAAACCCAACTCGAATTCAGGTAGACGCCGAGCCGAGCTTCTCCCTCTCCCGCCGTGGCTTGCGATTGCCACACACGCCGTGGAAGGGATGGCCTCGCTGGCTTCTTGCAGCGACGGCTTCTCCTGATCCAATTGCCAAGCACGAGCCCACCGAGCCACTTCCGTGGACATGCCCGTCAATTACGGTCAGTCGAAGAGGAAAATCAGGAAGGAAGTCGAGCACTGCTTTCCCACATCCCCATGCAGCAGGGCAGTGGGTTTTTCTGCCTCCCGCAGCAGCGCTGTGAGGTAACAAGCCAGAAGAAAAACCTGAATCGCAATCGTGTAACACATTGCTGCCGCTGACCAGGTAAACAGTTGCCCAATTCGCTTGCCAAGTGGTGTGCGGTGTGCCACCGAGTGGGGGAGATGCCATACTCACCACGAATCGCGGTGGTGTGGTTTGTGTCCCCGGTAACCACTGGTGTGGTTTCCGTCAATTCACTCAGATGGCAGTGGCTCGATTTGACAAGTGACAGTTGAGAGAGAAAAGAATTTGAATTCTCAAGGAGAATGTTTCGCATTCAGAAGGTCCTCTTGACGGAGTACCCAGACCTGTACGAGACGGTCCTTGTGGAGAGTCCCTTTGCCGAGGTGACGGCGGCAGGAGTGGGAATAAAGCAGGTGCAGTTGGGTGAGTGACACAGTCGGGCGGAAGATGTAAAGTCATTCGAGGCTATTCTCAGGACTGACTCCGACGAAAATCATCGTGGGACAGGATGTGTTCGAGGCGAGACCCCCTTGCTGTCTGAGGGACGTGCCGCTGGTGGAAAAGGATCCAGAGATCGAGTGCTTTCAGCTGATGTCAGTCCTGCCGCTGGACGCGCTGAGGATTACTTTCTACAAGAAGACGAAACGACTTATAATGGATGTGAACGTCCAGCAGAGGAAGACGCTGTTCTATGAATTCGGGGGATACCTGTCGAGAAATGTGAGTGAGTGGGGAATAGGAATCGTTTCATTTTCATGCATTTCAAGTCGAAGAAGGTGTAGGAAAGTGTAACGCCTCGCTATCATCTTTAGCATTCCTGACAGGAACGCTTTCCGGTATGATGCAATTCCTTTCCGATTGACATTAGAGAAGACACTTGTGCTCCAAGTGAGCTTAAGCGAATGCCTGCCTGAATTTAAAGTTCTACATAGGATCAGGAGTTGAATCTTCTTTAGATTTGTGAAGGGGCAGACATAAGTTCGTGAGATATTTTGGATTTTGGGCACTGCCTTGAACAAGGCTACCGTTGTAGTTAAACACCCTGATTGGTCCATGTCGCAGAGATCTGTCTTGTGCTGAAGTAAGTGCCTGCAAATATTTTAATATCTCCCCTGTTACTGTCACAAACCAAGAAATCCCATTTTGGATGAAAAATGTCGGCCAATGTGAGCTTTCGGTTCTCTTCGCCTTTCCTGTGACGGGTAACCGGGACACGAACGTCTCGGAAGAATTTGACATCATCTCAATAGCATCTCTAGCAACACATTTGTAAGCCTGACATCCAAGCATTTGCGTATGAATGCTTTGAAATGGGACACATGCATGGGAAAGCAAACAACTTTTGGCTTTCGAAACTGCTCCCAGGACGCAGTAGCACTTGATCTGACCCACAGATCATGACGATTCGTGATATTAGCATCTTCAGGGTTGGCAAGCTAGTCATCAAGGCCTGGAAGTCAGTCTCAACTAAGATCTTCTATCTATCTGTAATTTGCCTGACTGTGAACCTCAAAATTCGCATATGATGATGGGTGCGAGAAGATGTTATAGGAAGCAGTTGTAGCAGATGGGTACCACTATACTAATCTCGATAGGGAGCCCCTCGGCATCTACCAAGCTGTCTTCAATCGAAAAACAGTGGCCGAAGAACCTATCACGAGCAAGACTCACAGACATTATTACTCTTGCCAAACCTACATGCGTTGTTGATGATGCTCTGGCCCAGACTGTGTATATTTTGGTGCCTTATTGCCCCAAAAAAACAGCTTTCTTTGAACAGATTACAAATAAGACAAGTGTTTGGTGTCAGTAGACGACCCTGTGTCAAGGGATTACACTAGAAGACTGACCACTGCAGAAGCAATTGTGGGCTACTTTCTCTGCTCATACACTCAAATATTCTTATGTAAAGATAGTGGATAGCATTAGAAATCTGCTAACTTTCTCGTCTTCCTGCCGATAATTTTCAATTAGGCGCTGTAGTTAGAAATGCTTAGAGCGTTCAAGACCAGTATTCTGTAGTTATTTTTGTTATTTTTTTAAAATTGGCGCTCCCAACACATGATGTTTAGTGTCCTTGATTGAATTAAACCCGTTTAAGACAGACCGTCAATAACGAAGTCTATATATCGAGGCTCCCAAATCAACGCAATATTTAAAATAAATTTAAGTCTAAGCTCTTAGCTGTTCCATTCTTTTTAAAACACAAAGTATCACCGGACAAATATCCGCCGCAGCCTTGCTGGGACATATTTATGTACGCAGTTTGTGAGCGCGTTGGCATAGAACTTCGACTTAAAATGATTCGATCTTAATCACTATTTCTAGAAAGGTATTTCCAAAATCGAAGGTCTCTCCTTTGTCGAGAGTACACGACAACAGCAAATGTCTCATGCTGTAATTAAATTGTTTCACGAACTGTGTTGCATGTGGCAACTTACTGTTGAAAGCACGCACAGTCCACATCGAAATCATTTGATTTCGACAGAAAGCAGTGCGGTATCATGTCACGATATCGAACCCAAGTAACAGTCATTGCTTGACCAACTTCACTGTCAAAAAAAGACGGGCCAATCATGGCACGTTTTGTGTCGATCCATTTATACTGTTGAATTGACTTGAAGTACATGGGAATGTGCCTAAAGAGACACTTGTTCTGCGACGTTACAGATCTGTTATACCCCCTTCTATTTGTCTAGGATATAAATGCGCTTCGCTAGGTGGGGTGTGTAGCGGTAAACGAACTGCTATTAATACTGGAATAGGCAGTATGCAAAGTTATTGCCTATGCGGATGATATTGCCATAGCGGCATCTGGCAAATTCGTCTCCACTCTAAGAGACATCATGCAGAATGCCTTCGACAAGCTGGAAGCATGGACACAAACATGCAGACTCGGCGTTAACCCACAAAAAACGGATATCGTACTCTTCACCAGAAGATACAAAATGCCCCAGCCTGACAGACCCCACTGTTATGTGGCACTACATTACAGCTAACTACCAGTTATTTTCTGGGTCTCACGATCGATAGCAGGCTAAATTGGAAGATCAACATCCAAGAAAGGGTCAAAAAAGCCTCTTCTGCCCTGTTTAGCTTCAGAAAAGCCATTGGATGCAAATGGCCTACAACCACGCATTGCTCACTGGATTTTCACCTCTATTGTCAGACCGACACTTCTGCAGGGAGTCTCAGTTTGGTGGACCGCACTAAACAAGGCTGCAAGGCACTCAACCGAGTACAAAGACTGGCCTGCCTGTGCATCAGCGGTGCACTGAGAAGTACCCCTACAGACGCTGTGAATATTCTCCTCCATCTTCCACCACTGGAAATATTCCGGAAACAGACAGCAGCAAGCACAGCCTTGAGACTCTAAACACTCCGACTGTGGTCCGAACTCAACATCGGCCACTCAACCATTCTCAAGGAATTCAACTTACTTCCTGGCGACACTGACCGCCTAATACCCCAGGCTATCCTCGAGAAGAAATTCTCGATCAGCATTCCCTCCAGATCGAACTGGATGTCTGATAGGTAGAAGTTGGATGATCCTTTGCTTATTTTCAAAAACAGATCGATGACTAACGAAGGGGTGGGTACGGGTGTCGTTGTCAACATTGCTATTTCTTTGAAACTCCCTGATCACTGTAGCGTTTTTCAGGCAGAAACCGTAGCGATTAAAGAGGCGTTGTCATGGATCAAAAACAACGTGATATCAAAAACGGATACCACCATCTGTTCCGATAGTCAGGTCGCTATAAAATCCCTGGACAATGTCATGTTTCACTCAAAAACATCCCTTAATTGCAGGCTGTCTCTTAACCAGATGGCTGAGGATTTTAACATTCACCTCATGTGGGTGCCGGGACACTGTGATATGACAGGAAACTGCAAAGCCGATGAACTCGCCAGATGTGGTACAACCTCATCCAAATCACCATGCCGATCGCTACAGCCTACCTCTTCTTTTAAAGACTCACACAATTAAGACCACCAATGACGATTGGCTAGAAGGCACCACCTGCCTTGAAACAAAAGAAATCTGGCCATCACTTAACCTAAAACGATCACTCACTCTCAGCACTGGGCACTGTGCAATTGGCGTTCATGCTCGCAAGATAAGTGTTCTACATAATGATTTTGAATCTGCTTGGATGAAGAGCAGGAATAAAACATTGATCACCTACTCTGCTCCTGCAGCGCTCTGGCTAGTCGTAGGCTTCTACACCTAGGGGCCTACTACTTCAATAACCTCAATGAGAGCTAAACAGCGCCAGCATAGCCAAGCTAAATCGTTTCACTACAAGCACTGACTGGTTCCGATGTTAGGATAAGTCAATCTGCGTGGTATCACATTGGCCCTACTCTGGCCTAAGTGTGACCGCTCTCCTCATCTCTGCCTCGGAGTCCTTCCCTGTTACTATGGTTTTTTGATAATTTTGAATCTAGATAGGGTAAGGCCTGGGCATTCGGTTAGTACATGTTCCATACTTTCCTTAGCCTGGCCAAAGTGTCTATGCTGGCGTGACCTAGTTTGTGAAAGTGAGGTTTTGAGGTCTGCTTTGCTTTTTTAAACTAACAGCTGCCAAGTTGTTGAGTGTGTCATCGAGCCACTTAAACGTAAACAAATTTTTAAGAGAATCCCCGACCCGTCTGAACACTTAGAGTTAAGACTCTACATACAAAACAACGAGCCTTCCAACTGCCCTCCTCGATTTTATAGTTCCATCCGGTAAACGAACTTCTGCAATACGCACTTACTCTCAACGCCTGAATAAACTTTGAACACTCGGCTCAATTGCCAAGAACTTCGAATGTTGTTAGGTTCAATTAGAAGTACAATGTCTTTGACCTCTATCGGTTTAGTGTCTTTGTGCCACTTTGAGCGTCTCGCGATACCAACGTTTAACAAATTCCGACATCAAATGCTGAGAGCGTCGACTGTACAATCGGCTATGTGCATCACTTTCGTGAAATATTCCAGGAGCCGTGATGTTTCTATCTTCTTCTGCAAAAAGCATTGTGTTAGGAGTGAGTGTCCTTGGATCATCTGGGTCAACGGGAAGGTGAGTCAAAGGACGCCTGTTAATCTGCCACTGCGCTTCGAGCAAAGCGTTACGAAGAACATCCTCCCTTGGAACAATTTACTGCACATTTGGCATCAGATTGAAATCTCGCGTTCATTTTGGGACACCCTTTACAACCGGGACGTAAACAACGTGTTCGAAGGGAGATGGGTGAAGGCAAACATTTTGCTGCATCCAGCCAAAATGATTCTGAAGACATTTTTCTTATTTTCCAAACCTCTTGAGCTTCTCATCTGATTTTAAAAAGAAATTTACGAATATTCGCCATCCCATCTAAAATCCACCCCAATCTCGTTTCAGCTCTTTTGGAACATGTGGCGCGAGCGCATAGCCACTCTCCGTCAAATGGGGCCGAACCTCTTCAACATTTCGACGTCATCGCCGTTCTCCAGCACCGATGTCATTCCGGACGAGGAACAGGTCATCGCCTCGGTCCACCCATCACCTCGCAGCTACCTCTCGTCGGACTACCACACGTCCACACCGTGTCCCCACCCGGAGGTGAGGACCCTCTACAAGCGGTATTCGTCCAGGTTCACCGATGTCATCGAGACGGCATCAAGTGCCGCCAGTCAAATGTCCTACTCCCACCACCAGCTGGAGCTGGACAACTACTTCCGCACGCTCTCGGTGACGAACAGCTTCTCCTGCGGCTGCAACACATCCTGGTGAACCCTGGTCCGCAAATAAAAGACCGCCTCTAGATACTCAAGTTCCTCTCTTTATTTACAACCAAGGAAGCTTTACAAATTATAATTACATACACATATATTAATTACCGTTTATTAAATATAACAAAACCGCGGGGACGCCTCGGGGCGTCTCGTCCTTCTTCGTTCAATGTACAGCTGGGGGGCCGCCTCCAGAGCGGAGCCGGGCGGGATAAACACTTAAGACGAACACTCGTACTAGATAAAAAAAACAAGATTGATTTGCATGTGGGGGCGTGTAGGGGTGTAGGGGTGTGTGTGTGTGTTTATATGACACTGGATGGCGCTGTGGGAGGGTCGCTCGCTCGCTCGCCAGGGCTCAGTTGCCGAAGGATATGCTCTTCTCCGAGGACGAGTAGCTGTTGCGGTTGTAGCTGGAGCCGTTCTTGAGAATGCCGTTGCCGTTGGTCATCGGGGCCGGCGGCGGAGGCGGCTGCGGAGTGCTTTCAGTCTTCCGGAGCTCGGCGTGCTTGTTGGGAACGCTGATGCTGACGCGGGACGGCAGGGTACCTGTGTTGCCGCCATTGGTGCCGTTGGCGCCGTCGAATAGGCCCGACTGTCGGTTCTGCAGCATCTGGGTGAGCTTCTCGATGTTGGACGACTGGGTCTTCTGGAGGATCGGCTTGGCGTAGTGCGAGGCGGCCGTGTTGTTGTTGGGGCTTCTCTGGCGCAAGACGACGTTCTGCAGCTCACTGGTGGCGTTCTCGAGCTTCGCCTCGACGGCGCTGTTGCGCTCCTCGTTGCGCTTCTTCAGGTTCGACCGACTCAGGGTCTGCTCCAGTTCACTGCGCAGCATGTCCGACGCCACCGACTCGTCGTGGTGCCCGTTCTCCGGCGACTTGGAGATGAACTCCAGTTTGGATGGCTCCTTCCGGCTGACCGGGGTGCTGGCGTACTCCCCAATCGTGATGGACACCGGTCGCTTGTTCTTCTTCATTGTCGGCGGCCCCGAGTTCTGTGGGGCGAAGTACAGTGAGGGTGGCCGGGGAATCGTCGACGAGGGGTTCTTCATTTGATAGGAATCGATGGACTCCAGCTCGGCTGAGTCGCCGTTCGCCCGCGCCGCCTCGTTGTGGTGGCTGTGGTCACTGTTGCGTGTGAGGGTGCCGTTGCGGTAGGGCCCGTTCGAATTGCGTGTCAGGGTGTGCACCGGTGACTGCGTATAGTCTGGCACTGGCGAGTTGGGCGGCGATCTTGTCGGTTGGGCGTAGTTGTCGGCTTTGTTGGCAAATTGCGGGGGCTAGGGGGGGAAATTGTGCAAAAACTCAATTAGTCACGGCCCATTGGGCATGGTGATTGCTGTACTCACCGGCGGCGGTGTGGGGTAGTAGCCATTTGTGCCGTTTTGCATTGAACTGCTGATTAAGTTGTTGTATTCAGTCTTGGAGACATTGCAATTGCTCGAGCGATGGTCCACTTCATCTTGCATCATGGCCGTCTTCCGGAGTTCCTCTTGACGTTCCTAGAAAGAGAAAAAAAAGCATATGTTTAGTTGACATAGACTTGAGTGTTTTACAAGAGTAGCTGCGCCAACAGTGAATCAGTGGCAATGACTTCTTTCTTCGCATTTTTCACAAACCAATTGACAACGGTAAGAAGGCTGTAAGGAGAAACAGCTTAAAACCGTCGAGTGTCACTCCACTTCCCAAGCGCGTTCCAACATGCGTTTGCTACTATTCCACACGTAATACCACGTAACAATGCACCGTCTTGCAAATGAAAAGCGCCCCCGACCACTAGTGCGGTCTGTTGACACTTCCCTAGGAATTGAAAGTGACTGGCATTTGAGAAACAAAATCCAATGTGGATTGTCATATCAAGTTGTTTTGACAGACTGCCTACGTAACACTGAAGCCCTTGCGTTGCATCATTTAGAATGTGAATTGGAGCAACTTGTCCTTCTTTTCTGTTCGGATATGGTTGACCTTGTCACTATTGCTGCACTTGTGGTACTCGTCTTAAGCGAACAGGGTGACACTGTTAAATCAAGGGTGACCTTATGGTCTATTGACAGCAGCTCACATAAGTCAACGTGTTGGGCTCATTGTGCTCAGTTTAGGGATTGTTATCCACTGTGAAGCTTGTATCCTCCTCCAAGGAGAATTCCTTATCTACAGAGTACTTTCTTTCCCTTGCTAGGGTCTTGCATTCGCAGAGCAGATGTTGGATAGATTATGTTTCTTCCTCATCATTGCTACAACTGGCAAAGTTGTTGTGCGGTGTTTTCAGTCGCACTGTGTGTGTACTCGCACTTATCTACTCCCACACTCCATACATTCTACATAGCGGGAGACTCATTTATAGCCGACATTCACATCTTATCCCTTCAAGTAGAAAGACCCACCGAACGAAATACCAAACTTCTGGTGATAAAATGCCCCAACAACCACTGTACAAGGAACACCCTGAAGCATCACACAAGAATACGGGCAGTACTGAACGTTGATGAAGTCGATGAAGATGATGTACCAAGGAGTTACTTTCAGCAGAAACTACTGATTTGGAAATAACATCTCCAACCACATAGCAAGCCAAAATATAACTCGACTACTGTCGGAGAGTCGCAGCACACTTTTCACAAAAAGATAAAAAACATTCTGTACAAGCAGACAATAAGACCATCATTTACTAACGCTTGTCCTTTATGGTTCCACATTTCAAAACACCAAATGGAGAAACTCGGGGCCAGAACCATCACCGAGCTCAACCGGCAACAAGACTCCTACAAATATGGTACATTAGGATATCTATCCGCTTTCTACAACACCTCCGAGATAGAAAGAATCGACAGACGCATATTCGAGCTCACCATCACCTTCCACAACAACCTGCGGAGCATTTCCAATGGACTAATAGCCGAACTGTCTATTCCTTATTACACCTTCCTTGACAACCCTAACATAATTATATACCACAACATAAGAACGGACAACGACAACATTCAAGTTCGACAATTCTCAGTACCACGAAAGAAAGCCGACCCCCTTAAGTTCTCTGATTACAATTGTTTTTACCTACTTTTCGTTGATATAAGCTGTTTTGATTTCAGTAAAAGTCATTATAAGTTAAATTTAGTACTAAATAAATAAGCCAGGCTGATTTCATGAAATGTTTGCATCTTTTCGGTTCAAACCGATCAATGATGTTTATCTCTTCTTCAACATCGCCATAGAGCTCTTGCTGTAGCACCAATATTCAGGCTAAGCCAGCGAGTACTTGCTCGTCCTGTAGGCAATCATTCCCCTAGATCCTAGCCCTTCTTCGGGAGACCGTCCGCTTTCTCGATGCCCAGCAGAGGGTCACCGAGGGTTTTTTGTTGACGATTGCTTGATCCAACCAGCTTCGATGTCAGAGTTTTTGATTCTGTGGCTTTTATTACCGCTTGCTTATCAGAAAAGATAGTGTTTGCTTCTGACGTACTTCTCTCTTAAAATACCAATCCTATTCTTCGACAAAGACAAACACGAGATAGTCCTCTTCATCGATCCCGGCGGATAGAAAATGCAAACAGACACTAGGGCCGAATTCTACTCGGACAGAGTAGAATTCGGCCCTAGAGTCTTCCAAGTGGAGATCCTGGCAATAGAGAAGGCAGCCGAGCACTAACAAGGAACTTATATCCCACCATCTGATACCATCTTTGTAGACAGCTAGACTCCACTGAAGTCATAAAGATTCCGTACAACGAACGACTCACTGAGGTCAATCAGACACCACAAGTTCAAACTCTACTGGGTTCCTGACCACAGGTCAATCGAAGAGAATGAAAGAGACAGCGGACACGTCATTGCAACCACCGTTCAGAGCGTTATACCAGATCAAATATGGCAAAAGCAATAGAAGAAGCCAACCCGACTTGGCTTGCAAGAATTGACTGTTGGACGACAAGACCATTGTGGCCAGACTTTAATGACGGCAAAACAAAGAAGCTTCTGGCGTTCGACCGAAACACTATCCGTATGCTCGTAGAAGTGATCACAGGACACTGTCCGATCGGAATAACGACCCGAAAATGGAAGCAAGAATCCAGCGATCTCTACCAGAGTTGTGGCGACGAGAACGAAAACCAGAGGCGATCTAACATCTGCTTTCCCACTGTAAAGCTCTAAAAAATTGGCGTCGGGCTTCGCTGAGCCACAGATTCTTCACAGAGACTGCGAACATAGTGAATGCTAATGTATAGGATCACACAGTGGTTTCAACCATCGAGCGACATGACAGGCTAGAAGGTTTATGTACCCCACAAATGAAGGGATTCACAATGGGCCATTTGGCCTCCAATTGCATATGCTCGTCAACCATCACATTTCCCTTCCAAAACCTAATCTAGCCTAGTGATGGCATTTAGAATCGTCCATTACTTTTAGGTCTGTCAGCGCGAGCCGACTTCATGTACTGCAGTCACTTCGGCTTGAAAACGCTGCAGTCGTCCCTGGCAACTGCCACCTTACGGAGTTTCAGTCTGGGCAAGGCGGATCGAATGCGACACGATATGTCGCTTTACTGACCGGAATGTCTGAGTAAGAAAGAGGAGCACTTTGTCAGGACTGACCGGGCAGGCTCAATAGGTGTCGCAATTGGAATAGCACCGAAGTGCACCTGCTCATGCGTAATGTGTACAGGACAAACTCCGAATGGATGACAGGTTAAGAGCACAAGAGGCAATTTCTGGCTCTGTATTTACTTCTCACTAATGGCTAGCAAGCCAAGCGGAAGGCGCAAAGATGCCAGTTCGTTGATTAGTATGTAGGTTCAGTCCCAACATTGTCTACTTTACGTTTGTGCTACATTCTATGGAACTGATGTCCCAAAAAAAATTCCCAGTACAGCCTAGTAAGTAGTTGGGCCTGCAACCACCTTGTTCTGCAGTCGCGCTAGTTATGTTACAAAACAAACGCGAAAGCGAGCTGCAGCTGCACATCTGCTGACGCCGCCGATGCCACCCAGACTCTTATTCGTAATTCAATACCAATCAGAGACCCGCGCCGGCAAATTTGCTGACGTTGCATACAGTCCCACACAGCAACAATCGGCATCGAACATTTTCTCCCAGAGTTGGTTAAGCATTCAATACGATCGGTTATTGGTCTCCTCGGTTAAGAGCTTTACAATAAAAGTCATTTTTGTTTTCTTTAACACGCTTCTAGTGGGGACCACCTTTATCTACCGAAACGGAACGGCGAGTTTTGAGAAGTTTACGTGGCATTTCTAGTCTCAACGCATTGGTGGTGGCTCGAGTTGCGTCTTCTAAATAAGAATTAATGATCAGAAGCCTTGGTAGTCGATGCACTAATTCAATTCAAGACAACTTACATTGTGAGTCGCAGGGACTTAGTTAATCGGAGCAACACTGGATGGCCATCCTCGCGAAGGAAGTTATAGCAAACACCAGTCTCGCGGTTAGATTGGTTGGTTAAAGTGCTTCGGGCTTGCGAATCATGAGTGTCACTCTACCTATCCAATGATTGGTACTGTAGTGCCACTTTACACTAAACGCCGCGTCGCGAATGCTTTCTGATTTCGGAGATACCGAAGTGAAAAGAAGCACTTTTTAAAGACATCCAAAGCATCATATATGTTTCCCAAGCTCAGCTTCCCTGTTCTCATTCCTAACGACATACATTCCAAAAATTCATTACTTCCCACTGGCTTTCTTCGGCTTAGAAATTCCGGCACCTCCTCTAAAATCACCGAAAATTCTCCAAATGCCAGCAACTTTCGAGAATCTCACGAGTGGATAGCCCCCTGGCCGCGACCACTGGGTCTCATCAGTCACCCAGCACGAGAAGCGGTGGCCACCTGCACGCCGTTAAGTGGTTACATCTGAAGGGGAACTTTTGCTTCGTGGGATTTCGGTCGTTTGTCATGGGACTCGCCAAATCTGCCTCATCACCAATCAATCAACGATTAAGCCATCACGTCTCGAGCGATTCGGTCCCACTCACGTGGGCTGTACTTGCGAATTCATCACCGCCGCGGATGCATTGCGAAGTTCAAGGTTGCCCGCGTCACCACTTAGGAGTTCTCGACTCAGGAATGTTAGGAACAATTATCGAGCTCTCAACTCGCGGATGTTCACAAAGAAACCAAATCCAAATCGTATCTTCGAAGCTGTTGAATGACATCACACTCGACGAGCGAGCGGAGCGCAATTGCGCCTCAACACGACCCAGCAACACGTTTCAGACTTAAACTTTAGTATCACCCGGCTGTGTGTCTGTGTACATGTATCTTTTCGCCATTCGGCGCTGGTTATCTTCGATTCGAGATCTTCTCCGCCATCGCCACGGGCAGTGCATACTTTCAGCCAGCCATCCAGCCAGCTACCTAGCACATTGTAATGCAAGGCAGTCGGCGGTCGACTTGAGAAAATACATATTTCCGAGTGAAAACAGGGAAACCTTCGCGTCTCTCTCTCTATAAATCGAATTTTAAATTTGAAACGTGACTAATGGCCGGACTAAGTGTTATCACACACAGCCGCGCGCACACACGGGCGAGGTGAAAATGAACAAATCACAAAATGAAACAAATTTTTCGGTAGAGAAGTGGAAAAATAAAAATTTAATTGCGGCAAGTGCGCGACGTGTAACACTTTTGGTTTGGCTGGCGTGTTGTCGTGTTCGATGATACGAGAGCTTGTATCGATTGTTTTTCTGAGAGGTGTGGGGGGCGGTAATAACCGGAAGCCCGAGGCCAGAGTTAATTAAAGAATTTCGAAGTCAAAGTCGAAGTTCGTTCGATCACTGGCGGTGCTAGGAGGGGGGAGAGCACTTTCGAGAAGATGTATCTATTGTGTGCGGCTGGAGGCTTTGTGTGTGCCCGGAACAAATTAGGGGGTACGGGGCAAACTGTGATTTTCCACTGTTTGCGGTCTTAATTAAGAGCCCATTCTCGAGTAGGTGACAGAGTTCACTTGGAATGTGTGTGCTGTGCTGTGCTCGACGCTGGCTAGATGAGTGTGTGATAAACGAGCCGGCTGAAGGGGACGACCGCGACGCGACGCCATGAAAGTGTGTTTTGAAGCCACACGTACTTGAGTATCTACCGAGTATCAGCCGACTGGAGATGAATGTCAGATAGGTGAAGCGAGTGGTGTGGTCAAAGCGACTCTACGTTTCCTCGCCTACAGTGTGGGGGTGACGTCAATATCTTCTGGGGTCCAGAGAAGGCTTTTCTTCTTCCTGGAGCATACAGCAGCTCCTGGGGCTTTAATCTGTATTCGATGTCATAAGCTGCTCTCTGTTGGAACTTCCCGAAATGAAAGTGGAACATGAGCCTTTTTCGACGCCCGAAAAATGGAACGCAACGTATCAACGCGTCACTCTGCAATCCACAATGCCACGAAAAATGTCATTGAAGAATTATAAAGAGGAAACGGATGCATAGGAACGCCAGCAGATCACCAAGCCAGACCACCGTTCGTTGTTTAAACTCTCAAAAGAGTGTCAAGTTTGTACGGGATTTCCAGCCCAAATGAGACCAAGAATCAGTCTATGTCACATGGTAATGGATGGCACTGTTCTGTGTAGGTCTTTGATAGCATTTCAAGAGTATGGCCTGCTATAACCCACCATGTTCCCAACTAGTTGATCTAAGTTAGCCACGCCTGTAGGCATAAGAGCACCTGTAGGTCGCAAGGCTCCCAGATGTTGTGGACTCATTTTGGGTCTTAGATCTGCCATTTTTGGAAAGGTGTTGAAGGTAAAGTAAAGCGACGTTAGCCCTGCCGTCAGCTGGGAACACGCAGATGGACGTAGTATGGTCCTCGTAGTCAGAACTTTGAGAACAAGCATGCGACACTGAGCTAAGTCGTTGAATGAATGTCCAAAGCTCGTCTTTGATGTTCCTTCTCTCACCGTCATTGAAACATGGAACATTTTGTCCCATTATACTGTCTTGTAGGTCAAAAACAACAATTTGGGTTGGCTTGTTTGCTATGACAGCCATGCAGTTTTGTGAGTGAACTCTAGTCATAGTTTCACTGTTGTTTCGCTGGCGTCATTTAATAATAATAATATAACATGCGTGGCGCTATAGAGCGTAGAAGGGCAGGGCCTAGCTTATCAGCAACCACTCGTATTGTGGTGTTCTCTCACGAGTGGAAGGAACCTAAAGTTTTATGCCGACTCCAAACGGCCAAGTTTGAGAAGCTGGTGGGGCCGTTAATATTATTTTTGTCGCACAGAGCAGGAGTCGAACCTACGACGTCGAGGTTTGGGGTGGACGCACATAACCACAACGCCACGGGCCACCTGACGTTAGATTATCGAAAAAGTAGAAGCCTGATCGAGGCAAGTGCAGGGCAGCTACAGAGGAGGTGTTCCTTTGAGAATTGTCCTAGCCTCTTTGCGTGAAGACCTAAAAGGTAGTGTCCGGTTATAATGTCCACTGCAGTGCTAATTTTGGATCTCTGAAGGGACATCATGCCTTCTGAACCTTTCGAATAAAGGTTAGGCCAAATTTGCTTGTGGTTTGGTTTGGCATGTGGAACCTACCTGCTTTCCATCTGGCAGTCACATTTTGTTGGTAAGAAGGCTACTAAGGGAGTGTCAATGTTATAAAAGATTCTATCAACTGGTAGCTTTGTGTTCACTTCAGCGAACTTGTCAGATTCGCAGTTCGCCTTGGCAAGCAGAACAGGCGAATCTGAAACTGTTCGTCTATCTCGTTTAGAGATGTGGGACAGTTTATGACTGCTTACTTTAGATTTTAAAAAAATACACAGAGATCGCGGGTGAATATGACGTTCCACCTCAACCAGGACAGGGCTGGTTAGGGAGGCGAACTGCAATGCTTAGGTAGACGAAGAGATAGGGTCAGTTTGAGGTGTTCAGAGAATCTGTTACTTCCTATTCCATCTTCCGTCTGTGTAGAGGTAGGAGCACAGGAGTCTGGCTCAGCTTTTGGAGCACTTTTTGTGCTGTCCGACGGTGCTTGTGCACACTTTTGGAGCGCCGGATAGCTGGGAAGGTTTTGCCGAAGCGTTGTCTGTTGCTTTTAGACGATGTTCTTAACGCTGCTTGTTTAAGAACGTTCTTGGTCTATGCCTTTAATTCTGGTCGCAGACGCGGCAGTGTCAGGAGCTCCTTTCCGAATTGCGTTCCTGTGGGACATTTCTGCAGTCATAGAGGCATCGAGACTGAAGATGAGACAGTTCCATTTCTGGGCAACCCTATAGCCTGTCACGGGATCTGAAAGACTTATTGACTCTTAGATCAATGATCTATGAAGGCCCAATTTCATATTCCATTATAATCCAGGCCCTTCTTTCGATTGAGGTTTGATTGAGTAAGCGACCCACAGTGGATGTAAACTTGAGTTTCCATTCTTGAAGGCCCTGAGCATGTGTACGGCACTGCTTCTGGTTTGTCAAAACCAAGTTGACTCGCCATTGCCACTTAAACCTTGCATCACACTGCAATGCATTGCAAGTGGTCGAATTCAACACAGCGAAAAGGTGGAATTCATCTTTGCCCAACCTTCCGAACTTAGAAGTCGTAGCACTCAACTACTCCAATCTCGCGCCGCTGGGGTCACAATTTACGTCAACCTTTCGTCAACGTGAAAATTACCCACAATTCTCAAGATAAGCTGCATCAACGATTCACATCGTTCTTATCTCCTTCCAGTCATACGCCACCGATTTGCACACGATCGATAAAAATCTCGTTACCCCCGTCAATTTGACCATGCTAATGAGTCAATTATTCGCAATCGTCGACGGGTACGTATGTTTGACTTGTGATCTCGCTAATGATGACGAATGTGTTTTGCACATTAGCCCATCACCTGAACTGCCGCACAGTCACGGTGGCAATGATGTATTTTAATGGTTTCCACTCCAAATGCGATACAGACGGTTGGGTCTCGGTGAAGACTTAAACGCTCTGCTAAATGGGTTGAGCAAGCGCTCATAAAATGCTTGCGTAATTTTCTTCTCTGAGTAAATACATTCCAACGGGGTGGGGACGAAAAAGGGGATGGAAACCTGCTAGAAATTAAGAATCATTGGGAATGTGCATTACTGGGCACGTGCAGTGATGCATGATATCTGCTCTGCGACGTTGATTGTGTCATCAAGCGGTGAGGAACATTTGTGATGAGGGGAGGGAAAATGGCTAAACATCGATTGACACTGCAAAAGTCGAGTTTTGACATTAAATCCTGTCCGAGTGCGTACTGCAAGTTGCTGATATTCAAGGAAGTCTTTGGGATGCTGGTACACAATGTCAATCTTTCTAAGGTATGCCCAAGCATAAAACATCAGAAATATGTTTTCGAACCTAGTGGACAACAGAATTCGGGAATAGAACGTCATCGGGACCTTATTCTTAATCATCATCATTTTCTGACCCGCATGATCCACTAAACGGGTAGCAAGGGAAAAGCAATGTTCAGATATATCCAGGCCTCTCGATCCTCCACTATCGACTCTAACTTATCGGGATGTATGCCCAGGCACAACCAAGTGGATTTTTGGACTTGGTCCACCCACCTCGTTCTGGGGACGCGTTCCTGCTGGAGTCACATTTGAAGAACGCCGCCGAAGATCTGATGATGGGGATATTTGAGCCCTGTTCTTAATAAACAAATGTGCACACATGGGGTGATGGGTTAGTAGCCCATTGTTCCTTCAGTACATCACCACTATTTCTGCATTGAAACGAATCAATCTGTCCGAATCATAAAGACACATTTAGTCACAGCTTCTATGTGAAAATGTCGCTTTTTCAAGAATTGTTGGCGCTTTCAGGATGTAGATGTCTGAGCCTACAAATAGAGCACACTTAGAACATCCTTAGAACAGAACTTATTTAGTCGCCGATTTCTAAATGTGAAAAATCCCGGAAAGATGACAAGAAGAAGGTCCAGAACACAGTAACTGATAATATCTCCTGCCTTATAAATTTTTTTTTTTTGGGTTACTATCTGAGATGTACTTGGTCTGAATCATCAAGTACGTCCAGCTTGCGGACTCTCAGAATAGCTGCTTCCTATTGAAGTGGATTGAAGGCCTCTACTCTGGTGCACCACCCTAGATACGAACGTTTTCTGCCGTATTGTCCTGAACTCATGCTTTTTGAACACCTGCGTACCCTCTATGACCTTCTTAAAGCCTGTTACATGGCGAGCGTGATTCGTATGTTTGAAGAAAAATTAGATTCTCTCTGTTACAGAAATAGTCTTCAAACCGAGTTGGACTATCCGGTTCAATACCTAATTGGAGTTCGGTCATGCTGGCATGTGGTCTACATGATCTTGTTGTTCGTTTTTGCAGATGTATTGCACCCGCGATAGTGTGGTCCGTGTCGTAACCAACCCTAGTGTGCGAATTTTGTTTGACGCCTATTGCACTCTATGCCGTACATTATGTACATTATTTAAAAGTATGAATTATAGTACAGATTGGTTTGTAAGTTGGGGGATTGTTAGGAATTCTGTTTAAATTACAGGGAAATTAAAGGAGTACTCTATAGTCCGACAAGTTCGGTAAACCGACAATGACTAGCAAAACGTTTGTCCGATTGCCGCGTATCGACTCGAGTCATAAATCACTTTGAATCAATTCCAAAAGTGGCGGTTTTGGCACATCACTAATGGTGCACCTTTTCATATTGAACATTTATGAGCACCACTACGTAGTAAAATTTTAACTACAAAAGCTTAACTTTACACAATAACCTGCAATTTATCTGTGTGTCGTGTGCATTTATTATATGTACTTTACTTAATCAACTTTTCACAAGGGCATATATCGCTTCAAACTAATAGTGTGTGTGCCTCCAGTGGGCTGTTTAATCGGAGAGTAATTTTTGTGCGGGTTCAAGTTCAAGGTTTGCAAAGTTTAGGTGCACTTTTAACTACGAGCACGGCTTCCAGCTTATCACAGTTGTGTAGATGAGCATTAATTAGGAAGGGAAAAACAATGACAAACTACTAAGACTGCACGAACGCACGGCATGTTCTGGAAATATTTGCATTGTTGCTAGACATGTGACGTTACGAGAGTAGAGCTTCAGACAAGTTTCGAAATTGTTGTTCTCAAATGTAAATAATATGGGTGGCTCTACATCCCGCAGAGGACAAGGTTTTCTAGATTTGCTAGATTCTCAGCAACTCTCAGCAACCACTAGTGTTGTGCGTGCTATTGTTCTCGCACGAGTGGCCGTAGGACTCCGAACGGCCAAGTTTGAGAAGCTTTTTTTAGACAGGAATTACTCTAAGACCATTGTCAGTGACTCGAAAGAGGTGAAACCGTGGACATTATTTTTTGTCGCTCAGACCAGGGATCGAACCTTCAACATCGTGGTTCAAGTGCGTTGGGGTCAACTCACATACTTACTACGCCACGGACCACGTTGTTCTCAAATCCTACATTAAAGAAGATTGCGTCGTAGGTTAGGGCTGACTGCTATGTGAGAGGACAGTAGCCACACTAATGCCAGCGTATGCCCATTGTGCTTCCCCGCGGATCTATACCTTTGACTAACTTTGACGTTTCTTATATAGGCCATGTTGGTGACGGATGAGTGAGCACTACAGTTGCGTAGCAAGGAGACAATGGTCTCTTCCTCATCCTCGTCGCTACACTACACGTTCTGCTGCTCTACAATCCTAGAGGCGTGATGCCCGGCTGTTATAACGCCTATGAGTAGGCCTGCCTGCAAAAAAATTCGCCCCGCACTCTAGCGTCTGATCTTACATCATATCTGGGATCTCAGGCATCGTGAGGTCCGTACTGATGGGTTCAGAGTTATACTTTCTGAGGATCGTATAGTGTCCAGATAGAAGCGCATTCCAGGGACCCGGCGATCTCAACCTGATCGCCGTATTTGCTGATTTTTCGAACATGTAGCAATATCCTTTCAAAAAACTGCTAAAGAGCGATGTCATACGTTTTACAACATTCTCCTCATTTCTGCCAAACAATCACGAAGCGCCTGCCGCATTGAAGAAACGCTAGATTCGTATTCTGACAATTGTCATACTTCTTTATTCTCGATGGTTGTGTGGAGGTACACCTTCAATCTTGACTTCCCGTCATCGGTCACAGAGTTCAGTGGCCCTTTGGATGAGTGGCGCTCGCGGAATTCCACAAACACCCACCACACATGAACATTTTAACGATCTCACTTTCAAGTCTTGACCAACTAAGGTAGTCGATTCACTTCGAATTCCAACTCCAAACCAACCGCGCCCACTACTCAGAAAGTCAGAAGCGGAATGTCTTTGTTTTAGAAAGTTCAAGCATTTCAGTGACTAATGCCGTTGGCCATGTTCGGCCACGATACTCTCAACCTTCCCCCAAATGCAAACAAATGCGTCGAATCCTTCAATCAAACAGATAAACACTAAGTGCAAACTACAATAACACTGTTACGAAACATTTCAAAAGCCTCACGTCACCTGCTGGCTTAACCTTGACGGCAGGCAAGCACTCGAGAGACGTCTGACATTTGATCAAGTCCTACAGCACGTACCGCGCATTGCATCAAGTCTGATCTGAAGATCCGACAGCACAAGCCGACGTCACGTACCGTACACCGAATCTGTGAGCCAGCCGCACGGGCCATGACCGAAATCATTTGACGACCAATCTACTCGACTGCAAGCGCTAAGATAAATAAAATCAGATAATCGCCAGTAATAAACAGAAACGAATTCTAATTAGTCTCAATCTGAATGAATGTATCTAATCAAGTATTCCGCAGAAAGCCGTGCGAGGCGTTCTACAGCCAGGGGCCGTGCGATCGGCCATCGCTTGCGGTCGGGGCCCAGGTGAGCGGGCGGTCAATCTCTAAAATCCACTCGCCCCATGTGTGCATCCTCGAGTGGCACAATGCCTCTGATAAATGGATAAACTATGAATTATTATTAATTTATTCTAGCCAGTGATTGAGCCTCGAAGACGGTCTTATTTCGGCAGAGGATGCGTTGGCTCGACAGTTGACTGGCTGCATTTGATATGTTGATTGATGTTCACAACACCGTGGAAATTATGGAGATTGCCGGAAGGTCAGGGTGCCCGTCTGGTATTCATGAGACTGCCCGTGAACTGGTTATCTTGACATTAGCCGGGACGGCGATAAGGCGAAGACTTGCCGTCGGTTGGTTTTACGATGATTGATCGATACCGAATAATGAATCATTTTTTTCGACGCGCTTAACATTTTTCCGCGCGCCGCAGCAGTGCTGAAAGTGAAACGTCGAAAGGCCTCACGCTCGGGAACTGGAAGCCGTGCTCTTTAGCGCGGCGGAAAGTGAAACTCGAATGAGGTCAAATGTTGAACGCTCCTTCGTGTACACGGCTTTTCTTTGTTTCCGAATTTTGGTCACGTCTTGAGTGGTGGCGCGAATTTATTAAAGAGAAAGACAAGCAGTGGTGTTGCTTTTTTTGCAGACAAATCGGTGAAATGGAAGAGACCAACGAAGATGTGGACGGAAAGAAGTTTCAAATTTAGGCCATTGGCTGGTAAGAGAATTGAAAATGTGATCGAAAAATCGGTTCAGATCGAGAGCAAGGCCTTAAATAATTGGCCGTCTACAAAACTGATCTAGGTAGGGTTTCTGAGAGTTTTTGGGGCACTTGGTTAGGTTATGAATGCGGACCGTCAGGCATTTGCAAAGTTTCACTTTATACATACATAGGTACCAGTGGACCCGGTAGAAGGAAGCCCTCTTGCTAATGTAGTCCGCCGTGTCATGTAAGGCTGTGCGATATGGATCAGACATACCACTAGTAAACGAATTCCGAAAGACGGAGCGAAGGCAACTTGGAAATGTCGTGGAAAATGGAAGAGGTTCTGACGAGTAGCACCTTATTCCTTAATTGCTACAGCTCATGCGGGCAGAGTGAAATTGTCACTGTCTGCGTCCCATTTTCATATCACGATACGTCCGATGATCGTGGCAAGGTCAGTTGTCCACTACAATCGGCAGCAATTTTAAGCAGTATTGAAGGTGATTGTTGATCTGTTAGGTCAGATGCTGAACTTAAGCCAAGGTGCCGCGTGATCTCACAGATGGTGGTTCGATGACGATTGGATACGATTAGGTACCCATGATCAACAATATCTTCGCTTTCTGGTCCTTCTTCGAAAGGCGGAGTCCATTTCCAACTTCCTTTCAGTAAGGAAAGAGCTGAGCTGAATCCTGATATGCCGTTGAATGTACCTCATTCCTTAGGCATATGGGCATGTTTCTACGGATCGCCTAGATCACTGAGTTGAGCCCATTGTGTCCTGACCCTGATGTTTGCCCAAATCCATTAAATTGTTGAGAAGGATCGATGTTACCACCTTTCTAAGAGTACTAAGGAAGTCATAGATCGGATTTGGCTGACGCAACTACCTAGTTTGCTATCGTTTTGGTTAAGCCTCTCAAACAAATTACGAACATCAAAAGGCATTGTTTGGCTTAAATGCATTTCTTATGCTTAAATGCAAAGTAAAATCAATTCGCTCAAGTATTTATATTGAAGGACAAGGTCTGATCAGACACGAGAGACGAGGTTCTCTTCCCCAACCTTGTCTTTGGCGTTTTAAAAGTCATCCGTTTGGACACATTATTTGAGTCAGAAGGTTTAAGATTGACCTAAAATCTAAGTTTAGATTGAAACAAAGCTCTTTCCACCGCCAACGACACGTCAACGTTACAGCATTCGCAACTGTTTGCAAGCAGATTTAATGGCACACAATTTCCATGTAGACATTAAACATTTGTCACACCGTTAACCTGCAAACTTTACGATCACCATAAACAAGAACCACATGGCTATAAACGCGGTTAGTATTCGCGCAATCTTTTCTGGACCACATACCGAAGGCGAAGTTCTGAAGGAAAGATCACACACTTAAGGCATGAAATGTAGACAGCTGGAAAAAGCAGTTGCAGGTTTTGCACAGTTTATCGTCAAATATTCAGACTTGATGACAGCTCTGTGCGCACAAAACTTGCAAATATCAGACAGATGCTAAGATGATAGACGTGTGTGCTAAACAAAATGGACGCAGGTGTAAGTCATCATAAGTATTCGAATGAATTCACAGAAACGATCACAATAAAGCGTTGCGTTCATGCATCTCGCCTTTTGCTCATTGAATTTGCTTATTTTGGCGCGGTCAGGTCACCCGTAGAACTTCGAGCAGTGCGAACTGTAGAACTGGAATGACTGCCAGCTTTGGACGTGGTCCAGGCTCTTGTAGATCGCCATGGAGTCTGGCTTGGGGGACGGGCAGAAGGACAGACTGACGTACGTCAACTCGTACTTCTTGCCGAGTGAAAGTGTCAACGTGACGTTGTCCGGTGGGGAGTTGTCGCACGGCGGCGGCCCTCCAGCACGTCACGTTGTTGGAGTTGTTCAGGTCCGTCAGGGCGGTATCGTTGATTCGTTAACTTTTGGTTACTTCGACTGCATGAAGGACAATTGTAAGTGATAATGGCGCTATAGTCAGAGGTTGACATCGATCTGCACATAATACACAAACAGCAACCAGTCGCGCTGTGAGTGCTACTGCTTTCTTAGAAATGGAAGGGCTATCGTTGACGCCGTCTAGTGACATTTTAAAATTCAAACAAATACAGTACTATGCTAGCTTTCTTGTGTTAAGAAGAAATTAGTAACAAATAGAGTTGACCGACTTCACAACTAAATGGCCACTTATCCACCAAATGTTTGACTGTCAATATTAAAATCGCATCAATAGCAAACTCAGGTTGGTCTGCTTCTTCTTCTTCTTCTTGTGGCGCTACAGTCCGGGGTGATCCTGGGCCTAGGTCAACAATCCTCTCCAGCTGGCACGATCTTTAGCCAGCTGCCTCCAATTTCGCACTCCAAGTTGGTTGAGGTCCTTCTCCACTTGAGTGCGCCATCGGGTTCGTGGTCGTCGAGCAGTGTTGTCCATGCGCTCAACATGGCCTAGCCATCTTAGGCGTTGAATCCTTAGACGCCTGACTAGACTCATGTCGCTGTACAGCCCGTACAATTCGTGGTTGAATCTTCTTCTCCAGGAACCTTCAACGCAAACAGGACCGAAGATTGAACGCAAAACTTTTCTCTCGAAGAGACCAAGTGCGTCTTCATCCGCTCTTGAGATAGTCCAAGCTTCCGCGCCAACCAGCAGGACAGGGATGTTCAAGGTCTTATATGTGAGCTTGGTCTTTCGGGAGAGGGCTCTGCCACTCAATTGCCTCTTGAGCCCAAAGAAACAGCGGTTGGCAAGAGTAATTCTGCGTTTAATCTCGGTACTGATGTTGTTTGCACTATTTACTTGGGAGCCAAGGTAGATGAAGTCCTTTACTACCTCGAAGTTGTAGCTGCCTATGGTGACGTTCTGACCGAGTCGTCGATGTTGTGTGTCCTTTCTTGATGACAGCATATACTTTGTTTTGCCCTCATTCACCGCCAAACCCATTTTTGCCGCCTCCGTTTCAATACAAGCAAACGCTTCATTGACGGCTCGCTGAGTTCGGCCAATCACGTCAATGTCGTCCGCGTATGCTAGTAGTTGAACGGACTTTTTGAAGATGGTGCCTCTAGTATTGGCGTGTGAGTTTTGCACGACCTTCTCAAGTACAATGTTGAAAAAATCTCATGACATCGCGTCGCCTTGCCTAAAACCTTTTTTGACATTGGAAGTCTCGGTGAGCTCGTTACCGACCTTGATGGAGCAGCGAGATTTCGCCATCGTCATCCTGCACAATCTGACGAGTTTGGCAGGAATGGCAAAACTAGACATGGCGTTGTATAGCTCGTCTCTATGCACACTGTCATATGCGGCCTTAAAGTCGACAAATAGGTGGTGGGTGTCGATCTGCATCTCTTGGGTTTTTTCGAGGTTCTGGCGTAATGTGAAAATTTGATCGTTGATAGTGGACTCCCCAGGCCTGAAACCGCACTGATAGGGACCTATCAGGTTGTTGACGAATGGTTTCACAGTTCCAGTTGGTCTGCTTAGTACATAAAAAAACGCTGTCAACAAATGTTATGGCGAGAGAGAGGCAGAAGACGGATGTCTATATAAATATTGATTTCTGGCAACACCCCACTGTCTTTGCTTTAACATTTTTAAAGATTTGTGTGCAGTTTGTTGGCTCCAAAAATATTTTGGAAATTGAAGATGGTTAGGTTAGGTTTTGAGTGGCGTTGTGACGTTTAGGCCAAAAGAGGTCAATTTAACTGCCACGTGGGTCAATAACAGGGTATTTGGGTTGGCGTGCTTACTATGGCAGCCAGCCACATTTGTCCGTCAATGCGTAAATGTAGGAGCCCAAGCCCCATTTTACTTTCCTGATCAAGGCAAGTGTAGGCTGTCATGTGAGAATAGTCCTAATCTTTTTGCATCAAGACCTAATGCTGTGTTCTGTAATTCTACCTACTGCAGTGCTAATTTTGGATCTCTTAAGGGAGATCATGCATTCACGTCTTTTTGGATCAGGGTAACAAGAAAGTTCTTGTGGTGGCCCGTGGCGTTGTGGGTACGTGCGTCGACCCCAACCTCGACGTCGTAGGTTCGATTCCAGCTCTGAGCGACAGAAATAATTTTCACGGCCCCACCTCTTTCGAGTCACTGACAATGCTCAAAGAGTATTTCCTGCCTAGAAAAAGCTTCTCAAACAAAGCCGTTCGGATTCGGCGTAAAACTGTAGGTCCCTTCCACTCGTGAGAGAACAATAGCACGCACAACACTAGTGGTTGCTGAGAAGCTAGGCCCAGGCCCTCTATGGGCTGTAGCGCCACCCATATTATATAGAAAGTTCATCAACTGTCAGTTTTGGGACGATCGCAGCGAGTTTGTCAACTAACAATTTTACGATACTACAACGTACTTTTCTTTTGGTTTGAGACGAAAGCTCAATTCTACATACGTGCTAGTGCACCCTATATTTCTTTGCTGCTCTTGACAGCCCCAAGCTTCGTTCCTCATTACACATAAACATTAATGATAATGTTTTCCCGGAATAGAGCCCACACCGTATTGCCTCCATATGTCAAACATTTCTTTGCAAATATTCAGGTGACTCAGCGCAGTTGACTAAATTCTTGACAACACCCATAATCTGCGATAAGTCCCTTAAAAACCAATCTGTCACTTGTAGAGAGCAAAAAACACAACCCGTACATACTTCAACTGCGAAATGATTTGTCATAACCGAGCCTTGTAATTGCTTGTGAAATACTATTTATATCAGCAATTAAGCACACTTGTGTCAACCAACCGTGTAATTGACGAACAATAGAGCCGCACTCTCGAAGTGATTAAGAATAAACTAATTTTGAATTCTTTCTTAATGATTCGTAATTTATGGGAAGTGTTTTTCTGTTTTCAAATTAAGTACATTGCCGCTCGTGCATCGCCAGAGAACCAGTTTTCCCGACGTACCGTTAGTTACTTTGAACTTGTTTTAATTCGTGAGGCCGACGACAGAGTGATTTTATGGTTTATTTTATTATTATTTTGATTTCTGTTTTTTGGTGGGTAATGGAGCTTGCTTTAAAATGATGTGTGTTTTGTGTTGATCGCTTTACGACTAGTATAGGCCATCGTTTGTTGCCCAACAGCACGCACAAGTGGTTGCGGTAGAAGCCCAGGTCCTTCTCCTTCGTTTAGACCAAAAGAAGATACTCTCAGAAGGAAATAACATATTCTTATGACATTTCTTATTCAGGAACCACAAAATGGCCGTATAACCGTCCTATGATTCAATGTCATCTTGTCATTCTTCGTCACCCTCGACGCGTTAGTGATTTGTGTTTTTATCGGATAAGTTCACACCTTTGGTTATCAGGCAATAGCAGGCTCTGGTTGATGGTAAATATTGCCGTCGATGACGCTGTTTGCGAACTGACTCACGTCAAGTGGAACTGTTCCATTGCACATGTCAACACTGCGCAGTACAAGTTTGCTTTGCAAATTAAATTTTTCTTTCTATTGCGAATGATTGTTGCATGGAAGGCTGAACATGAGGTCTTAGTAAATGCCATAAGTGGTTGACTTGTTGTGCATGATTGATCTGGTAACACTTGGGAAGAAGAAATCTTATGTCGCAATTGTCGCTGACTTCTGTTGTTTAGGGTACATTTGTTGAACAAGTTGACTGATGAAGTTCTTAATCAATTCAATTCACTTTTTGTTGCAAATTCAAAAAGCAAACAGCGTGTTACTTGGACTTAATAAAAAATTCTGGTAGGACACACGTTTTGGCCACGTGCCTCTATTACCCCTTTAACATGCTTTCCAGTAGATAAGATATAAACCGTATACCGAGCATGTGGCAGTTGCACGAGAGAACTACCACCAAAATCCTACAGATCGAACGCATGGAGCGCTGCTGTAACACTGCCACCGTAACACGCCACTCCAGGCAGCAAATTTATCAAGGCATTGCAGACAACATGGACGATTTGAATTCCTTTTCACACATGCTTCAATTTATAGGCAAACTAAACCACAAGAACCTGCTGATCCTCTCGGAATTATGCCCATATCGCATGACGGAAGAGAAGTAATCCATGTTCCACTCTATTCATATGTCAAACGGAACACATGCTGAATTCGTAAACGTCACAAAATGCGCATCACGTAAGCATTACTGCCCTTATGATGCAACGATTTTTTGATGTTTCGATGCATCAGGATAATCCATGATGGGCTGGCTGAATTTGTTTGCACAGCAGTGGCTGCTTCATAGGAGATTTTAGAACGAGTTGTATTGCATCATTGCCACATGTCTGCAAAAAGAAACGCTTGACGTTACAAGGCTACGATTATGAAGCAGTCACAATTCAACCTTAATACAAAAAATATTCTAACACCGACGCTGTCCATGATACGCAATTGCACTCAGCTTCGGCCACAGAGCGTTGAGCAGTTTCTTCAAGCTGGATTGTCGTGGTTTTCTTTTCTAAAGAGTGAACTATGTAAGTGGAAGAACAGATGTTTTTTTTTCAACTCTGTGTGGCTGCAACAATTTGCTGCATCAGTCACATTCTTGCAGCGCTCCGATAAAGGCAAAGGCAACCTACTACCAAGGCTGCACCAAAGTGATGATGGTTGTCAGAAACAAAAACATTCTAAATGTCAACCTTCTTAAAGATGTCATTCAAAATTAACACAAGTCTGTAAAGTTTCAGAGGCAAGTTCCAAACGAGGTGCTGCAAAAGAAGCTACACTGAATGTCCCATTGCGAAATAGCAAATGTTATACACAATGGTGTGAAGAAATGATGTGAGAATGAGAAGTCATTCACATTGGGTTAAAGCGTGTTGAGGCAAACATATTCCAACGAATTGTTTTCACTGATTTGCACTTGTAAATTGGCGGCAGGTGTGATTCGTGTGCTTCAAAATTCATTACTTTTTGTGAGCAACTAAAACAAATTAAAACATCACCTTTTGGACTCAAGGCTGTAACGACAAGACGCATTTCCGAGGCTGAACAACTGCTCTGCATGTGTAACACATCCCAATTGGAATTAATGACAATTTACTTAAAACAAGTCTTCAGTGGTAGACTTATGCATAACAATCGCTGAGAATCACCTCTATTGAAATCGACGCTTCAACGATCTCTATCAAGCGTTGTCTGAAGTCTGTTTTGAAGTGTCTGTCATTTGGTTCCTTCGTGATTAAACGAAACAAGAAGGTGAGCTTGGAGGGTTTTCCTAGAATGTAACCCAGTCCACACGAGATCCTCTTCGCAAACGACTTCAGGACTTATTCATCAAACATTTTTTTTTTCTTCAAAGAGGCCTGCTTTTATTAAATTCGTCGCTCATACGACCACAGAGAGGGCACTGGCTCCAGACCAGTTTTTGTGACATCTTTGACCGAAGACAGGTGAGGTGGCAGAATTTTTAAGGCTTTTTTCTATGTATTTTTTTAAGAAGAACACAAACTTAACAATTTGACACTTTTTTTCAAAGTAAGCAGAAATCCTAATAATTGTAGAACCAGCATATTATAGCTTTTCGACTCTATAAGGGGAAGTCAAAGTCAATAGTGTGTCAAATTGACACCACTCATCAGATGGGCAAAACTTAAGATAGGCTAGTGGTAGGCCTTGGACTGGCGATTGATGGATGGTCTTGGGATGCGATTAATCATTGAAGGACTTGGGCACCACTGCCTAGACTGAGTTATCTCGCTTGGTTCATATGATGGAAGAAGTGCTATGCTGATCAAAAGTTATGCGGCAACTACCAACTGTGCTGGCTGTGGATTGAAACCAGACTTACACTTTCGTCAATGTAGATAGCAAAGGCACATGTGTACCATAAGCCATGGGAACTATTAAGCAGTGTACGATCAGCCTTGTTTAATGCAAGTTTATTTGAATATTCCAGAAAGCCCTTCCCTCGTCATTTGCTTACTGTGTAGCATCTCTCATCAACCACCGATCCACCTGCTTGTCCGTAGACTGACACCTTGGAACAAGTCTCTCACAAGTCCAGACAAAAGACACACGAACCCTTCCGAATCACAGAACACTTGCACCAGCACATTTCTGTCCAACAAGTCCAAGCGGAAAGGAAGCATTTGAATCAGAATCTCTTCGCAACTCGTCCAACACTGCTGACAGCTCCAAAAACAGTGTTAAGTCATAAACATCCCCAAAACCAATTAATGTCAGACGAACTGTCGGCAGATACAAATTACGGATAAAGACACGCTCGCGAATGCTTTATGACTTCCATTACGTTGAAAAGCTCCTCTTCAGCCTCTCACCAGCCCTGTAGCTGAGTCGAAAATGTATTACGCGCATTTTTCCCCTGTTCATAATTTACAGGCGAGATAAATCAGCTGACATGGCTAATTGGTCACGTAGGCCTGACGATAGTTCATCTCTCAGCTTTGCTCAAGGGGACCTGACATTTTTCTAAAGAAAAGAATAGGTGTGGCTAAGGGCAGGGAGGGAATAAAATTCTCAGACAAAACAATGATCATTTCTGGGAACCAAATCAATTCAGTTAATCTTTTGACATCCCACGTCATGTCATATTTTGTCAACACGGTAAATAAACACGTCTCGTAAAATTATGTGAATATGTCAAATTAATTTTTAAGTGCACTTATGACAAATGACACCTGTCAAAATGACAAATCTTCGCACAGAAAAAATACTACTCATGCAAATCTTTAAATTTGACTTCCCAGTGGATCAAGGTGAATGCGCTACTTGTCAGTCATTCGTTTGACATCTGTCACAATTTGTTCCCACAATCTTGTGTTCAAAATGGATGCTTGTCGGAAATATGTCTGTTTTCTAGAGGAATGCCAAGATGTTTGTTCTTTGCTTGTACAAATGTTAGCAACCATGTCAAATGAGTGACAGCAATGAAAACTCATTAGAAACTGTCACGGGAGTGTGTGTCTGCTACAATCGTTCGATTTTTTGATTATTTCACAGAAATTGATGAACTCCGATGGGAGTCTTATCGTAAATGGTGTATTTTTGGAAGACAATCTGGGTGATAGGTGCGACACTTTGGCCTCGTTTGAAGGGTGAAATGAAGATCAAACAAGTTCGGCAAATTTGTCTCGTGAATTTTTTAAATGTCAGCCTTCAGCCCTAGACATGACATCATTTGCCAGGAGTCATTCAAAAATATGACGACTATCCAAATCAAATGCCAACGCAGCCAGTCGATGAGCGAGGTTCGCCTTGTCAGAATTGCGAACATGTCAGGTGAACACCAACGTGCGCAGAATAGATTCGCAGCCTTCGACCGGCGATAAATCAACATTGCAGACGACCCCCAAGCATCGGGGGGGCTACGCCCAGCCCGCGCACGGTTGCCTGCTGAAATGCAAATTTATCTAGAATATTCCGCAGCAAACAACAAGCTCCCACCACTCGTTCGGTGGCTTATCGCGAAACTTTCCCAGCAGTCAACCCACCTGCTTATCTGTGCCGCAGCTAGCAGCTCGTTCCTGCTTCCTTTCGCTTTCGCATCGATTAGGTTATCTCTGGTGAGTGTGTGCCTTTCTACGCCTTCACCCACAAACGCGATTAGTCAACAATCTGCGCAGCCTAATTGCCAGCTTCGCACGCAGCCACTTACAATTAAGCGGGATGGAAACCGGCTTAAGTTCGTTAGCGAATTTCGTCCAAGCCCAGCAATCACACGCCGTCTGCTTGTCAATTGCTCAACTTAAGCCCAAGTCCAACTGCGCGCACAGACACAAACAGCATTTCCCAACCCCGTCCGAGATAAGTATCTAGCGGCATGCAATCCATTCTCAGCTGATTTCGTGGCGAGGTGGCGATGTGCCTATTCACGGGCGCATCAGGGAAATTGCAATTCAACTTGAAAACGAACAAAAAAAACGTGTGCAAATCCACGAGTCGTACCTGGTAGGTGCAGATTGTCACCAGCGGCTTCCCACCGGTTGGCTTCATTCTGACTTCGTTTGGTTCTGCTGTTGCTGCGGCTGCTTGCTTCGGTGTGTCTTCGGTGCGGACCAAAGTGAGTCCTCTCTGCGCTGCTATCGAATACTCGTTCCACGGCGAGTGTGTAGATCAAGTGTGGAGCATGTGAAACTGTAGCACTTGCGTAAGAAAAAAAATCCCCGGCTGTGTGTTCGAGTTCGAGAAGGATGGATGGAGGTGTGGTGGATGAGGGCAGTCTAATTACATGACGCTTGCCTCCTAGATTCTAATGAGTTTACTTTGTGTGTGAGCGCGCGCGCACGCTTGCACTCCGATTATATAACGTTGACGGGGCCAGCCACCGTGCTGTGCAGTTGTGCTACGGATGCGGTGGCAAGGAGGACCGAACAAAACAATGCAATGTTGCTTCTTTAATTACACACTGCCTCTCTCGCACTCTTTCACTCGTTGAGACTTTCCAAGCTCGGACGGAGATAGATCACACTGAAACACGATTGACTGTAATTGCACTGGCACTTCGAATGTATCGTTATATCGCGCACTCTGGAAGCTAAAGGTGCTGCTCGCGTCGACACACGGAATACAAAGCAGAAACCTCTGCCGATGCCGGAGAAACGATTGATCGGCTTGCACACGATGGATCGGATGGATGGCTGATGAAACTTTCACTGACGCGACCACAAAATCAATTAAAAACCATTTTGTGTACGCGAGTATGTTGCCCTCCGCGGCGATCAAGTCTTTCTCTCTGTCTCTCTCTGTCAGATCCGTGGGCACGTTTGGGAAAAGTCTACGTCTACTGTCTTCTCCGACGGACGTTACCAAAAAAACCAAAAAAACACCGAATGAAATGAACCAACGTCAACAAGAAGAAGGAGGACAGGGTGGTGATGGTATTCTTTGGTGGAAAGTGGACACAATCACCAGCGACGACGGGTATCTTGTTTTTTTTTTTTTTGTGTGTATCTCACAAGCTTTCTTCTTCACGGGGAAACGGATTCGAATTCTCAACCTCTAGCTGACTATTCGCGGCGCGGTGTTCACCTGTCTTGTAGAAGCCCACCTGTACGACTGCCGTTCGACAACAATCGGCTGCAGTCCGTGGCAATGGTGCGACGTCGATCGTGCGGTGGTAGTGGGAAAGCCTGAAAAAGCTCCGCAGTATCTCTTCTCCACTCTCTTTGCAAGCGACATCAAGCTGACGTCACTTGTGTCGGAAGGTGTGCGTCTCCCTCCCGGGGCAGAGCAAGTGGAGTGAAGTGAAGCAGCGGATAACCAGTCCCGGGAGTATCAACGGAAAATTCTTTTGTGGTAAACAAGTCTTCAACGGTGTGCGGTTATCTCGGCAAGTGACACAATCGAATGCTTTTAGGCATCGGATACCTAACACGAATTTGTCGCGAGATTAGTTCGTTTGGCTTGTTTGCTTTTCAAAGCTCGCTGCCGGGGAGACAGTGCGAGTGTGTGTGTTTGAAAGAGAATAGAATTAGAAACCCTGGAGGCTGTGCGCGTACGTGTATGAGTCATAAAACACACAAGTTTCTACGCCTTTAGAAAATGATGACATTTTCAGCGAGAGTTTTCGGTTGCTTCGCCAGAAGACCAACCAATTTGTTCGTTTAATCTGGCCCGAGGTGACAGCTGGGGAAGAAAATATGGCTGATGCACACGAATTGGGTCTGCTGCGGATGCTGGTGCCGAGCGAGGGGAAGGGACGGACGGACGGCTTGGTTGGGAGAGTGATGGACTTAGATTGGAATTCGGTGATAAGGCAATGTGGCCTAGATCGACTGTTTGTGCTGTCGGCCGGGCTCAGCATCTCGTGTGTAACTTTCTTGACGTGTGTAACTTCTTGTGAACGAGATTGGTTAGTTTTTTTTTCGGTTAGTTAGTCTGACCTTTTTTTCTCGATGTTCTGTGAGAAATCGTCTTCAAGCGAAGGCTGACTGAGGATATGTCTGGGAGATGTTTGGCTTCTGTCTTCTGATTGATGACGCGAGCGAGGGAGGAGTTCGAAATCCGTAGATTATCTTTGAAGGTGAAAGCCTATGGCGAGAATACTCTCCCACGGCCTTTGAAGCCGAGTCTATTTGAACTGAAATTTGACAGAAAATGGCTTGAGATCCGGCTAGACAAGGTCTAAGACTATGAACTCTCTTGGTTGTCCTTGTCGTATTTTGAATCACTCTTCGAAACACTAAGTTCTGACCTTGGGTTCAGTGAAGATTGCAGTGCTTAACAAATTTCACTGTGGACGCAGGCAGACTTGGCTACTAACCTTAGACAATTTAGAGCCCAGCATTGTGTATTACAATAAAAAATCAGTTTTCGAAATTTGGGTGACTTTACCAGTAGTCTCTCCCCGGTAATTCTTCGGGCATAAATATGTAGGCATTAATTAAGCATTCCGCAATTTCCTGTCGCTTACGGAGGATGTGGCGTGAAACTCGTAAGCAACCAGTCTTCGTGTACGTCGTCTGCTAACAACAATTTGTCATTTGTACCATTTGTACCATCATTACTACCGTGAGACCTTGTTTTAATCCTTATCGAGATTTATATATGCATCTGGGAGCTGAGGAGGTTTTTCAGTGCTTGAGTCCTCCAGTTTAACAAAGAAGTGCCTCCTAAGAACTGCCACCTTTTCTTCCTTAAGGCTAGACATTCGCAGACCAGAAGTTGGACCGAGTCTGAATCTATATTATCTCTGTATCTGTTGCACTAAGACGCAGTGCCTGATAAGAATACATTCCTCCTTGCGATGAAAACGAACCAATCAATCATCAAACCAAAACAAGTCATGTAGCTCTGCCTCTAGCCAAAGCTTAGTCCTAGACTCCCACCGCTTGGACTCGACATAGGGACAACTCGTTCGCCAAGAATATCCCACTGACACCTGGCAGGCTTAACCTGACCATTTTCAATGTCAGAATGTCTGATCCCATGGATTTTATTCCTGCAGACAAAATGTGTCTCGATTGGCGGTTATATTGTGATCTCAAAGCAAGTGCTGCCTCGTCTATCGCACTCGGCTCGCGGCATTGGTCCCTTAGTGCTAAATATTCCCGGAAGTTGTCCCGAAAGACTCATGCGCCTGGACAAGCACTTATGGTATAAGCTGAATAACGCAACTGGCTCATGATTTGACAATAACCTCTTAACAACTGTTGACCGTCGACATAATCAGGTCGCTGACTTATCGAGGTACCCTCTTTCCGTCCATTTTCAGTCTTGGGCAGACGAAGTGCAGATCTCTTCCAGTCTACCTGTGGCCAGATCAGATCAATCGCCATAGTTTCTTCATATTGAGGCGCTACAGTCTGAGGTGGCCAACATAGCTCTGCAGTCAGCACGGTCTCTCGCCAGCTGTCTCCAGTTTCGCACATCAAGTCGGTATAGGTTTCCCTCGACTTGAGTGCGTAGACCAGCTTGCGTTGTCAGAGTCGAATATTCTTTAGACGGAGCTATGTTGTCAACATTGCCTAGCCATCTTAAGCGTTGGGTCATTAGATGCCTGTCTAGATTCATGTCGCTGCACAGCCCGTACAATTTGTGCTTGAATTCTCTCCCCAGACGCTATCAACGAAAACAGAATCGAAAATCGTGCTCAGAACTTTCCTCTCGTGAACTTTTCATCCGCGGACAGGACGGGTATGATCAAGGTCTTATACAGATGACCACAGTTTGCCTTAAATAACTATTCATTTATCATCGAAAAATAGAATCGTTTAGAATCGATTAAATCCGGAATTTCGCTGTTCTTTGTCATTTGCTAATATCTGCTCTAACAATGAACTAAGCTAAGCACCACAAACATTCTTGGCATTTATTTTAATTTCTTTTTTTAGAACTTTCCACCGCGGATACCATTTCGGCACCAAAGAGTCATAAAGCCAAGACCTACTTGGTCATGCCAAAATCGCCTCACATCCTACTCTCGATGTGTTTTTATTTAGAGCTCGAATTTCCGCTGTTTAAGTCAGACATAAACTTTAAGTCAACCACTGTGGTGAATTTTTAAAATTTTATTGATTTCTATTATGATTCAATAAAACTAGTCTATTAAACAGAATGTGTTCATTTAGATAAGGTACCGGTTTTTCGATTGTAATCTGAAATTCCGCCACCATTCTGTTGTTGATTTTTGTAGAAAATAGGCTCAGCAACTCCGACGACCGTGGCGCCATCCTTATTTTTATTCTCCGAAGATGCACTGTACTATGATAAAAATAATATGGGTGGCTCTATAACTCCTAGAGGGACAGAGACTGGCTTCTACAGCCACCACTCGTGTTGCTTTTGTTCTCTCACGAGCAGAAGGGACCTACAGGCTTATGACGACTCCGAATGGCCAAGTTCGATAAGCTTGTTCTAGACAGGAATCGAAAGAGGTGGGGCACTGAAAAGTAGTCTGTCGTACCAGCAATCGTAGGCTAAGTGCGTTCATTTCGACGGACATACCCACAACGCCACGAGTCACCATAATTACACGGTACTGCTCCTCTGAACTTTGCGAAAAAATTTACTGAAAGAAACAATCTAAGAAGTGTCGTGGAAATGGCTTGCTGGTGTGACGAAATTATGTGAATCTTTAAGGTCCAAGCCCACAGACCCCTAGCGTGCGTTGGGTCTTAGCAAACAAATTGACAACTCATAATATGTGGGCTATGAACGGAATGCATTAGAACGGATGAAGTTGACGAACTTTGAACTTAAGTGCGTTTGACAGTTCATGCTCAGATGTGTGTATCATTTTATTTTTATGTGTCATGTGGGGGTTCTATGGAACTCGTACGCAACGAATGTATTCATTGTGCAGCGCCTTGCAATTCGACAAAGGCGATTGTTGTGGACTCTAGCCGCTACGCAAGCAACGGGTTCTATGGGCTTAGCCCTTGAGTTCAAATATGGTTTTCATTTATCCAATTCCAAAGTCGAAATGATGAGAAACAGTGCATTTTTTGGCAAGGTTGTGCGTCTCCTTTGTCGGTAAAGCGGTCGACTTTGACTAGGTGCCTGAGCCGGTGGAAGTGGTCAATGAATGCACGATCGAAACTGGCTCATTGTGACGGTGATGCCCAAGTGAATTTTAGTGCAAAAAGGCCACTAAAGCCTCAAACATATTGTAGGACTCCAGCCCGTTATCACTTTTATTTCTCTCGTGCTTTTTGGAACCCAAGTGTCAAAAAAAACGAGGAAAGAGGTCGGCGATCATCATCAGCACTCTGTCTGCCATCGCGTAGAATACTGAAGCTTGAAGCCGCTGGAGACCATTTTATAAAATATACAAAATCCAGTGATTTGGCGCTGTCGACAACTGTTGACGGAACCGAACTGGACGCAAAGCTTATATCGCGCCCGGATGATGTTCAGGTGCTCAGCATTGTAAGTAATTCGAACTTCAAGTTAAAACAGTTCCACGTAAGCTTCGAGTCTGTGCTGTAATATGGACGTAGGCATGACAAGGGACCACCAGCAATAGAATGAAACAACAAGCGCTAGTCGCGTTGCCTGGTTTTCCAACAGAGTCGACCTTTCGTTAGAGCTAGAAAACATGTCAGCAAGTTCGGAACCTTTTGTGAAATCAGCCGGTTTTTATTCCTTCCTTCATTTTCTCTCCCTGAAAAAAATCGAATTCAAATTAAGCAACACACTCTCCCTCACTACCGGAAGACATGCATCTCCTTTCAATCTCAACCGCTGCCATCTTCGGAGCGCTCAACCAAGTTCCGGTACGTTCCCCATTTGGGCATCTATCTGCCATCCTGTCTGCCACTCTGCGTAGACACACAACACAACCCACCATCAATTCACACACCTCACCCGATCAGTTACACCGCAGACGCGCGCAGTTCATTGTCGCCATGCGTCCGCAAGGTTCCCAGCACACCCGACACTCGGGCGTAATAAATCAATCAGTTGCCGTCGGTTACATAAAGCACTCTTTCGATCTCATCGCACAATTAGGGGCTCATAAAAGAGAAAACCCATCACCGAATGAATGGCTGCCATTCAGCTCCGAAATCACTGCCAAAACGTATGAATGAAAGAACGCCAATTAACGGTACTTCAAGTGCCACATCGACTGAAGAGACTGACTGCCTTTCATACTCCCCCGCAAGCACTCAGCTCACACAAGCGTCCATTGTCTCGACGATGGACAGAGAAACCGATGAAAAGACGAATTTTGACACATCCACGAAAAGCTGACAAACAACTGTCAGTCGTGTGTGTCAGGAAGTCAATGTCTGGCCAACCGGACTGGTACCATCACCATCGGCAGCGCCACCGACACCGACACCGCCGACGTCGTCGTAGTCGCGCCGTCGAACCGCTTTCCGCCGGAAAAGCGTATCGAGGCATTGTGAAAGTATTTAACGCGTGCGGTGACATAATTTGCCTCACATCCTAAGTATCTCTTCCCGTGCCGTCTTTGGCGAATAAAGCGAACGCGCACCCGGCCATAATTACGCTGCTCAGCCACACTCCGCTGGCGGTTGATTATAAAATTCCAATCAAAGCCAGTGGCAACTGCGCGCGCCGGACCAGACAGAGAAATCTCAACTTTTCGGTTCAACTGTTCCAATTAACAGTTCCGCAAATCAATGTGTTAGATAATTAATAATGCGATAACACCTCAAGTTCTGCCCCGACCGAGCGACTCGGCCACCTACAACGACGTCGTCGTGCATGGGATCAGTGAACTCCGGGCCATCGTGGATCAGCATCTCAGCGCCTTGATCGCACGTTTCGCGCGCGGTGACCCGCTTTCGGGCATTGTCCCCCGGACGACGGTGAGCGGTGCTGAGGGGAGTCTGTAATCATTTCCAGATTCTGGACCAAATTTGTAACGCAGCACCACGTGAACGGAGCGGAAAGCCAGCCAGAGTCCACAACTGTGAAAGTCACGGAAGTGATATCATCTCTCTCTCTGTCTCTCCTTCTGTGGGTCTCTCTCGTTCGGGGGCTTTCCCCTCCTTCGGTGTTCTTGGCATAGATGCAGATTGCAGTTTGTTTGCTGTTAATTTGCATCTGCAAGTGTAACGTTCGCTATGATCATCAATCTGACGGTCGACCTAGATACATGCACACACTCACACCCGGGCACTTGTTCAGGTTTCGTAGGCGCGCTGCTCGACTGGCGAGAGAAGAAGACCTCATCGGCGAGGTGTGTGTATCCACAGCGCACCTGATCTGCCAAGATGATCCGCCACAACACACAAGTCCACGTAAATATTCTGGTTTTTTTCTCGCTGTTTTCATGTTTTTTCTTTCGAGCTTCTCTTGGATGACGCCGCACAACATGAATCAGGTGGTGATGGTGGTGATTTGTATCTTTTGCATAATTCATAGTTTCTGATGGATAAGCATACATTTTTGGCGGTTCGTTGCCCTTGCCAGAGACACCCAGTGGCCGCGTCTTCGGCAGGAGGAACCTGTTTCATTAGCATTCGAAATGTGAAATCTATTTCATAATCCATCGCGTGCGGGATCGTCAATCGATCGTGATGATCGTGTCCCCACATCTAGGCTGCAGATCGCGGTGATCCTCGCAGTGACAACAATCGGATCGGTGGAGAATGTTAATTACCGCGAGATGGAGGCGAGAGATTGCACGGAGAGGAACTGGTTTGGGAACGGCAGGGTCTCCGTTCGGTTTGGCTTCCGTCGACGCGGTGAATGTGAAATTAATTACTTTTGACCGGCAGGGAATTGGCGAAGATCTCAAGGGAGGCTGTTGTAATGATGGAGTCGTGGATGGCCTTTTGTAAAGAGGCGCTTGGCGATGGGTCCCATCTAGGGTCAGAGATCGATCGGTGGTATTTGAAAATGTTTACACCGATTTTTTGGTGGGTTTGCTTCCACTACCGCCGAATGGATGCAACATTTCTGCTGAGGAGAACTTTAAGAGGCGGAAACGTCGCTTGTCGATGGCCGCCGTTCATTGGGACAAATGACATAAAATCGATTTATCAGTCTACATCCTGGGCACTCTGCTTCCAGTCAAGGCTACGATGTCTTACATCGGCGATGACTTGGCCTGGTTCGCTCTTCCTTTCCTTCTCGAAGCGGCAGGCTCTGATGATCTAGAAGCTGGTAATAGACTCTCTCGAAGCTTTTTTGTAATGCTTGGCTCATTATCTGACTTCGCAGAAGCTCTCGGACTTCCAATAGCTATGTCAACTCGGCAAGAGTCAAGGCATTGGTAAGTTGACAGAGAAGTTTAAGGTCCCATGTGGAGGGCGTCAAGGATGAATACTGTCGCCGCTACTGTTTCTGCTGGTTGTCAGCGATGTTTTAAGCGCAGAGTGGGCGGAAGAAAATGATGGATTTGATGGATTCGACGGATAATGACTACGCTGATAATCCCCTTCACACGACCACCCAAAATCTAGAAGCTGAAGCGAAGTGGAGCTCAAAATATATACAACGAAAAATAGAGCCTTAAACATTGACAAACAAAAACCAAGTGAATATTGCCTTACAAGAGGGAGGAAGTGCTATCTCTGCGCACCGCTGTGGCACAAACTCGACGTGAGAAGTAGAATCGGGAAGGCTAAAGTTGCCTTCAGTGTACAACCCACGATTGCAAATAGGAGTGTTATTAGCTGGCGAACTAAGCTGCGATTGGTCCTCTCCAACGTGGACATCGACTCCGGCCTTATGAGTGAGGTGCCTGGAAAATAAGCACTATTCCCTAACTGCATTTATACGTAAACAAAGTTTTAAGAAACATCCCTAGGATTTGTTTGGCTGAACTGCATTTCCATCGAGCAACATTACTGTATGAAGGAGTGTTGTGGCAGTGGACATTCCCCGGGGGGGGGGGGGGGGGGGGAAGACAACTGCATTGCAAAGTATGCCATGCTGTGGAATCCGCTTACTCAGCTGTACGGAATAGAGGAATGCTTTAGGCAAACGTAGTGTGGAACAGTCGAAGAGGAATAGATTAATAAATTATTTAGGAATGAGTAAGAGGGAGCTCAAACGATATGCAGCGTTAGTTGTTGGAGCTCTATGTCACACCAGGCGTTATATGAGATTAAAGATTTTAAAGGTTAACGTGCACAAATCAGAAGTTTTTGAGTATGTTCGTGAGTACCATTGAAGCATGTGGGGAATCTTAAGCATCTCGGAGTCAATTTTTATGAGTGATAAGAGATCTTTAATAAGGAAGGCCGACATTAGGTTAGGGTAGGTTATTTAGCTGCCAGCGCAAATTGCCAGCATTCTTCGACCGTTGCCTGGATTTTTGGGTCAAAACCTCGATGCTGACAGATGCACTTCAAACTCTCAGGATCGATTAATACACACACCAGAACATGCAAAACGGTGTGCGCAAGTCGCTGGTAGCCCTAATTGGACCGCGGTGGCAGTTGGAAGATGAGCCGTGAAATCCATCAGAAAAGCCTTACTAACCACTGCCTGGATTTTTTTTTGTAACGCCAACCTTAGTTTGAGGTCAGGATTTGTTCCAAGTACATGTCCAAGAAATTTGGGTAATGTCGAGATGAGATGCTACTGTGTAAGTTGCTTGCCATGGCAGAGCGCAAAACAGTGCGGCGCGCAATAACCTCTATGTCCCTTCAGTCCTTGATTCTGCATGAAATTGTGATTATCGAATAAAACAGTCGATATTGCGACGCTCTTCTGTGTGCATGATTCTCTCCAATCTTACAGATGAGCTTTATCACACAAACATCTTGCCTTGAAGAGTTCCTCAAACACCTTGCTTGTTCCTGAAGCGTTTCATAGTTATGACGTAAGGTATTTCCTTCATCTCCATTCATTGGATGAGAAAATTCTCTAGTATTTGTTTCCCAGTAGAAGTAGCTTACTTGGCAGAATTTCGTCGTTTCACACTCCGTATCCACATTTCAAATGCCATCATCGACTGTGGATTATTCCAGAGAAGTCTCTTCTGACTGCACACCTCTGGCATGCAGTCTTTTGTATGAACTTTCAAGAGTCACGATGACACAACCTCAGGCCTCCCATTGAGGGAGTGGCATCCCATTAACTTGACATCATCGACACAATAAATCGGGAAACAAATATTTCTGCTATCGCGCGTGTAGTCAATGACACCGACAAGTTGCGGAAAAAGATTGATAGTCGACAAGATAAACACGCGAGAGAGATGTCTTGCGGCACACTAGACACCTCAACATTTGGCAGACAATCCAAGACTAAGTCCGTCGCTCTCATAGTCAAGCGCAGTATTAACCTGAAATGCCCAAGGCAATGGACTTTGCCCAAATGACGACGATGCTCTTGACCTTGGTAGAAATTCAATAAAAATGTTAGTCTTTGTACTCAAACTAAAATAGGAACTGTATTTGGAACCTGAGGTGATTGCTTTTTGCAAGAAATGAGGTGTCTCAAGAGTTATTCATCACAAGGGAGAATTATGAGTCATTAAGACAATCGCAAGTGTGATGATCTTAAAAGGATTAGGATAGAAGCAAAATATCATCTCAGTAACAAAATGTCGGTCAACATCAACATTTTTGCTATGGTGACGACTCGCTCACGAACGCTTGACAATAATCCCGAGTTGTTGCTCGCAAGTTTAAGGACTTACACCAATCTACGGTTACAACAATCGATTCCCCGAAAAGGCCGTGCATAATTAGCTTACTTACTTACTTAAGTTGGCGCTACAGTCCGAGGAAACCTGGGCCTCAATCAACAACAGGTTCCTGCGATCTCGATCATTATATGGCTGCCACCATCGCCTTCAGAGCTTTGTGTGTCAATTGATTTCTTCACAAAAGCAGACCATATTAATTGCGGAAATTGTAGAGGCATCAGTCTTCTGAAGATAGCGTACAAGACCTTATCTACCGTGATGTGTGAACGCCTAAGGCCGTTAGCTAACAACATTGTCTGTCTATACCAATACGACTCTAGGCCAGGAAAATCCACTATGAACCAAATGCTCACACTACGGGAATTTTTTAAAAAAAAAAGAAACCCAGGAGCAACAGATTGATAGCCACCACCTTATCATCGCTATATCACCGCTAGTGTTGGGAACTATACAAAACTCGTCCGTTTGTGTAGAATGACTATCGAGAGTTCACGCTGACCAACCAAGGTCAGTAAAAAACTAACCGAAACTTTCGATGTCAACAGAGCGGTTTAGACAAGGCGAGCCTTTTTTACATCAGGTTCCCCTAAATTCCCAAAAACATAAATAAATAAAAAAAATTATCATAAAATCTGTGTGAAACGTCAGACATTTACACTTTTTGACTTTTAGTTCTGTTACAGGCTTGCGAAGTGTGAGAAGCATATTCTAGGCAAACAGACAGTACTGTCAGTGACTCGAAAGTGGTGGATCCGATAAAGTGTAGCAATGTTGGTTGTGGGTTGTCCTTAGACCACCCAGTGTCCGGGCATCTAAGCTTGAGCACAGCGCTCATATCTGGTCTTGTGCCCCCAAGACCACGCTGGACCTACTAGATAGAATCGAAAAGCGAGCGATTAAACGATAATATCGCGGGTTCATTAGGCTCCGTCGAACATTGACGAAGCGTGTCTTGTCCTTTGGATCATTCTGTTTACGATACTCTGTACTTCTTTTCTGAGGAGACGATGAAGTCGCAAACAGTACGTCCTGCACAGCAGCGTAAGTCTGATTAGTTGATGACACAGCCTGAGCACTGTACAAGCAGAGAGACGGCAGAGTGTTTTGTGGCGACGTCGGCAAGAGTCCTAAGTGCTGATCTGCTTAATTTGAGTTTTGACGAGAGGCATAAAGGGACACAGTAGAATAAATTAAATTAAGTTGGCATCTTCAGTTTCAGCCGTCATATTGGATCAGCTTCAAATTGCATTTTGTGTGTTGGGTCCCTTCTCTGATGAGATCTAATTTCGAGGTATAACCTCACTTGCCTTGAAAAATTGAAAGGAATTTCGTATTCAGCGAGAACCAACTTCACCAGCCAGTGGGACCTTTCCGGTGATACTCTTCCTCGAGGAAAATGAATGTGTTCTCACAAAAATCGGAGGCAGACTAAATCAGCACCATTAAGAAGCAGTGTTGCATTTAAGACGTTACAAGGCAAATAGTAGGACATTGGCAACGCAACAGAGTTCTCATACTTGTCAGCACCCACATTCCATAGAGCGCCACAGAAGGCCTTCCCAAGACCAGAAGTCATTACGAGTACACGTCGTTGGCATCAACAATCACTTGAAGTTGTTGTCTCCACTCACTCACTGCTAACGTCAAACTCCCCGTACCCCCCTTCCCAGAACCAGCCCACACTCAACAAGCACACCCTCGATGAAGACTCGTGCAAATAATTGCCCGAGCAGTTTACAAAAGCTAGGGCAATTGAGAGCGACGACGCCTATCTTATCTTATCGCCATCACCAGTCGGCACGTTGGCCTTATCGCATGCAACTTACCAGTTGATCAGTCTCTTGGAAGCCGTTCCGGAACATCCGCTTGTGGGCGCGCTTGAACTCGTCCATCAGTGCGCTGTGGCGGCGCTCGTCGTCGGCACAATTGGCGCTGCCCATTTGCCGCGGTTTGTGTCTCATCTGCGACGGCATTTCGCCCGACCACGGGTTGTCGCCGTTGCTAATGCGCTGAAAGAGAAATTTGTTCCCCGTTATCGTATGCACGAACCGAGAGCGGAAAGCTTTTGAAAATTGAAACTCACCTCACGACGCTTTTTCAACTCTTCGCTGATGGCACTGCACAAACTGGTTCCGCTTATAGAACCGGCCATGCTCTTGCCGCCGCTGCTGGCTATCGACGGCGATCTGGTGTGGGTGTTGCTGGACGTATTCGCTTGGAATTCGGCCGGCGGCGTCAGCAGCGCCGACGACAATGCCGACGACGATGGTGGCGGCGGTGGTGGCTTGTGAGGTGATGGAGCGCGACCCTTCTGCTTGTTCCCATCGGTTGCGCTTCTGTGCACCTCGACAATGACTGTCTTTGTCTCACTCTGGCGCGACACGAAGCAGATGTCGGCGATTTTGCCATTAGCATGCTGTTGCGTACCACCAACACCACCACCACCGGCAGCATTGCTTGCGCCAGGCGCTGGCGGTGGCGGGGGCGGAATGTGCGGCGTGCGGTGGTGCAGTGGGTTCGCCTGATCGGGTGGCATAATAAAACTCAGCTTGAGATTGGAATCATCGCCGCAGACGGAGGACGACGAGACGGATGATGAAGTGGATGCGCCACTGTCGTGGCTGGCCACCATTGTGTTGTTGATGAGCGTGCCGCTCTCGGAGAGTTGGATAATGGTCTTGTTCGACTCGTCTTTAACCGTCGCCGAGGAGCAGGACGACGAGGCGGACGAGTGCAGTGCTGACGTAAGCTGCGGTGAAGTTTTTCTGCGATCGTGCCAATGGCTCTTCGCCGATAGCGGCTCCTCGCGTACGGAGCTCAAACGTTTCGCTGACTGATCCGCCCAGCATGGGCTCTGATCCCCGGTCACGCTGCTGGCCGAGCTATTGTAACCGCTTGACTCGCCAGGAAACAGATCCAAGCCGGCGCCCGAACGCACCACCATCTCGAGCGTGGACGCGCTCTTCATCACGGCAACGGCCTCGCTGAAGAGTACATCCGAGAAGTCAATGCTGTTGACGCTGAGTATTTGATCGCCCGGTCGGAGGCCGGCATCCCTGGCAACGCTGTAATCTTTGGTGAATTGCACAAAAATTCCAGGTTTCCATTCGGGCCCCTTGCAGATGCCCAGGCCGAGCTTGGTGCGTGGCGCGACTTTGAGAACGATCCGCACGTCCTTCTGGCCGCCACTGTAGTCATCCATGATCGGGTTCAGGGATGAGAGTGCGACTCGGGGGACTATGTGCCACGTTAGTGGATCGCATTGGTTGCTGGAGGGAGAGGGGGAGTGGGTTGTTAGAAGGTGGTCTCTGGTGGACGACAGGGCTGTATACTTACTCCTTGATTGGAAGCATTCCGACACCTGAAAGAAGAAAGGAGGGTTAGAGGTCGTGCATTGGTTTACGGGGCTGACTGCGATCTTACCTCGGACCTTCAGGGTCAAGCGGTCCTGGCTGGACACGAACTGCGTGAGTTCCTTGTGGACTGCGTCGTCGACGTGGTATCCATTTATCCGGATTATCTGGTCGCCAACCTGAAAGAGAGATGAATGATGAACACGGAATTTTCTGGAAAGAAGACGGGGTCGTTGGGATTTGGGCCGGAGGTCTGCTAGATGATCACTGATCGTTGAGAGGAAGCGCTTCTTATTCGCGCCGTTTGCCACTTCCTTTGTTGGCGATCTTAGGAGCCGTGTTCCATCTGTGAGCTTATATGTTTACCGGGAAGCGTCTTACTCTCGCCACTCATTTGATCGCCGAAATGACCTTGAGCCAACGTGCTAGGCAATCTATCTGCCCCATTAATGGGATCTCCAACGCTATACCGTCCCAGCGTCGATCACATCCGTCATGGCGATCAGCCGCAGCCATTCATTGAGAAATGCCGCCACTCGACGGACACGCTAAAGTGAAACTTCCACTAATTGTGTCAAGTGGAAGCGCACGATCGAAAGTTCGGAGCGCGCTGCGCACAACAAAAAAACACATATCTCTCTGACCCAGATTCCTGCAGATTCTTCCCCCATCTCGAATCCGTCCCAACCAGTTGCAGTCGAACTCGCCTCACACACACGCGCAGCACCTCGTGCACTTACCCGCAATCCCTTGATGTCGGCCTCGCTGCTCTTCTCCACTTTCGAGACGAAGAATCCCGTCCCGAACTCCTTGCCGCCGCGTATAGCGAATCCAAACGTCACATTGTTGTCTGGCGTGACCAGAATTCGTCGCGAATTGGGGCGCACCATCCGGATGACACGGATCCTCGGATTGGACACCATTGCGCTGCGCGTCGATGACATGACGTCGCTGGTCGAGGAGCTCGTCGAGCCCTGAATGCTGCTGCAATCGGTCATTGTTTTCTGCTCTGTCTGGCTGTCTGACGGTATGCCTGTCTGACTCACTCTCCTAGGCAAGACGCTGCATCTGAACTGAAATGAGAACAAGCATAAAAGCAAATGAAAAGCGCGTCAAAAATGCTCAACCAACCGACACAATGAAAATCGGAATTAATTAGTGGCACGACAGAGGCAAGGTGAGCGTGCCAATAAATCCGAACGGAGCGGCGGCGGCGCTGCGCACAGATGTGTCACAAAGCGTAAGCCAAGTCAGAGAGGTGATCTATGTACTTGCGTTACGCAATGGACGGCTGCCAGGAATACGAGCGCACACACTTGAGTTGGTTGCCGGAATAATTGGCCCCCGAGTTCCACATGGCAGCACTCTCTCGAGTTCACGCGGGGCCGTGGCGCGCAGTCGGTGGGGTCAAACGAGATCTTTTTCGGCTCAGACCTGCAACGATGGCATGCACGCGAACACACCCGCACGCACGCACACTGCTCGTGCATGGGTTTTTGCGACGCCAACAGGTGGCCGACTGTGAGAGCGCCTCGCCACGCCGCCGCTTCGTTGAATGGCCGCTCATTATGCAAGCGGTTTTACGGCCATTCTGTGAAAGACTGTCGATTCTGGAGAAATTTACGGCTGACCTCTAATCAGCGCGGAGTAGGGCACATCGATACAATTCACAGGTCATGCGCTTGGTGGGTTTTCTTTTGTTTTCTTTCTTCTCTTGGGTGACTTTGACTGTGACCGACGGGGTGGTTGTTTCACTGAATTTGCTTGGTGGGCTGTTTTGGAGGATTTCGTAGCTGGGCCCCAACGCTTTGGAGTCTGCGAGCCACAAAGTGAAAGTGTGTTGATTTGGATTCATTTCTGAGGCGTTTGTTTATTCATTCTTGCGAATTTTTATCTGTCTGCAGATCTGGCCTAGAATGTGAAGCTATTTGGAACGCGTTCTAGAAAACCGGTGACAACAATACACCTTGCATCAGTGGCAATCACAGAAGAACTGTCCTCCTGAGTCACAGACTCAGCGGAAGACAGGACAGATTGAAGTGAGACATTGTATGCCCGTTTATGCAATGGTTGTCCAGTCATCTGCCTTCTGCCGTCAACAACGACCGCAGCTGCTGCCTATTTGATTGGCCGATATGAATCAACCAATTTGGCAGATCAGTCGTTAGTCGACGTAACTAAGCGATGCCGATAGCATTCCATGGAATGACTGTAATTGCGTTAAACCTCGGACAATTTGTGCTCGTAGGACTGCCATAACAACACCTCAAGCGAACGAATTTTAATGACCTAGCAGTGTACCACTGGTGTCAGGAAGCCTGGGGATTTGGGGAGAAAATTTACGTCACCATTCGTGATTACATGCCTTCCATACCTTGGATTGGTCAAGTTGACAAGGATCTCAATAAATGGGTGGGGAATGAAATAAAACTACAAGGAATCATTTTTAAAACATTTTGTCGCCAAGAGAGGACATGCTTCTGTTGATCACAAAGCACACACGAGCAAATTGGATTGAGACGGTGTCTGGCAAACGCCAAGCGAACAGCGCAGAAACATGGATTCTATTGAAAGCGGATGAAGAAGCTCTTGGTTGTTTGAGCGGAAGGTTCTGGGTGCGACCTTTGGTCCTGTTTGTCTTGATGACGTCTAGAGGAGAAGATTCAACCACGAAATGTATAGCGGCAAGCACCTAGTTAAGCGTCTTCGGAGCCAACGCTTAACGCACAGCTCCGGCGCGAAGAGTTTTCGATATCGAGCCATTGGGACAACGCAACAGAGGATGTTCTCGAACATGATGGTACACACAAGTGGAGAACGACCTCAACCAATTTGGTTTGCTTAGATGGAGGCAACTGGTGGACGAACGTACTATAGCACCCAACCAAGTAGACAGTAACGGATAGGATTGCTCGTTGATGCACTCCCATATGTTCATCAAAGCGGAGGAAAAACATTTGTCTGGGAAAACTGACATTCGTACGACAGTTGAGTAATTTGGAGAAATTTAATCTTTCTATCGAGTTTTTGTCCAACAATACTGACAAAGAATCACATGACATCATGAGCTCAGTGAGGCGTGATCTGCCAAAAAACTTACTAAAAATAAATTTAATAAGCCTAAATAATCCACCCTCTATGCATGTGACTGAGCGAGGAACTGACAAGTACTGGGCACTGAGATGAAATGTGACTACTAGTAGCAATGTATTTCGCTTGCCGGGACTGTGTAAGCAGAGGAATTACTGAACATGTTTGATTAAGGAAATGGCCATACGTTTTCATCCTGCTTGCCACTTACTGGTCCTCAATTAAAGCCGCTGATTGGCTTGCCTCATGTTTTTGAAGACTAACTTAGACCGCAAGTGCTGCATTTCTGAAACGACAGAGTTCTTTGAAGCAAATTAAAAGTATTCAACGAAACGAATTTGTTACGAAACACTCTCACATGGGTGTACGGGCGTTCTCCTTTTAAGATCAACAACCAATTGATTTGAGCTTGACCAGCTCTGCCCTTTCATGATGAACTGCCAAAAAGTCACAAATTTTTACTTATGATACATACGCCTACGTCTGTAGTGCGGGAAAGCCACAAGTGGAAGTGGAGTTGAAATAAATAAAGTTTGGAAAGCGTATTCTCTTTCTACTCTCAGCGTACCCTGGGTCAAAATCAGATGGCATTTAGCAGGCTGGCGTTTAATTCGACTAAAAGGGATCAGTTGTAACCTCATTCGCAGCTCATTTTCATGGAATACGAAGATGGTTTCCACCTACTCATGGCTCAGCTAGTCGAAGCCTGCGAAACCAATCGGTTACTGTCCCGGATTAATGTTGAAGTAAGTTGAGCTAAGAACTAAATACAGCAACATTGAGTGCAAATTAATGCCAAGCCGACTTCCTGTACTCGTAGCTTGGTACAATACTAACGATCTTCCAACAATCGACCACCGAGAGATTCGTTGCTGGGGGACCGCACAAGTTCAAAGTTTGAGAAACTATGCCATAGGTTCATGACAGTCCTGTGAATGGGTCGAAAGAGCAATCCGATTGGCGTTTCATCGCCACACAAACTAATTATACGCAGTATTTGAGACAATACACAAACTTCGACGACTTACCCAGAAGGTCACAATTAACAAATGTAAATTCATGGTATTCTGGTTCGTGAAAGAATTTTCTTTCGTGGCTTCCTTTGGGCGGAAAAGGAAGTTGGGTAACGTAAGTTGGTCACGAACAAAACGACACTACCTCTGCCTACATCGACGCACGGTTAATATGGAAAGCAGATCAAGATGTCCTTGGTCAAATATATTGAAATGTTTATGTAGGTGCGATCTCCAGAACGGCTGTGTTGCTATGTAGAGATATGGATCTAGTCAAGCCTCTGTGAATATAACAATCATGGCGACCATCTAGACCAAGCAGGTCCAGGCAGGCGAGCTAGACCAGATCATAGCACCAGTCTTTCTAGGCCAGTCTTTGTTTCTAAAAAGAAACACCAAGTCAAGCAGAGGGACACCAGCCAGCTTAGTGCTTGAAACTGCAGCAGATAGCGAAGTTTCTTACGGTAAGAGATCTGCGTCGAATGTGCATGTTTATCGACAAGTGACTGACTCACCAAACGAGCCTCGTGACTCAAAATCTATGGTATGTTCGCCTTGAAAGACACTGTTGTAAATAAGTACTTTTCTCGGTCTCAGCTGTTTACTTAGATTATGACGTTGAGCACGGGATGTACTTTCGTGTACCTTTGTATCTGAATACGTTCAAAATTAAAATGTATGCCACTGCTGTGGGTGCCTACCTAGGGCATCTGTTGCATGCGAGGAGGTCGTTGTTTCTCTCTGTGATAGAGAAGAGTTCGAACAGTGTTCATTAACATCGATGACATGGCAGGCATCACGTGAAGAGACGACAATTTAAACAGGAAATGACATTGTCCAAGGATTTAATGGCACCCTTTGTCTCTTAATCGCTTATCCCTTTTGTTCGTGAGTCAGATCAGTGCCCCTTTCATCCGCATTGTCTCCAGCTGAAAAAAGTAACCATAATTACGGAGATGTACAGACGCCTATTCCCACTTCTTCATTCATCTGGGATCCGTGTGTAAAGATTCGTAGGGGATAACCTATCGATAAACGAACTTCCACGGCGCATGTACATTTTTTTTGTTCGTCAACGAATAGCTTTTGCTAGCGTCAAGTCTGTTGAGATGAGATGCACTTATGTCCGTACTTTTTGGAACGACACTTACCTTCGAACACAGAATTTTCAATCATCTCTGGCCCCGAGAGTCACTCTCATGAACGACAGTGTCATTTATTTACGAAACCCACTTCCATCTGTCCATTGCCATGAATTTTCGTCTACACATCCTGAAGCAGATTCCCTGACATACATGCGTGCCGTCAATCACGTTTCGAGCCAGCGAACGAGGTCATCCTCAGCTTCTTTCTCTCGGTTTCTTAAGACATTCCTCAAAACACCACCGATCACCGGCACTTTCACAACCAACGACGGGAGGACGACGGAGAACAATCCCACAATTCCCTGCTGCTAGCCATCCATTACAGGCTCGACAACCAGTTGTTAGCATTCCGCAGTCGTGTCTCTTCCCATCGGAACACCGCTATATGACAAATTGCCAGCTACACGTTGTCATATTCCACTTAACCAAACATTTCCACTATCAATTCGCAGTTGCCTCCTGTCCGCAGTCATTATGTGTCAACATTAATCCTCTTCCCCTTCTCGGCAGCAACGACCGAAGACCGACGACAAAAAGATCAAAGATCGTGTGAAGCGCTTCCCACCGGAAGTCCCTACACTCAACGACGGACGGAGCCTCTGAAGGGCAAAAACTTGTCCGAAGCAACTTCTGAAGAAGTCCCCACACGCATGAGCGACCGCACGGGATCCACTCCGGGATGCAGCTGAAGAGCCCATGTGCCCCCGTACCCCAAGAGGGGCCTTAATGAATGAGTGTGCAGAATCTGTTTTTGCTCAAATTGAAAGCCTCGCTTCGACCAGATAGGCGCACGATCCTCTGCGCAGATGTGCTGCTAGCCGTCGATGACGAATAGCCTTTGCCACATGAGAGGCTAAATGCGTAGATCCATTCTCGGGATTAATGGCTTAAGCCTTTCACAAGTGCTCGCAGACTTCTGGGCTGCCGGCAGCGTGTGTGCGGCTCCCCATCTCACAGCAGTGATGTCCCCGCGCATGATCGGCTAGATATCGACGAGAGCGCAATTACTCAAATTGACCAATTATCGAATGCGAATGCTGGACCGCGTCTCGGGCTGTGAGAGCTGGCGCAAGCGGGCCAGACTGATGGAATCTATTTGGATGCCTTTACACTGAAAACTAATTTGCGTCGGATACCTAATCAATTACAGCCGGCCGAGTGGCCGGACTTCTGAATGGAAGCAGTCCGATCTCATGTGCAGACTGCGCACTGCCCGCCCGAGCAGATACGGCACCACTCGGCCGGACCACTTGCGGTCAGAGAAGGGGGAACCGCAGCGCCTCGCTAATGAGGTTATTATCTATTTATCATGGCTTAGAGTGCCTCAGTGGCCGACGTGGCTGGGTTGGCTATTTCTGGGAACTGCGCGCGAGGCCGCGTCTTGATGTAATCAATCGAAGCGTATTTCACGGTACATCGATGGACGAGCCGTCAAATGCCACACACAGTGTTCGGTGGGCGGGGGAGTGAAGGCCGCTCATTATGGGCGATTGAGTGTAGGCCCTATCGGACGCTTGATACGACCACTCACGGTGACGGGCTATGATGCAGGTAATTAGCCGATGGAATGTGGTGGTTGGCTGAGGATGCCGATGGCCGCTGCGGCGGAATGGAACTTCTTCTGACATTCTCCTGGTTGTGATTGCAAGGCTTTTAAGATGGAGGCTTAGCTATTTATGGATTCAGTTCAGTCGGTGACGAGTCTTGTGCGAATTGTGGCCATCGAGCTTGGCAGGTGAATGGATGGTGCTTCAATTGGATGGGAGGAGGTCAGTCAAGCCTTCGAAAGGGGTGCGTCAGTCAGGTGAGGACCACGGTGTTAATGCGTTAGGTTGAGGGGAGCATTAGAATTGTCCAAGATGTCTCTAAACGATTTCCGAAGATCGTAGAAGCTTCGTCAGAACTTCAACTGCGAATGTGTTGCGTATTCCCTCTTAATATTTGAGTAGGCTTGCATGACGCATGTTCCTTCTTTCAAGCTGCCAAGGCTGGAATACCACTTGCAAGAAATCATATCGTCAATCAAGGCGAGCTGAGGGATCTGTTAGAAGCTACAAGAAGGTTTGCCATTTAGGAGATTTACTCCGACACTTCTAGTGAATTCTTTAAGTCTAAATACAATGGGCCCTATCAAAGAATTTATTCTTACAAATCGAGGATCGAAGAAACGATATCACATAACCCAAACGGAATCACATAATATAATATAGGTGGCGCTGCAGCCTGTAGACGGGGCCTGGCTTCTCAGCAACCACTCGTGTTGTGCGTGCTATTGCTCTCAGACGAGTGGAAGGGACCTACAGTTTTACTTTTAGAGTCCGAACAGCCAAGTTTGAGAAGCTTTTTCTAGACAGAAATCAATCTTTGAGTATGTGGCAGTGATTTGAAACAGATGTGGCCGTGAACATTTTTTTTTGTCGTACAGACCAGGGATCGAACATACGACGTCGAGTTCGACGCACATATCCTCAACTCTTCGGGCCACCACCACCACATACTCCGGCGCATATAACTTGCCGTAGAAAAACATACAAATTTCCATTTCATTCGTATTGTGTAAGAGCAACTTTCACTAAATTTTGTAGCAGATTATTCACCGTGATTCTACTACGAATGAGTTCTGTAATAGATTTTTAGGAGTTCGTAACACATTTTCGATAGCGATGGAATTCGTGAGAGAGGTGATTTAGAACTCCCGAAGTAAAACCTGACAGTTAATTTTTGCACGTAGACCAAGCACACCAAAAGGCAGCTTTATAAAGGACATCACATCCTTGAAGTCATTCATTGGTCCTACTTCCAGTTCTTTCAAAAACATTGAAAACATTGTCCTACGGGGTTAAAGCCCCTAGGACTCCTTTTACTAACACTTTGAATAAATCAAACGTGTTGGATGTGGCCATTAACTAATGAATCACTCTGCCCTTGAGTCACATGCCGAACCTCAAAATAAACTATGCGCCATAAACCTCCAACCGCACAGCCCAAGCGATGAATTCATAAAATCGTTTGCAGACACGACCAATTAGTGCCAGCAGATGCATAAACTAAGTAGAAACGAACGCCGCTATTTCGGACTAAACAGATGCCAGTTTTTGCAATCCTTTTGGCCGAATGTCCGAAGGCATCCAACGGAGTGAGGGAGTAATTAGAAGCTCGTTGATGCTTACAGCAGCTGCTTTGGGCTTTTAAAAGAGATTACTTGTCAAAATCAGGGAAGATGGCGTACTTTTCCTTATTCATGTTGGATTTGGTGATGAGTTTGAGCGCTATTTTGATTGGGATGACATTTTTCAGTTGTCATTCTATTGGCAGTGAGTTTGATCGGAAAGAATGTAATCTCGTAATGGACGCTCTAAGAATGGTACTCTCTCACATTTTCGCTCTAAGTATGGAACTCGAGATGTCTCTGTAATATGCCAAAACAGTCTAGAACTGTTTCATTAATTTGGAGAAGGCATACGACCAGATGCATCGAGCTAAACTCTGGAGTGTTCTGCAGGAGTATGAGAATTATGGACCTCATCATGTAAGTGGAGTCCCATTGAACCAGGTGAAGAAGTTGTATGTCGTTGTCGTTTTCGCGAGTGAAGGGCGGAGTAATGCTGAACTTGCTTGCAGCAATGGAGAGGCTGGCACAATTTTGAGACAGCTTCGGAGAACTATAATCAGAAAGACCCAGTTAGGTGTGAAAGCCAAGTTAGCAGCATTTGTTCCAACTCTCACCTATGGTCATGAAACATGGGTAATGACCGAAAGAATAAGATCGCAAATGCAAGCTGCCAAGATGAGATTCCTTTGTACTGTTGTCGAAGTTACTCGCCGGAAGAGGTTGAGAAACAGGAGAGTCCGCGGGCAGCTACTTCTCCGAACGGAAAGAGCTATGATTCGATGGCTCGGACACGTGGCACGAATACCTGAATCAACACGTCTTCCGAGGCTACTCCATCAAGAAGGCGTCCCTTTGGCAGAGCCAGGACGAAGTTGTTGGGCCAAGTGCAAAGAGTGGCTTGACATAATTTTATTTCTTAAAATAATTTCCTGAGAACAACATTAACATCAATAGCGTAAATTTTTCGAACGTTTTTCTGTCAAAAGGCACAACTTAGCATGTCGTCTAGCTAAATACCGCTACATACCAGATGGAAGACTGACTTTACAGCTTTTAGTGAATGCATCCGAAGCATCTGTGAATTATTTGTATAGTGACATCACATTGGTTGCGACCACCAACTGGCTACCATTGTTGTCGAATGGACGCGAGGCAACATTCGAGGTCTTCGAATGTGCAGATGCTTGTAAAAATCGTGGAGCTACGGAAGATTTTCCCTGAGGTCCAACATCGATTTATGCAATCCATCACCATGAGCAAACAAATTGATTAGCGGAGCCAATGAATGTGGTTTGTTTGATGGAGCCTTAATTGTTTTTTCAGGCCTTGACGTCGAGATGAATATGTTAAGCGTCAATTATGCGCCCAATTTGATGTTTCTCGATGACAAGAGGTTGTATGGTGTAGCCATGTGAATCTGGTTCCAGATAGATGATGAATGGTAATAAGAATGCACAAGAAATTTTTTTGGTTGACACTTGCAGGCATGGGGTTCAAGATTGACCATAGTCAGCGAGTGATTCATTTGCCTTTCACTAAAGAAAAAATGAACGAAACTTAACGAAACTTATGGGAGTGGCACATGGTCACAGTGTATCATATGTGGGTACGTATTCAATAACCAAACCAGAGTTGACTTAAGAATCATAAGGTCCAAAACCGAACAGATAAAGTAAGAAGCAAACGAGGACGTACATAAATGATGACCAAACAAGAGTGTCGTCCTAAGGTCAGCACAAAAATACACTTGAGTTGCCAATAGTCCAATGTTGTGGAATGTGAATCATTTGAGTACAATAGACGTTGACCATCATCAAACCGCCTTAGAAACTCCACAGTCAAATTTCTTAAGGGAACCAGGAGAAGCCTACGAATAAGAAGTAGTCCTTAGTGCGGATAGATAGGGCTGGATGGCGCAGTTGGTTGAGTTAATTGAATCCCAGTGAAAGCAAGTCACCGTTTGCCGTTTGGATCAAATTAACGAAACTATCATTAAATTTGTATATCTAAGCAATTTCACTAGCAGCCCAATTACCAATGTAACCTAGTGGGGATAGGTTCAACAGGTGCCCTTGGAGGGAACATCAGCGCGTCACTCAGGTCGTCTTAGTTTGGAACGAGTTAGATCTCTCAGACCTCATCGCAACTTTCCTTCTAATCTAAGTTGCCAACACCACGAAAAGGAAGAACAAATGCCAACCACTGACCAACCCTTGTTACATCAGCACTCGCCATCATTTCACGCCTTGCTGCCCTTCATTTTGTCGCATTTGAACCATTTGAGTGCTTGTTGCAAAGATCACATACGATGACAGTTTCCCAACTGGCTGCTTCTGAATTCGCTCGCTCCAAATAACTCCTCACCCGTCCGCCACCCACACTTCGTTGTGCGAAATCATTTCAACAGCCACCGAGACTTGGCCTTATCCAAAAACGAACAAAAAATACCACGCAATCCGTGGCGTGTTGACATACACCCAGCAGCACTTCTTTATTTTCCGCCAGCCGGACTCCAATTGATCCACTTTTTTTTGGCAAAACAATTGCGCTCCTCTGTGCAGCCTCGACTCCGTCCGTTTGGGCAGACCTTCGCGCCGCTCTGAGTACGCATAATCTCGCCGATTATGACGTAATCTGGTCTTTTCTCTCGTCAAGTGTAAACAGACCCAAATGGACGCGAATTCAAAGTACTTTCAGCTCATTATGCCCCGCCATCCATTAGTCGCCGAGTCAATATGGCAGCGAAACGCACACACGAGCGCTGTTTGCTCTACCATCGGCCGACCAAGGTTGCGAGCGCTTCCCATGGGGTCTGAGGTAATTGACAGTGGCCGCCGACCGGTCTCACCCGCGAGGCCCCGTCTAATCTCATTAAACAACGCAAGGCATCGCAATTAGTCTTTTTTTCTTTTCACGGCTAAGACAATCCACGTCCCGGACAAAAGTAAAAGTCTCCTCGCAGATCCTGATGAGTGATGCGCCTGTTCGCAGATGTACACGACGACGCCATTTGGGCTTGACAACCTATGCGCGGTGTTCCGCTGTCGGGCTGGTGTCGCTGTTCTCCGTTCGTTATCGCGATTCCCCGAGAGAAACACGAGGGAATTTTCTCCTGACCCGCCGCGAGTGGCATTGGCGCATCCTCGTCGTGACTCGTCGAAGATGGGCATCCTCCCCAGACGCGGGCGCAAGCGCCGCAACGTAGGAAGTACTGCACGGCGGCGTGTGTACATCACGGCTTTCGCCGAATTCATCTTTCACTTTCCTTGGGCCTCGCCACGGCAGCAGTGCCAGCTGTGAGCGACCACATTGGCACGACTCTCGGCGGTGGATCTTTCTATCATTTATCAATTGACTCCTTGGCTTCAGCATCTAATCCAATAAACTGCACAGCGGCACAACAACTCTGTTGTCACCTCAGCCGGGCTAGGTGCAGTCTCGTTGGCGCACCTTTTGTCTGTCGCCACTGCGGACCGGGTGAAAGTTTGTTTTTGGCCACATATTGTCTCCATCGCGGTGCCATATGGCCGAGACATAAATTGGCGACGCGTTAGGACGACACGGCTTTCCTTTTCACCCTGAACGCCTGAACGGAACGCAAAGAAATTAGAAACCACATTCCGGTGGGCAGATGGCTGTGTGCCTGGGAAACCGCCGCGGCCGTCTGCCGAGGCACGGCCGATGGGAATCTAGGAAGTTGCTGTGCGGGTATGGTGCTTCCTGGCAAACACCTGCTGCTGCTGAGGCGCCCGGTGATGGTATTCTGTCGTCTTTAATTCGACGGGAATGCGCCGCGGCTTTTACCATCTCGATTGAGGCTCGATAAGGCTGCCACATGGTTTCTCCCCGAGCATGGCACCGCTCCACGAGGGAGGTCAATGCCGTTCGGCGATCGCCGTGGTTGTGGCTTAATTGCTTAAATCTGATTTATGGATTGTTAGATGGGTTTTGAAACTCGTGCGTGGCACTAATTAGGAAATCGTTTTTCATTGATTTATCGAAAGGGCTCGGGCTGGCCCGCTGTGGGCAGTGCGCGCGCTGGTCGTTGCATCACATCAATCGTTCAGATGGATTGCCTGTGTTTCTTTTTTGGGCGAGGGGACGTAATCTTCTTTGACGGATGCAAGGTCATCGGACGATGGACTTATCAAGTCGTTCGTCGCCGCGTCGTGATCGATCGTCGCTCGGGGCTTGTGCATGACAAGGGGAAAATGTGTCTGCATGGGTTTCCAATTTGGGCGTAATGAACTTTGACAGGTGTTCACTAGGAAAATCTGTGTATGTGACCTGTCAAGACCCAGCCCGACTGACGTTGATGTGGTGGGCAATTTAATTCTCTAAGCGGATCTTTGTAGATGTATTTATTTCTGAGGAGTACCCGTCTTGGGACAACAGAGGAGATGCTGATGGAGACATACAACTAGAAAAATGTGGCAACTTTTAAGTGAGAATGATAAGCCCTGTAGAAAAGTACTAGTAACAAAGACTGCTAGGCGTTGACAAATGCATAGAATGGCTTAGCAGAGTCAACGACTGAAGCAAGAATATATATTAAGCACAGATATTTGTTGTTGGCATTGTAGCGATCATAGGAAGACAAAATCAACATGGGAACGTTGTTGTACAGTCATTTTTACTTTATGGTTAACCTCTCTCTCAGTCGGTAGACAGCAAGCAGCTAATACGGCAATCAGGTTGAGATCGGCTGAGATTGAGATCGAATACGGCAATCAGGTGTACCTGAACTTCTCTTCGAGAAGAATTTCTCAACCAGCATCCCCCACAGGGCTTACTGGGAGTCTGAACATTAGACACAGGAAAGTTCACGGCGAATTTTCACAGATGCATCGAAGATGGATGCAGGTGTGGGTTCTTTGATTTGAACATCCAGCTGTCTTTCCGATTTCCGAAGCATTATAGCGTCTACCAGGCCGAAACCATAGAGAAATCGTTATCTGTCCAAATATCTGAGGTCACTCACATTAAACGCCAAGACTTCTTATATTTGACGCCTGTCTCTTAACGAGATGGCCAAGTACTTTAACATCATATCTATCGGGTTGTCGGGACACTGAAACATTCATTCCTGTAACATATCTTGAACGCCTATCGCTTCTGCTGAAGCTGGACGCGCTTGCCCGAACAAATGGCAGATGGTCAACTGGCATAGGATGCCTCATAACTAAATAACTCTGGCCTATGCTAGATCCCAAACGAAGACTTAACTAGATCAACATGAGCAGGCTTAATCTCAGAACCATCATAGGCGTTGTGAAAATGCATTGCGCCATTGGTACTCGCCTCTAGGATTGGCCTCCACTACAATGACTTTTGCAGGAGCTGCAGAGGCGAGAACGAGGAAGAAACCACTCTACACTTCTGGAACTACTTTCCTCATCCCGTAGGTGAAGACATCAGGCAGTCTATTACTTCAATAACCTGGCCGAACTAAGCAACGATCAGTAATTTTCTCCGCTTCATAAAAAATGGTTTACAGCATAGATCCGCGGGGTAGCACATTGGGCCTAGGCTGGCATAAGTGTGGTTGCTATCCTCTCATACAGCTGTCAACCCCTTCAAGCTAACGAACATAACACGTCCATGCTTGTTACAGTTTTTTTCTGCAAGATTCAACAGTACGAACATTACCCTCTGCCAACGAAACTAATGTGTAAGACGTGATACTCAAGCGAATCTAGAAGAACGCCAAAAAACCCTTCATCCCCAAAAGTCTTACTTCCTTTCTTATCAGGCCTGCGACCAATGGAGTATCATGTCTTTAATCTGAGTTATAGAAGCCTTTATGGTTCGCCGTCCAGTTTTCAAGACTAAACTCGATTTTTATACCAGAGATTCGTTCTTCCTCTCCGTTTTGAAGCACGAGACTAGGATTTACAGGCTTAGCTCAAACACTAGTATCCATGCATTTAACTTCCCCGCAATTGCTTCTGATTATACAGCTGTGTTTAGGCCCAACGTAACATTGTTTGCACCAAGCTGCGAGTGTATTGAACTCTAATTGCATACGTTTTACTTTATTCGCCAGCGCTGTTATTACTAACTATGTACGTATGTACGGAGCTGTTTCATCCACAAACACATACCCCTTTACATAAGCATTGACAGTACAAAATAAAGAGCAGTGGACCTAACGTCGATCCCTACGAGACACCATACATGACTTTAACTCCGTCACAAGCCATGCTTAAAGGTGACTACGTACTGCAATCTTAACCAGCTGTCTCTCTTAAGATCTTCCAGTGGCTCAGAACTTCGATGTCCTTGCAGGGACCTACTGAGCTGTGGGTTCTGCCTAACCTTCTATTTCTAAAGTAAACAAGCAGTCAATTAATACTTTTTCCTTTGTGGAAGCCAGCCCCAAATTGTATTTTCATATCATGAACGTAGACAGATCAGAAAGTTATGACAAAGTAACCAATGTCGCAAATAGGGAAAATTACAATCAGAGGACCTAGATGACAATCTTGTGGTATTTCAGAAGGGATTGTTACACATGGAACATTTGAAGATGACGAGAAATCAATCCTTCCGTAAGAAGTCAATGTCATCCGCGAATAGTCAAGTGTTTCATATTTCGAGACTAATCATTCGATGAACACTTAGCAACCCAGTACCGCTTGCTCCAGAACTAAAATGCTTTCAATCCAATTACTACTACTATTAAAACATTCTGACATCAATAGCAACCTTTCATCCTCCTCTTAGAAAGTAATCCTTCTTAAGAAAGTACTTTCTTAACTAACTATAAGGTTAGGTTATTGAGACGCCAGCGTTAATGCCACCACCAACAACGACAATGACCATTGGTGGTCAATTGTGATACCCATAGTCACACCACCACCAACTTCAGTGATATTGCCTTAATTTAATTCCAACGGAAAATGATGACTGGATCAGATTTGAAAACGACGATAAAAGCGTATTAACCTTGCTTTCACTGAGATTCGAACCAGTGAACCAATAACAGGCTCTCAACCAACTGCGCCATCTAGCCGTTCAGGAACCGGCAAGAGCGGTTGAAACAAATCCACCATCATAACTCACAACAACTGATTGCCTCTTGTCCGGATCCACATCAGACAAAAATTCCTCTGAATGTCATCGGCTCAGAACAACATCTCCGATTAACACAATTCTCTGCATCCAATCGTGCCATTCGCAAAAAAACATCTCTCCCCATAAACAACTCAGTCAATCGCACACGCTGTCGACTCTCTGACAGCTCTGCCGGAACTTGACCAACCGTAATCCGCTTCAACACACCCTCACTCCGACGCTCCGGTCTCACAAATCGATTGTCTACAGTGAGATCCTCATGCGCAGGTAATAATTCTAATCGAAAACTCCGACAGCCTTGACCTTTGCCAAATCATTCCCGTCCGAGGCGCACCCAGAAATCACTCAGCAGTCAAAACATGGTGGTGTCTCCTCTTATATAAATCATGTGAGGCTAAACACAAATCCGATCACAGCCCGATGTGGCAAATGTCAAAACGCCACACTACATCACTCGATCCCCTTCTGTTTGACAGCGTGACCGTGAAGCAGCATTTCCGCTCGGACCATTAATTCTGCGCTCAACGGCAGAAACAAATCGCTTGCCTTCCACACGCCTACACGCGTTCTAGAAACGAAATCCAAAAACAAAGAGACGCAGCCAAACTAGGCGATGACGCTCACTAGCTGTCGCCGCAGATTTGGCAGCATTTATCTCAATTTGACAGGAGCGCCTTTCGAATCGGCGGAGGGAAGTAACCGGCGCCATCTTAATTAAATGTCAAAACAGTGTCGGCCGACCTGAAGTGTTTGGGCGAACGGTGCGTGTAATTAAGTTTCTCAGCGGTGGCCCAACGATCCCACATCGCTCGTCAATCAACGAGCAGAATGGTAAAGCGAAACCCGAATTCGCTCACATCGGCCGAGGGTACGCGAAAGCGAGTGGAGATGTTGCGCAACGTGGCTGTGAGTTGGCCCAAAATCCGGTTCTGCCGAGAGCACGCAACGAGCAGGCGAACACGTGAGAAAAGAGGTCATAAACCACCTTCGCCACCCGAAATTGTTTCCGTGTTTACCCACGACTGGCGGGGACGTCAGCAAGCCCAGGAGTAGGCCCCAGCATCAGCAGCAGATCTAAATCATTCGATTCGATAGCCAAGTGAATTAACTCGCTGCGCAGTCGATGTACGAGCAGACAGCGCCGAACGCATGTAATCTGAAATGCAGCGCAGGCGCGCGCACTCGGGCTCGCGTTCGCGTCCACCAGCGGGACCTTCTAATGAATTTACGCGAACCACTCGCGCAGTTCATCGTCCCACCACGGGCCGGAGATACAAGCACAAAGTCTATCTGCAGCCGCCTGAGATGTGGTATCTGGTGCCAAAACTGCGATAAGATGTTCAGCAGGACAACAGACTCCGCGCTGCACTCTGTGCTTGCGCAACTCTCGGCTGCGCGGTGAATTTTATGGCCTAGCCGCGGCACCATGTATCTGGCCCGGCCGACATGTAGACGTCCTCCAGCTGAGTGTGACACTTGAGAATGAATGCATGACCATTCCTAGGGGGAGCGTGGTTGTGAGAGCGCACCGTGGATATGGGTCTTGATAAAAATTGCAAACTTATTGCGTGCGACAAGATTCTGAAGTAGTTTACGTTTCGCCCCCGGCTCGTAGGCGGGGCGTGGATGTGCTGAGAGACACTTCGCGCTGCATTTTATGGCGAATTCTTGAGTGGCTGGGTGTGTCACTATCGCGATGGGAGTTTCCAATCGTCAATAAGAAACGCATTTGATTGAGGAAGCGAAAGTGGCAGAAAGACGGTATGACATGCTGTCGAATGGGATGTGCTGTGACTGGTTGGTTGGAAAGTCAGCTGGCAGCTATGGGTGTCAATGCGAATTGATGATTGACGTTTTGCTTATGTTCATCCATTCGGTGCGAGGAAGGGAGTTTGACAGTGACTTCAGTTGATGGGCAACTTCCGACATCTTTCAGGATGTGCTGATAGTCCTCACTTCAAGACAACAAGCGGTTGTCCTCAAGGAGGAGTCGTATCCCCTCTAATATGGAGCCTAGTTGTTGACGAACTTCTCGAGATACAAAAAAAAACGACGGCATCAATGTTACAGGCAATATGGAGAAGACCATGTGCGAAGTCATCGAAGATACTGACGGGTCGTGGGTGTCGGCTGGGATGAATCTAAAGCCACCATGGTACCCTTCACAAGAAAATATAAACTGGAACGACTAAAACAAATTAGTTTGTCAGGCACAATATTGGTCCAAGTAAAAAGTCACCAAATCAGTGAAAAGTCACCTTCGACAGAAAACTCAACAAAGACAGGCCACCAGGAAGACGCCGCTTGCTTTAATGATCTGTAGAAGCCTGGCGGGCAAATCCTGGGGTTGCAGTCTAAGATGGTACATATGTAACTATTGTTCTACCAACAATCACATGCAATGCAATAGCTTGGTCCAAAAGAACCACCAACAGCCAACAAGCCTCTCCAGTTGGCACGATTTTTAGTCAGCAGCTTCCAATTTCGCACGCCTAGTTGGTTGAGGTCCTCTCCACTTTAATTCCCCCTCGGCTTGATGGTCGCGTTGTCCCACTGGTATATGGAATCGAAGACTCTTTGAGCTGGAGCAGTGCTGTCCATGCACTCTACATGGCCTAGCCCTCTAAGGCGTTGAGTCCGTAGACGCCTGGCTAGACTCTTTTCGCTGTACAGCCCATACCCGCTCTACTACTCAATAGCCTCTGGAGCCAAAAAGAAAAAACGGTTGGCAAGACTTATTCTACGTTTTATCTCGGTGCTGATGTTGTTCGTACTATTAAATTGGGAGCCACGGTAGATGAAGTCAGCTAGCTAGCTCAGAAAGCTACCTCCAGAATTCACCATTAGGCTCAGCAACAAAACAGTTTGCAGGAAGGAATCCAAAGTCCACAGACTGAGCAGCATTACGGTGAAGTGGTATACAAACGGATGAAGCATTGAGGATGGAACAGAAGCGGGAGCATTTGAACTCCGGACTAAATGCTACGAACCCATCGGCACACGTATCGGTATCTTTGAGCCAGCAGTTTTTGCTATAGACAGATGCGCCAAATAAATCTTGACAGGAACTATAACAACTGCTTCATAGCAATAATGTCAGACAGTCGTGCCGCTATCCTGACGCTTGACTCTTAGATCTTCAAATTCAAGCTTGTATGGGTATACCTACAAAAGCTCACGAAGCTGACCAAGAGTAACAAGGTTAAACTCTGGATACCTGGCCATACAGGGATAGAAGGCAATGAAATGGCCGACTTCCTCGGTAGGAAATGAGCATCGGTACCTACTCATCGGCCCCGAATCATTCTGCGCTGTAAGAGATAATGTACCCAGGGAAGAGTTCAGGCACTAGACAGAAGAACTAGAATCCTGAAACAACGCTCAAGGCATGAAGGAACCCAAGAAACTCTTAGGTCAACACAACCGGAAGAGGTTTGAGGCATGTGTCAGAATGAGCAGGAACAACCTAAGAATCCTAACAGACCTCCTAACAGGTCACTGCAAACTCAGGAGCGCCTTAGGAAACTAGGAGCATCAGAAGAAGATCTCAGCAGATTCTGCGGGAAATCTAATGAAAATCCAGAACACGTACTAGGATTTTGTGAGGCATTAGTCTACCAAAGTCGAGGATATCTGCGCAAGTACCTATTATCAGGGGGAAAATTGAAGTGACTACCAGCTCTCATTCTCAGATTCCTAAAAGAAACTGGCTCAGAGAGTACACAATAGTCCAAGTCTCTTCCACAGCAGGAGCATATAACGCTCAATATATATATATATGGGGCGCTACAGCCCATAGAGTGCCAGGGCCTAGCTTCTCAGCATCCACTCGTGTTGTGAATGCTACTGTTCTCTCACGAGTGGAAGGGACCTACAGTTTTACGCCGAATCCGAACGGCCAAGTTTGAGAAGCTTTTTCTGGACAGGAAATACTCTTTGAGCATTGTCAGTGACTCGAAAAAGGTGGGGTCGTGAAAATTGTTTTTCGTCGCACAGAGCAGGAATCGAGTCTACGACGTCGAGGTTGGGGTCGGCGCACGTACCCACAACGCAACTGGCCACCACTATAACGCTCAATACAACTCTGTATAGAACTGCATGTGAGCAAATCTATGAAGGGGCACAATAGATCTTAAGGTCGCTGTGCAATGTATTCATGGTACTAATTTTGCACAAGATCTGGTCTCCTTAGCACCTCTTCCTCTGATCTATGCAGTGGCAGTGGACATCATAAGCAAAAAGACCACATTTTTAAGCAGGTTTGGTGCAATTATGGTGGTCCATGGCGTTGTGGATGTGTCCCTTTCACTCGTGAGAGAACAATAGCATTCACAACACCAGTGCTTGCTGAGAAGCTAGGCCCTGGTCATCTACGGGCTGTAGCGCCACGCATATTATAATATTTGTATCTTTTGGTGCATTTCAGAACAGTATAGCATACTCTGGAATAGTTTAGTACACTTTTAGCACAGATGGTTTACTAAATTCTTATTTTTCACATAACTCCGAATTTTGTCAATTTCTGAAATCCACCAAAGACCCTGCTTTAGTTCGTATATCCCCTTAATCAGTCTCAAATTCGTTTGAGCGCCTCACCAGATCCGAACTTTCTCCAACCGCACAAGCCGTAATTTGCATAAAACCAATTTTAGATCAAAACTGTTAAGTCGATCTTAAGGAAGTTGATCAAAAATTCGATCTTCGACAGGCAACCAAGACTGCGCGACCTCTTAACTGACGCAATATATTTTGACAAGCGCCCCCGCAGGCTGCCGTCTGGCTAAGCAGCAGACTAAGCGAAAACGACTTGAGTGCACTGGCGTTTAGTTTCGAAACCGAACGTCCACTTCAACCCACCACGGCGCCGTTCAACTGACGTTGCCACTTCTGCAAGCCGACTCGAATAACCCACTTAACCACCGGGCACCTGTGGCTCAAAGTCAGTGTCTCTACTGACTGCTGCTGCTGCTATCGCGATGCTTCATAATGAGCGGCGTGCACACATCATCCAATTGAGCTAATCTCAGTTCTCGAGCCTAATGGTTACCTAAACATACCTGTTAGCATCTCCCTGAGCCCTCCGACAGCAGCGCGTCGGTCGGGGGAACGCAATTAACCATCAAAACACTCATTTGCCTGTGGCCGCCTCGGCTCGGCTGCGTTGGGATCCAAAGATCACTTGGCCCGGAGCGAGATTGTGCAACTCGAGGGGGTCGCAACACGCCACCGCGCCGGCACACATGTGTCCGAGTCTAGCTTGGCAAACTGCAATGACCGGATCGCAAAACAATAATCGCCCCCATCATCGGCGATGTGGATGGACTTTTTCAACCTCCTCAACGTCGTCGTCGCCTGTCCAGGGAATCACCTCAAATTACATACGCAAAGCTGGGGCACCTCGTGCATCTCGTATTCCAGCAGTTCAAGCAGAAAATAAATACGAGCACCAGCACTTGTGCACTTTGCTGCTGCTCCTCCTCCTCCCGGACTGTGGGCTGTAATTAAATCCATTTGAGAAGTAAGAAACTGAAACGAAATTGCAGTGCAAACGTCAGCGCAGCGCGGAGCGCAGAGCCAACCAAACATCTCTCTTCCATTGCCTCAGTACGCGGGCAATTATGTATGTCGAGGCATAACTCATCCCAAAGCACACGGCGCGGGTGGAACCGCGGGTAATCGTAGACTCACCTTGGTAAGTGCCCTGTGCCTTGCCGCAGTCAAACGCTGTATCGTGACCATAATCGGTAAACAAGTGCATCCGAGTGGCTGGTGTGAGAGCGAGATCGCGTCTCTGCTCGCCTAGCATTCTCATGATCCCTCGCCACTCGGCGCTCGGCAGTCGGCAGTCGGCAGACTTTGGCTAATGCTTCGACGACAACCTTTCTTTGATTTCGATTACGAAACTGTGGCATGTAAATGCACGATGTCCGTTCCGGGTATGTGGCCTTAGTGTGGCAGTGGGCTTTGTGTTGGCTTTGGCTTGTGAGGGGAGAAGGATGACGGGGTGGGCGAACGAATGGATTCTTCCATGCTGGCATGCAGTGGAGGCGGCGGTGATTGATGCTCTTGAACGAGGATGCAGTACGTTGTCTCGAAGGACACCCATGTTCGATTGACAATGTTGTGAGTTGTGTTCATCCGTGAGATGAGCAAGATTGATGAGAGAAAGTGGGGGCAAGAAAGTTGGAGCATTCACGTGGAATTGTGTCTGCAAGAAACGATTCGTCTCCACTGAAGTCTGTGGGATCCTTTGTCCCTTCGTAAGTAGATCCTCTAAATCATGACTATGAATGGACATTAGGAAAGAGCCCCGATCTGCAATCTAAGATCGGCGAGACTTGTCTGAGTCCCTGGCCAATAGGAGATCACAGCAAAAGTGATCGCCGATGAACTTGACCAGGCAAGGATCAGACGAAGTACTTTTTGCACCCGAACCTGAGTTGCGACTACATGCATACGTCTTCCATCGATGGTTAGGCCTCTCCAAACTACAACCTTAAGTCACATCACTCTGCAGGAGCTCCAAACAACTAAATGCTTCTGGCTAAAATCGCTCTGCCACGCCTTGCGAAAAAAAAACGATCCCATTGCATAGCACCACCTCTGCGACTGTCCCTGCATTTGCTCGGATCAGACGGCAGTTATTCGGTGCTAATCCCTCATCAGAAGGAGCTAACGATGTAGACTCCTGTAGGCACCTCATCACAGAAGCGCTTCCTGGTGTTCATCCGAAAAACCAAGAAAATCCAGTAAATGTAGCTCGCTGTCCGGTAGTAAAATGAACCAGTTTTCATTGAGTCTGAGTGCTCCAGTGTACTGCTTAAAACTTCCGACTAAGAAAATGAGAGACACACTTAAGGTTCAGTGCGGTCCACCTTATAAGATTTGTAGTGCCTTCCAACCTTCCGACCGATTTGCAATAGATTGTGTTTCGCTGCAGCGACAGGCATAAGTGACAGCCCAACGAGTTCAGTGTCTGTTTAGACACACACATGAGTTGAAACGCTTTCCCATCTCATCAAGGTATAAGCGGCAATTTGGGGAAGCTCTTGAGTAGAAATTGACACTGTCCAGAAATTCAATCGCAGTCCGGATATACACGTGCACGTTAGCGACATCGCTTTTGTGGTGCCCACTTTGTTTTTGAGTCCAAACAGTCCTTCTGCGATCGTCTCTGGGTGGAATACGTTTGTAAGGATACAGGGTTGATTTTCAATCGGAGAGCCTGGCAGTCAAGGAAATGACCAAAATGATAATCAAGCAAAATGTAACAGACCCCTGAAACAAAAAGTTGCTAAGGATAGTAGCTAACTGCCCATGAAACAAATTATGACCTATCCACGAGTTCGTCTGTAGATGCTGTGCTGACGAAGGGGAATAAGAAGGCACTCTGTCAAGATCTATAGAAAACTGCCAAGATACGATTATCCTCTCTTTTCTGGTTTGCCAGGATCTCAAGTGGACTGCACAACGGACAATGATAATGATTACAAGAAAGGTGTAAGGAAATTTGTTCCTCTATTGGCATCACAACGGATCCATCCGTACATAAGTTTGCCGCGACCATAGCGTCTAACTTTTAACCTAACCTTAGGACGTGGAGTATTCAGATTGGTGGGCGACTATGGGTTTAATAGAGACGGTCTTGGACAAGTTCTATGTTGAATGTCTGAACGAAAGAATCCAGTTTGCGGAGTGGGCAAGAAGATCGGAAAACATGTAAAATTCGTATACACCTTGACGAGACGCCACAGCCTACGGGCATGTCTAATTGTATGACCTTGGTGAAAATAGCACAAAAGATCGTCTGCGATTCATCTGCGAAGTTGTAGAGGAGACCATTCAATGTCGTCAAGGATTTCCCAAATGACCTTTGAGCTCAAAACAATGCAATGGCGTGTGTAGAATTCACATGTTTCATGATCTTGGCATGAAGCAGCACGCTCAAAACCTCCTACAATTTTTAAAGGCCCTTCTCAGAAACTGCACTTACCACTATTAAAGATTCGCTTACCAAGTGAAGTTGGACTTACCAGTTTGCACGAAAAATATATCCTAAAGTCGCCTATGTATGACTTAAACTAAGGCGAACAAATAGTGGATCATAAGACCTTGAAGGGCCAAACCCATAGAATCCCTCGTGTGAGTTTCATCATGTCAGGAAACTGACAACTCAGAAGACCTAACAAGAATGAGAGAAACAACATACATAGGCCATAAATGGAATCCATCACTACGGATGAAATTGGTGATCTTTTAACTTTTGTAGCGCTTGATAGATTATTGTTGTATGAAATTCCGACGAAATGAACTTATTTGTTGGGCATTTCTTTGTAATCCGCGTTGCAATTTGCAATGCACGAGTCTTAAGTTGTACTTATATACTTCAACAGTACGAATTGTCGCGTCATGTTTTTTTTTTTACAGGAATGAACATTTGTCTGTCTATGAACGATGTTCGTTTTGAAGCATTTTCATATGATCAAGAACATAGCCAAAAATCAATCTGCTTACAGCAGAATCAAATTTGAAATATTCTTTCAACAGGTTCGATTGTCAATATTCATATTAGCACGAATTTCTAGGAAATAATTCGAGTGCACCTACTTCCACATTAAAGCTGTATGGGACTGCAACTTATTTCGATGAAGTCATGTAAGCTTTAAAGCAAGGTACCAGCAGACGCACTTTGGAGAAGTTGTCTTAATTTGAAGAAAATTGAGAGTATGCAGCTTGTGTTGTCCGGTTATGGGGATCCTTGGTTATGGGGATGCCTTGGAGACACATTATTTGTTAACTGCGCTACATAGAAAGTTCCACCTGACTTCCGGCTTGCAAGCACTCGGATTTCCACTAAAACGTTCCATGCTGTGTCACAAAGGAATTTATTCTCCTTTTTAAATGGTACTTTGATGCATGCATAGCCTAGTTTTTTACTAATTGTTTTTTAATTCTCCATCGCCTCAAATATTCACAATCAACTGCACTCCCCGCCCTAGTGCTTACGAGTCGATCTCAAGTGACTCACTGGAGATTTGCACATGTGCATCAAGTGTTCAAGGCTCACAGTCATTCCCTTAAAGTGCCCACATTGTAATCCGCGCATAAAATACTCAAAATCTTTCCATACGCCAAGCCGCACTCACCTGTTTTCGCTTTTAATCAAATTTGAGACAAATCCACGTCGGCCTGCAAAGAAAAGAAGAAAAAATTGATTAAAAAGTGCCACCAAATTACCCACTCATCACATTCCCACAGACAGAGTCCTGCACATCCACCGCCACACGGCCCGCAGTCGCCTCGTAAGCACTCAACTCATCTGCGGTAATGGAGCTCTAATGGATTTAGCCTAAATTTTCGAAGCTATTCATTGAAAATAACCGTAATTATCCGTGTATGCCTTTCTCACGCCCGTTCTTCTCTGTGCATCGGTGCTCTGTGCTCTGTGCTCACTGCTCAGTGATGTCTGCCCCACCGTCACCGCCAATTATGTCTCTCTACAATCAAATCAGCTACGCATCTGACGGGCACAATTGCATTCCGAACGCTCAGCGATTGTCACGCTGCCTTGGGAGATCAAGAAGTGGATTGAGATATGAACACCGGCGGGGAGTGGCTGGTCGACGTTCGAATCTAATCTTTGTGGAGTCTTCTCGTCGCCTTACATAAGCCGCTCAGCCGCGCCGCCCCAGCAGTGCACACACTTTCGGTTGTAACCTGCGCCAGCTACTTGGTGCTCAAAAGGCGTGCCAAAAACATTTCTATCGGCGGCACTGACATCACCGCAATCATTGTTACATCAACTCGTGCGCCTCAATTGCGCGGTGGTGTGCCGTCAGTCGGGGTCTATGCTGCGCGTCTCCACTCTCCAGCCGCCTCTTTGAATAATTTCAATTTATCGCCAATTAATTTGGTAGCTTATGATGGCGAGATGGTGCGGCACCTGGACCTCGCACTCCGTCAGTTTGCAGCAGCAGCTCGGCTTTGTTGTTCAATTTATTGACACAAACGGCCCGTGCAGATGGACTGGGCCATGGTAACACCTACTCCAGTGGGTTGTAAACCTACAGCATAGTGTGCCACTTTGGAGCGTCGTCGGCTGAGGCGGCGAATTAATGGCGAATTTATGACCGTTTCTCGGGCTAAGTATGGAAATTGCATCATCCGACGACACTGCGTCCGAGGGAGAGAGAGAGAGATATCACGTGAAGGTAGTTATGCGCAACTGCTCCGAATAGGGACTTGCACAGGCCGCATTAATGGCTCTTTCACTTCGACGCACAAAAGATGTGTGTGATGTACTCGCCTTCGGATGCTCGCCCACCTCTCGGCACAAGGAAGTGGAACGCCTGCACTGGTACTCCAACGCTGACGTCTCAATCGTTGGCAGCCACTTATTTGCAATTCCCAGTTGACGCAGTTGATCGCAAGCGAGAGTCGAACGGCATGCGCTACTGCGACTGCGACTGATAAATGAACGTGTTCTAAGTCGCATGTCGGAAGACCGGTCTTTCCTGTACGGATGGCTTGTTAGAAGATGCTCATAACGAGCTTCGTTCGCTTCATTTGGGAGGAACCGCATCGTGATCAGTTGTAGGTGACCTTTGGTATATCGCTTGCGAGGAATTACTGAACAAAGTGGTCACGGCACGTCTTGACCAGTCCGAAGATTATGTTGACCTAAAGAGAAGTGCGCAGTTGGCGGACAAGCCATGAAATGTGTGTGCTAAGTGAGTTATGTACTTTTTTGGAGCTCACACGCGGCTCTATGTCTCTGCGACGCTACACACCGAGCTAGATAGACTGATGCTAGGACGAACAAACCTCCCCAGCTTAAACGATCTCTGACTTGCTACAATTGCCACCCAGCAGCTTTTCTTGCATCCGAGTAGCTGCAGCTTGGAAGGATACAAGAACAAAGGGCCAAACAAAGGAAGATGTGCCATGAGATACATCCAAACAGATTTATTCATCAATTACAAGTCCGCATATGACAGCATATATAGCCATAATGCTATGCAGCGCCATGTCTAGTTTCCTATCGAATTCGTCAGACTACGCAGGACGATTATGGAGGATTTACACTACGCCATGAAAGTCGGCTGTGAACGAGACGATCAGTCCTCAAAAAAGGACTTGAACAAGCCCTGTCACTTGACGTCTTTAACACCGGTCTCGAGTAGATCCTGCAATATGTTCAGAATACCACTAGAGGTACAACCATCCAGAAGTTGTTAACACACGCGGACAACAGTGGCGTGGCTGACTGAAAATTTGCTACCATTGAGACGGAAGTGTATAAGACCAGTCAAGGCTCTTTTCAAGAAAGAACACACAACAGCGACGTTTTGAATAATCATCTACTCCGTCTCCGTTGGAAATAGTGCAAACAACTTGAGTGCCGACATTAAACACGGAACGGCTCTGGCCAACCCCTGTTTCGACTGTTTATGTCGACTCTTTACTCCAAGGATCGAACGGACTTTGTATCAAACATGGATCACATAAGTCCTGCTGCACGGGGCAGTGCATGGATAATCGCAAAAGCGGATGCACATGCCCTTGATGTCTCCTAGAGCAGTAGTTTTGAATGTCACTTTTATCGCTGTTTGTTTCGAGGGAATTGAAGGATAAGACTTACCCCCGAACTCACATGACATGAATCTACCCTGTTGGCTACGGATTCAATGCCTGTGATGGCTTGCAGACAATTGGATAGAGGACTCCCACAAGTCAACTTGGAGCAGACAAGTTCAGATGGAACACAAACAATTTGGTGAGTGAACTTGGAGGCAGCTGGAGGTAGAGGCTAATTGAGACCCAGCTTCTTCTTCTTCTTATGGCGCTACAATCCGGCCTGGACCTCAGCCAACAATCCCCTCCAGCTGGCACGATCCTTAGCCAGCTGCATCCAACTTCGCACTCCAAGTTGGTTGAGGTCCTTCTCCACTTGAGTGCGCCATCGGCTTCGTGGTCCTCCTCATTGCGCTGTCCCACTGGTATGGAGCCGAAGACTCCTCGGGCTGAAGCAGTCTTGTCCATGTATTCAACATAACCTATCCATCTCAGGCGTTGAATCCGTAGACGCCTGATTAAACTCATGCCGCTGTACAGCCCGTACGGTAAGTGGTTGCATTTTCTTCTCCAGGAACCTTCAACGCAAACAGGACCGAAGATTGAACGCAGAACTTTTCTCTCGAAGAGACCAAGTGCGTCTTCATCCACTCTTGAGACAGTCCAGGCTTCCGCACCATACAGCAGAACAGGGATGATCAAGGTCTTATATAATTTGAGCTTGGCCTTTCGAGAGAGGGTTCTACTACTCAATTGCCTCTTGAGCCCAAAGAAACAGCGGTTGGCAAGAGTTATTCTCCGTTTGATCTCGGTACTGATGTTGTTCGCACTATTTACTTAGGATCCAAGGTAAATGAAGTCCTTTACTACCTCGAAGTTGTAGCTGCCTATGGTGACGTTCTCACCGAGTCGTCGATGTTGTGTGTCCTTTCTTGATGACAGCATATACTTCGTTTTGCCCTCATTCACCGGCCTGAAAGCGCACAAATAAGGACCTAATAGGTTGCTGGCGAATGGTTTCAGGTGCTCACACAAATCGGCCGAGAAGATCTTGTAGGCAATGTTATTCTCCGATAGTTGGCGCAGTTAAAGGGATCTCCTTTCTTGTGGATCGGGCAAGCGATAGTAAGATTCCACTCGTCGGGTCTGCTTTCCTCCGACCATATCCTACAGATAAGTTGGTGCATGAACCTTACCAGCCCAGAAACCCACCTGCAGTCGGTAAAAACGAAGCCACCATTAATGTAACGATGCATACAAAATACGAAGAAGTATAACAAATGCATAAACTGTACCGGATTCCATTAAAATACAAACTGTATGATCTTGAAGAAACATTCCAAGGGTCACCTAGTCTAAGATTGAGAGCTAAGTCATTTGGAATCGACGTATGCAGTGGACTCCGTTCGACAAATGCACATTTTCTCTAATAATTTTCTGTTGGGAGACGATTTGTTATCATGATCGACGGCTCGAACTAATAACCTTAACAATCTAAACAAATCTTCCAGTTCGCATCTGCTTTACCGGGGAACTCAGATTAACGCATACAGCTGTCGTGGAAGAATTGCTTCATATTCTTTCAGCTGCACATGCAGCCATAAGACAAAGAAAATGATGTCGCTGCTTCTGGGGACCAGCTCAATCCAGAGGGCTTGAAGGCTTGAAGGCTTTGAAGTCAAGTCTTCAAAGCCTTCAAAAACACCTCAAAACAATGTTCTGTAATAGAAATTAAAACGAGCGTGTCCAAATCGGACGAAGACACAGGTTCTGGTGTACCCTCAAGGTTAACAGCAATTTCTTTGGCCAAAGGACTACCACTGCAGTCTATTCCAAGCAGAAGTAAATAGGGTTCAAAAGGCAGCAGAGAGACAAGGTCATCAAGGTTCTGAAAACTGCAGCTGCCTCTAGTTTCGCATGCCAAGTTGGTCTTAGAAACGGGCGTCTTCTGTTGCCTTGTCCTACAGGTTCGGAGCTGAAGTCGAGGCTCTGGAGACACCATCGATGAAGTCTAAGATGATAGAAGCCTAATTCTAAAGCATAGCAGGCAGATGCAACATGACCCTATGCTTTGTCGCTTGACACAAGGATATTCTAGGTAACGAACAACCTGACGTACTAGCAAGGAAGGGTGGGTCTCTTCTACATAGAATCAGTAGGCAATTACCTACGTACCAACTTAGATGCTAGCTCAGAGCTTGTGGTTGAACTAATCGGGAATTTCTTCTCTTCTCGTCAGAAGACTCCCCTTATGGAACTATACCCTCAAACATTTGCCTGGTAACACGTACGTCCGTGCAACCGCCTTGCTGGTGGGAAGCTTGAGAAAATCGACAAGTGTTTCTAGGAAAACCGCTCAGTTACCCGCTAGATAGCATCTCTAATTTGAGTTCGTTCAAACGTCTTCATTAACGAAAAGCTGACCCGGAGGCAGGTTCAACTACAAATGAGAGCATCTACCTGCTGGCTGAAGCAACGGCATCCAGTTATCCCCTCCCGCCAACTTCGAGATCCACAAGTGCGTACGTGCGGCGGTCGTAGCCAACTACAAGCTCTCTGTGCGTTCGCAAATGTTTCACAGCCTCAATCCGAGAGGCAGCTTCAAACCGAATTCATAAACCTAGATCTGATTGTTCTGAAAATAGACGTTTCAGTTTCTCCTCCCCGGCCGCCCCCCGCTGGTTCTCATTTCCCGAAGAAAGTCCACACATTAGCACGTAGCCGCATCGAAACAAAGATCATTGTTCCATGAAGGAAACAATTAAGACACTTGACCGAGAGTGAGACGAACTAGACGAGATCCACCGGGGATGTGCATCCATTTCCGATTCAATAATTGCTTTCGCCTCGCGGGGCACATACGCCGCTCCGAGAGCGTGTGTGTTCGTGTAAATTGCTTTAAAAGTAAAAACCCGCCAACGATTAAAGTGCGGCCGCACACCCGCTCGTCCGTCCGTCCGTCCGTCCGTGGAATGCTGGAGCTCTTGAAAACCCGTCTCGTCCGAGAGAGAGTCCGCGGCCGCGTGGAGGGGTCTAATGAAAACGAAGTTTACGAGCCAGCCAACGCCGAAGCCGTCATCACCGAAGAGGAGCCGCATCTGTGCGTATAAGGAAATGAGCTTCGAACTGAGATGAGGCACTTTGCCGTCCACCTCGTCGTCTCACTCGTTTATTCCTTCTGGCGATTGACAATGAGCTCTCTAGATGCAATTTCTCCGTTGAATTTCAGCACAAACAAGGCAGAACGCGAAGAGATTATCTGATGGTGGGCTGATGACTGATTTGATTTACTTGCTTCCCCCGTGGGACCGGTTGATGGGCAGGCGGAGGGGGACCTCCACTTCGGATCAAGTTGTTTGAGAAACTGGCCTCGGAGTCATGAGTTCTTATCGAGATCGAGCATCGTGCTTCTGGGGAGACAAACAAACTTCTCGTTTCGGGAAAGGGATTGAGTATCGAGTGCGATGCTTCGATTCGCATTAGCTGCTGATTATCTCGATAGCGGCTTGGCGCAGATAAGATAAACAGATACTGGAGAGGTTCTCGAAACCGAATGAGTGATGAGGTCAGACACTACGGCCAGCATGGAGGTGTGCTCGGAGTGAAGAGCTTTTGTCGCGGTTTTGTACATGTTTGCATGTGGAACACGAGTTGCCTCTCGAGAGGGGGCCGAATAAATTCGTGTGTTTACAAGTTTGCCTGTGTCTCTGATTGCTGGGAATCGGGCTTGTCAGTCAGTCAATGGTGCTCCTCAAGCACCAATTAGTCAAGAGGCGGCTCGAATGTTGGAAGACAGGTTGGCGCTTCACGCAGGATTGGCTTGGCTTGAGAAGGTAATGGCTTTCCTCCTGATGGTGGCTTTCACGACTGAGATAGAAAACGAAGTTCATCTTCAATTTTGTTGATGTTTTGTTAGAGCTGTCAACTATTAACAGAGGCACGCCACAAGGCGATGTGCTCTCACCTCTCTTGGAACGTAGTGGCGAACGAACTGCTACAGAAACTAGAAAGGACTGGTGTAAGGCCAACGCATCTGCCGATGATGGTTTCCTTTATCCACGATCAGGGATATTATGCAAACAGCCCTTCTAAGCTGGTGAAGTGGCCAAGGAAGTACTGTTCAGGAAGTACAAAATCCCCAACTTCAAACCTGCTTCACTAAGTGGGACACCTCTAAAGGTGACAACTAGGTCTTACACCAGACACGACTTAACTGGAAGGTGAATATCCAGAGACGTGTCAGGAAGGCACCCACGGCTCTCTTTTGCTACAAAAAGCCGATTGGGTGCAAATGGGGATCACAGCTGGAGAATAGTCAACTTGAGTTGATAAACCGAGTTAACCCCAGTTGCGTCCAAACCGAGTTGAATCGAGTAGAAATTATGTCAAACTGAGTTGCTGAAACTAAAATGAACCGAATAAATAAGCAATCAAACCAAATCTGAGAACCATTCGATACACTGTGAACTGTGAACACACAACTTGGTTGACTCAGTTCATCGACTCGGGTTGGCCATGTCTAAATTGAACATCATAACTGCAAACTTTTACTCGGTGTGATGCGAACACACAATATACTTTGGTTTGTCAAGACAAAGCGACCGAATTGTACTGACTTCTGTTTCTTGTGAGATGATGATTCCATGTGTGATGTGACACGTCGTCTACCAGTCTAACTGTCTTCTCTAGTCTTTTCTTTTTGTACATACTTTTGTGTGGCTATTTTGCTTAAGGGTTGTTAATTTAACCCAAAGAGTGTTACCACAGTGACAGAGAATCATGTTTTGAGCTTGACTGGGGGCCTTTTATTAAGTGGTATAAGGAGACGTGGCACGTGAAGCGTTCGAAGTTTATATTTAAAATTAGACTTATTTAACAAAACCTTTATTGGGACTCATTTATCTTCTATACAACTCATTTCTTAACCACTTATGGGACCAATAATTGAACCTCTGGTAACACTGATCTCAAACCAATTGAATTAAGTGTATTGTTTGATACAGAGTACACATTCTGACGTAGAATCGCCCCTGGCAACCGATGCTAGTTCGGTTTGTCAAAACAACTGGGCTCGAAACTCCTGACTCGAAAGACCAAAGTCATGCTCTACAAGACTCTTATTCTGCCAGTCCTGCTTTAGGGTACCGAAAGCTGGACACTAAGCAAGACTGCAGAGCTGATTCTTGGTGCCTTCGAATGAAAAATTCTACGTCGGATATATGGTCCCTGCGAGGAAGGTGAATGGAGAAGAAGTCACAACCGCGAGATCTACGAGCTGTACAGAGATGTGGACGAGTCCGGAAGGCAAAAATCCGTCGACTACCCTGGCTTGGGACATCGAGCGAATCGACAATAACGCTCCAGCAAAGAGGGTCATTGAATTTGAACCTCCTGTTTGGAGAAGAAGAGGAAGACCGAACCTCCGGTACAAAGACCAAGTCATTACTGATGTAAGACAGCTTGGCCTTGATGACTGGAAACAGCGGGCCCAGGACCGTCACCGTTCGAAAGCAGCAATTGCTAAGACTCGGACCCTTCATGGGTCGTCTGGCTGATAAGTAAGTATCCATTCTGCTATTGTGATTGTTTAATGTATTACGCTGTTGCAAGCTAAGCCTAGTTTGGTTCGAATCAATTCCACCTGTACAAAAAGGAATACACATATTTTAAATTGGGTGAAACCGAGTTAGTCGAGTTGCAACTCGGATCGCTTTAATTCCAACTCGAGTTAAGAAAGTTCCAGGTTGACTCATCTCCAATCACAACCTCGCCACTGGCTATTTATATCGGTAGTCAGACCCATTCTCCTGTATGGTGTCGCGATTTTGTGGACTACACTAGGTAAGAACATCCATCTCAAACCACTCAAAAGGGTGCCTGTGTATGCATTAGCGGAGCACTACGGACCACTGCTGTGAACATACTCTTCAATTTCCCACCGATCCAGCAGAGATCTAGTTCGTAGACAGCATGCAGCTAATACGCCGATCAGGTTGAGCTCGCTGTGTCTCTGGAAAAAACTTCGATCTGGATCTGGCAATATACTATAACCTACAGACACGGACGTCATGATACCCTCTTCTAGAAGAACTTCTCAACCAGCATCCCCTCCTTCGTGGCAGTGTCCGCATCAAACGCTGGAGGGTCCACTGCGAATTTTCACAGATGGATCGAAGATGGACGCATATGTAGGTGCTGTGGCCTATTCCAAGCATCTGAACATCCAGCTGTCTTACCGATTACTGAACCATCGCAGAGTCTTCCAGGACAAAAAACTTACTACTAAAGAAGTTCTATCCTAGCTAAAATTGTGGTATCAAGCACAGATATCGTTATCTGTTCCGACAGACAGGCAGCAACTTCTGAGCTCAGTCACATTCAACTCCAAGACTTCCTGAATTGCCGCCTGTATCTTAACGAGATTGCCAAGTATTTCAAAATCCTACATATATGGATGACTAGACACTTTGACATTATAGAGAATTGCGAAGCGGATGAACTCGCTGGAAAAAATTCGAATTCCATACTCTTAGCGAGTGTCTATGGACCATCTGTACCTATCGCTTCTGTAAAACACCTGCTGAAGATGGTTACACTTGTTCAAGCATCGTAGATGGTCATCTGCCACAGGATAACTAAACAACTCTGGCCTAAACTACACCCAAAACATTACCTGATCAATATGAGCAGGCTTAATCTTAGAACACTCATTGGCGTTGTAACAGAGCATCGCGCCATTAAGACTCGCGCCTCTGGGATAGGCGTCCCTACAATGACTTCTGCAGGCTGTAGAGACGAGGATGAGGAACTATGTTCTCTTATCCCGTAGGAGCAGGCTATAGGAAGCCTGTTACTTCAAAAACGTGGCCGAACTAATTCACCTAAAAGAAGGTTATCTTCTCCGCTTCATCAAAGGCAGAGTATGGTTTACGGAAAAGGCGTACGTCCGCGTGGCAGCAAAATGGGCCTAAGTGTGGCTGCTGTCCTCTCGAACAGCTGTCAGTCACTTCAACTTAACCTAACCTAACCTAACCTATAATCGTCAACAGTGGAATACCGACTTTGGTCAAATATGCTTCGTAGGGGTAATGTTCAACATCACAGTGCGAGCTTAAGTGTCGATCCGATGCTAACCCAAGAATCAAGAGAAACTTCGTTTTCACAGAGGAACTTAAGTGATGGAAACCACTTAAATAGTGGCTTAACTTTAGCCACCAATAGCCACGGCTTGAACGTGTCAAATGAGCTTCGCAAGACTAAGAGTTCTTTGACAGATTTCCCTAGTCCGACCTATCAATCGCCGCATGACTTCCAACTGAAGGAGATCCCCTTGAGTTTGGCAGCGACTCAGACCAAATCAAGACCTCTTCTGTCCCCCTTTCCACATGACAAGACAGCGCGTCATGCCAGTTTTGAATGCTCCTGCAGAATCAGTAAGTCAACTCGAGACAATGGAAGCCACTTGAGCAACAGTGACCTCCGCCAAGTCATGGTTCAATGGCCAAGTCGCTGAGCACAGACATGAATCAGAATGCACTGGGAATGCATCAGACTCGCACAGCTGCTGGACTTGATACCGAAAAAAATTGTCGCAACCGAAGTCAACGGAAGTCACTGCACACTGCACAAACAGATGTTGCGACCTGTTCTCCATCACAGTTGATGATGCTGCAACGTCGCGGTCGTCGCAGATCGAATTTGAAAGGATCAGGCGGGATATTTCCGATTCGGTTCGACACCTGTTTGGGAAAGTCATCCTCTCGCACTGCCTGTGCCGGCCGTGGGCTGCTTAATCCATGCTTTCCCACATTACCCGACCGCATGAACGGCGTGCATGCCCATCGCACTAATCACGGCTGCCATCTCGGTTGCCAGGCCTGATGTTTGCTTCGATTAAAAGCTACACAAAAAGTATGAATTGGTAATTTACGTTCACATTTGGCTGGCCCGTTATGAAGAGGAAACGAGTGTGCTCACGCCGAGGATACTTGGTATGCAAGTGCACTTTGGATAGATCACGACAGTCAGGCGAGTCGCGGTCTCATGGCTTTCTCTTGTCTGGACGTGCAGAATCACTCTCAGCAGCTGAACCTAATCACTCGGTTTTCTGTTTGTGCTTGGTCTTCCTCCTCGTCGCTGGCTCTCTCGCTTAATCACCACATTTGACCTTAACGGCGCGGAAAAAGAAAATTGCTTCACAAATTTGCACACAAAACCAGATTGTCGTTATCGATGCAATGTAAACATCCGACGCGCTTTTCCCCCAAAAACAACCGCACAATGGCAGCGAAGGGCCTGTGTGTATCTCGAATTCCCAGTCTGCTTAATTTCTCAAACAATAAAGAGATTGATGACAATGGCAAGCTGCCAGCCGGGCGGATACGCGCTGAGTTCTAAACGACGAAACGGCAAAAAAAGAAAACAATTTTAAATTTTAATTGCTCGAGTGAAAGTAATAACAACTATTGTTGTTATGGCCGCTGTTTCCGGAAAAAAAAACGACGACGGCGCATAAGTTATATTTTCTCGCCAACATATTGTGACACATTTCGGGGTTGACATCGTGGCGGGAGGGCAGTTGTCGTTGGCAAGCGACCATTACACCAGATTTAATGCGAGTTGCAGGGGAAAATGTGAAGAAACAGCGAATCGACAGCATAAGCGATTTTTAATGAGTCGAATGGATGCCACTCGCTGCGCTGCGGGGGCGCAAGGGATGGCTGGCTTGTGAAATTGAATGGATTTCGTTTCGAAAGTGAAATACAAAAGAGTTGGTGTGCGAACTTGGCCCGAGATGATCCACATTTTTTTTTTCGGGCGCACCGCACAGACTTCAAGGTTCTGCTTCTGTGCAGCAGTAGATTTGCACGAATCGTAGGCATTTCAGTCGATTATGCAATGGCCGGTGAGTGATTTATGTAAACTGGGGGAGCCAAGCAACACGATTTCGTAATTAGTTCGAGTTTCGACTTCCGTTGCCTGCGGCGACACTGGCTCGTGAATTGAGGTGTGGACGTCGGCCTGACATCATTAATCAGCCAATGGACAGTGAGGTCGAAACAGTGGGGACCCTTAAAATCTCAAATCGAGGTTGAAGCAAACGCACAGCAAGTCCTTCGTTCACCGTCACTCCCCCGCAGCATGTGTCACTCAACAGGAGGGTATTCGATTTGAGACCAAGACGGCCTTTCACTTCCCCTGCCCAGAGTCGTCGGAATCACACTTGTCCACCCGTACCTCCCTCGACTTCAACGAAAGCAAACTCATTTCACTCTAAATTCAGCCAGAGTGCCAGTGCTCGCGTGACTTTCTATCGCATCTCGCCCAGCCGGTAGATGCTCTATTTGTCACCTGCAACATGCACAAACTAGAGCTCTTGGACGTGTTTTTCTCCACCACATCCAGTCGCGCTTCACGCGGACGGCTCTGCTCTCGACCAGATGCCAAGGAAATTAAGATCACATTCCGTAACGCATCCAAAGTGTAACGCGACTGCCACTCTGGCTGCGCGAGATCTTGGTCACAAGTTCAGGACGCAATCGTGTCTCGGCGGGCGACTGCTGATCCGAAGGATTTCTCCGTCGAACGCACTTTTCGTGAAGTGGCTAGTATTTCCGCCACCACCGCCGTCAGCTGCACTTGCGATCGCTAAACTTGAACTTGAAAGTGGGGCAGATGCGTTAACCACAGCCACTCGTATGTGCGCGCAACCGCAGAGCTCGCGTGTCACTTTTGATGTTCATTGCCTCCGTCACTCCGAGTGTCGCTCCATTCGATTCGCTGGCTATCGATGATCCGCCGGAGAAATCCACGGCACCGCGGTTCCTTTCACTGCGAGCCACTGAGAACGCGTCTTCCCCGATGATCCGTGCGTCTATATATAGACCCCCGGTCAGACAAAGGCCATGCTAGTTGCATTCCCGGACTGAAGGATGGAGGGCGGTGCATCTGGGGAAAACCAGATCAGCACAGATTGCCATAACTATCTGCTTTGTCCGTCCAACCCAGAGAGCAGAGATTCGTGCGGAAAACGGCCGGCAACACAAGGCGCATACCAAAGTTCAGTCAGGTCCTCTCTGTCTCTCACTCTGTGTGCATGACCGTTGCATTCATGAGACCGCACCACATTCTCATCGCACGTCTCGGCGGCGCGGCTGGCTGGCCATTTGGTTAGTTGGCCGTGTGCGCATAAATCAGTGTAAGTCTTCAACGGGGCACGGCTCTTGGCCGCCGGCCGACCAGCTCGGTCCCTAAACTATTTATTACGATGCATCGTGTGGTTCGCTTTATGTATCTTCTAGGAATTAATTGATTCCGTGTAACCCCAGATGCATTATTTCTGTTCGCCTGAACTGCTGCACCACGACGCCTGCCTGTGGCCTGAGCAGGGGGCAGGGATGGGCTTCGATGCAGAAATCATGTGTTCTCTTGCCGAAGGGGGAGGGAGCGCATACTTGTGAGATTTGGATCAGAGCGAGCTTTGTCGAGTGGACTTGCACATGCATTTGATCATAAACGTCATCAACTTGCCGAGGAATGTGAGGCATTACACGTTGCCCGGGATGGAGTGGAAGACATCGGACAAGAGCAAGGTCTTGTGGGATCAACTGAATGCAATCTAATTGGAGGGAACAAAGCAAGAGATGGACACGTGGTTGTTCAGATCCTCTGAATGGACACGCGGATGGAGGAAGCAGCTGCAGTTAGTTGTGAAGTAATCACGGCAACTTTGTAGCCATGCCCGATGAATGGCCCGTCGGCTGGAGTTTGCCATCTTAGAAGGAAATTGTGTTTGATGTTGAAATAGTTTGGATCTTGCTTTTAACCGGAACTTACATTGATTGTAAAGGGCGTTCCAAAATTAACACAGGGTTGCAGTGGCGTGGCGTGGAAAAATTCAAATGGTAGCTCGGTGAAAATATGCACCCGTAAACGCTGAAATCAAAAGTAATGTAATTGGACGACTGAGGATGGCCCGATCGAAGAACCTCTTATGAAACGTCATCAAATTCGAACCATTTTGTTCTCTGGTGGCTTCAATTTCTTATAGCACAACAATCATTGCGCTCCAAATTATCTGCTTAAAGTTACAATCTCGCTGCAAGCTGGAAATTATCTGTTAGTGGCGAGCGTTACAACATAATGCAGTTCTTTCTGCCGGAATTGGATGATTTTGATGAGGCCAATATGTGGTTTCAGCAAAACGTTGCCGCGCAATACAGCCCGTGAAACAATTCAACTATAGCATTAGACATTTAGTAGTGTATCCCCTCGTTTCAGTGTACCCTAGATCGGTTAATTTATCACTTATTTAAGTCAAATGTCCATGTCAACGCGGCCACAATTATCCCTGCATCACATTAGGAAATGAAATGCTGTGTCAACGAAATTCAGCCACATTTTTAGAAAATGGCCAGGTACGTAAAACTTCGTCAAAAGAGTGCCTACGTCCCAGTAAAGTAGTGGAGGTCATTTGCCCGATGGGTTGTTCCATAAATAACTCCAACCTCCTCCTCCATCTTGTGCTAAGGAGATAAAAATTCAAAGATTAAAAACCGGGTTTTCATTCGCAGTCACTCGCACTACATACCTCGCAGTATACCCACTGCACTACCTTGCTCGCAATTGAATAGTCACTATTCTTGGTGACGAGGCAAAATACTACAAATCAATTCTAAGAAAATTATTTCTAATAAAAATTGGGACCCGCCTGCCTGTGTAACTCAAGTTCAAGATCAGCTGCACTCTGCAGTTAAAGCTCTGGTTGGAGCACTACTTTTATCAAGGAATCGTCGATGTTTAGTCTGAATTAGAGGTTCCATTTTGTTGACAAATTCAACGCTTCTACTGAACTCACATGCCTTTGTGCAGTATCCAAACCTTACCGACGATTTTTGTGGAAATGTGGGCAATTCAGCTAATTGCAAGTTTACGATATGAACAGGAGAATGTGCCACTGCACTAATAAGTCTAGGCCCCTCCCAACAAGCGTGTCCAGCCAGCTTGATATTTACCTAGCTTCTCCAGACTCGCACACATAGTTGCTTAAGATCAATTTCCATTTGCCTGCGCCACCTTAGTCGCTTTCCGTCCTTCCCGTCCTTCGGTGGTGGATTCGAAGACTTTTCTTGACTTAGCATTGGTTTCCATCCGCTCTACTTGGTGTAGCCATTTCAGTCGTTGGATCTTCACTCTAAAGTCGATTTCGCTGAACAGCTCCTACAGTCGTTATATCTCCTTCTCACTGACCATCTATGACTGGACCGAAAATCACACAAAGAATTTTTCTCTCAAAGCAAGCTCAAGCTTAGTCCGTTTTTGATAAAGGACTCTGCCATATAGCCAGACTGGGATTTATAGAGCTCCAATTTGGTTGTTCTGGGCAGGGCTTTCTCTATCAACTGCTTTCTTAGCCCACAGAATCAGAGATTTGCAGGAGTTATTCTTCGCTTGTTTCAGCGATGGTGTCATTGTCTGACCTGATAGCTGTTGCCAGGTAGACAGTCTTTGAATACTTCAAGCTATAATATATCTGTCTATCGTCCTAGACGTTGGTGTTGGGAGCCCTTTCTCGTTGATGATACAAATTTAATATTTGACGTAAATAACAAAAACACTCGAAAGTGACTTCGAAATCGAACCTGCTTAAGCGAGAAGCTACATACAAAAATCGCTGTGAAACAAGCACTAAAAGCTATCAGCAGCACAGGAAGGTTAGTAATTCCGCGACTCCCCTTATATATATATATGGGTGGCGCTACAGCCCATAGAGGGCCAGGGCCTAGCTTCTCAGCAACCACTCGTGTTGTGCGTGCTATTGTTCTCACACGAGTGGAAGGGACCTACAGTTTTATGCCGAATCCGAACGGCCAGATTTGAGAAGCTGTTTCTAGACAGGAAATACTCTGTGAGCATTGTCAGTAACTCGAAAGAGGTGGGGTCGTGAAAATTATTTGTGTCGCTCAGAGCTGGAATCGAACCTACGACGTCGAGGTTGGGGTCGACGCACATACCCACAACGCCACGGACCGCCACTCCCCTTAGGGACTCAAAACAATTATCACTTAAGAGGTCCAGCGACCATCTCATTCAATTGCAGGAATAAATGTCTACGATAACGTAGGTGGTCGACCTATCCACACAATACAAGACCATAATGGGCGTGGTGGTGATAGCGACTGAGCTTCAGACCAAACTTCAAGCTGAGCGATGCAACTTGAGTTACAATCTTAGAGAGAGTCCACAGTATTATTACATGCTTCTTTTAAATTTACAAGTGTCTCTTACGTTCACCGAGAACAAAGCTGTTTATATCGCATTAGGATTCAGTGAGAAGGCCCGGTCTTCCATCAAAAGGAATCAACTTGACGAAGCACTGATTTCACTAGTAGACGATGAAGAAAAACGATGAAGAAAAGTCTAGAGGAATCTAGTACAATGTCCAAACAACAAGCGGTGCTGCACTTTGAAATCTGTGAGTAGGACATCAATCCTAGACTTAAATCGACATTAAAAGTGAATCTTGCTTGGTGGAGGCGGGCTTCCGCAAGGGCGGGTTTCAGTCGGAGTACATGAGATGCTTGTCTCGACTCAGCCGGAGTTAAACATATTGACGAAGAATGTACAAATTCCACCTCTTAAGTGGCCTATGTGTTTGCAGACGAAAAGGAATCATTACACGCTACTTCTCATCCTGTACCGCACTCGAAGAAAATCACAATTAAGCTTACTTTTTCAACAGCTTTGGCAGCATACATAGTTCAGGCATCTTTATTGGAGTAACATGAACCACAGAAGGTGGCTGTTCCAGATCACAGCTTGGTTTGCATATGGGTATCAGCAAACCTACCAGAATGCCTGAATTCTGTTTTGTTTTTCTGTTGACTAGGAGGCCCAAAACACCAGTCATCTCAGTCTAGTCAGAAGCCATTATTCATAAACGCTTCCAGAGAAAAAAATCCGGAAATAGACGAAAAACGGAAGAGATGATTCAACCATAACCTCTGCTAGCTGTGCATGAACACATTTACGACCGTTCCAGTGGCTAGACATCGGTGATCTCTTTTCCGTATGATTTCTGATTCATTTGAGAAGGAAATGTCGATAGAATAGGGCGTTAACTGACGGTGGCATGAGCTGGCGTGGTCTGTGAGTTGCTTAGAGATAGGGCGCGACTGCTTACGATGATGAGAGGCGAATTCAGGAGGCCCAGCATTTCATTAAAAAACGAAGGGAAAGTTCACTCTACAAGATCCTTGAGACCACGATCGAAGTGGAAAATCGTCTGACAGAAATTCTGATGATCAACAGAATTTTCAAATGGAGCGCTGAAGGAATGCAGCGGATATGAACAGACTTTTGCTGTTCATATCCTAACTCGTTGATTCTCTCGAAGGTTTTTACCAGCTCCATCGTCAATAATTGACCCACGGACGCGGCGGCCCCTATTAAACGCTGCGCCAAATCGAAGCAACAACTGACGATAATCAATTCTTTTTCTCAGACCTTGTTCTAATGATCTCGCGACGCCTTCTCATTTATCGCGACAGAAACTAATCAAACTGAATCATTCAATCAACGTCGCCCACACGGGAAATTGTCATTCAGTTCGGAAGTGAGTGCAGAGCGTGGCGGCAATTAGTAACCCGCAGGCGAACCAGCAACCGACACTTTACCACCAGTGTGTTACATTAGGTGTAAGAAAAGCCCGAAGTTCAAGGCCAATAGCGACGCAATCAAGCGACGCATGAACAAGCAAGCAACACCCGGCAATGGTTTCGTTGTCGCGGTCTGTGGATTTTCCGTCTAATGAGTGAGAATGATGGGGTTTAAGAAACGGAGGAATGCGCATTTAGTTCTTTCTTTGTGGTTTTTGTGAATTTAAATTGGTAGCGGTGTGTTTGAGAGGTGAAACACTGTCTTGAAGGAACTTGACTTTGACACTTCCTTTGGTTGCGTTCAGCAGGTTTACAAATGTCAAAGACTGAACATGGAGACTGTGATTGAACATACTGCCACAGAGAGCGTGTACAATAGAATGAAGAAGCTTGGACGTCGTCGAGGACGAGGAGGAAACCAGAATTTGTGTAGCACTAGTTCTAGTTTTACTCATGTGTCGAAGGTAAAATGCTTTTGACGCAAGTAATTCTGAATATGACGCAACGATTTCAGCAGAATTTGCTGAATATAGCACTAGATTCAGCCCAAATCCGATTTACACACACTGACAGCTCATTTTGACGAAACCTTAAAAAATGCACAAAAGACATCCAATGCGATGACCATTGCGACCACAGGAGCTGACGAAAACTCGTCTGTTACTCCAATCGCTCTGTTATTCCAATGATCTCCACTAAGTCCCGTCAAAATGGTTTAGATGGAAATCAAAGGAAATGCAGTTGGACGACGTTTTATGGATCGTCATTAAAGTTGTCCCACGATGAGCTGATGCAAGCCACAACCAACCACTCTTGTAACTCACACGATATCCGCCTTCCCGGCACACGGAAACAATTAACATCGTACATCGTTAAGTAAGCCATTTCAACTCAATCTCCTCTGAATTTACGTTCCAAAAGATAAGATATGCCCCCATGCCCGTAACCCAGATCCAGCTGTGCCAGAGCAATTGGCGAATCTCGTCATTCGAGCCCATTTCAACGAGCAACTGTAACTTTATGGTCCAATATTAAGGCCAGCGCCCGCAAAGAATGACAAGTAGACATCAAATCCGGACGGCTCTATCGCGCAGCTGATTGTTTGTTTCAATTAAGAGAGCATAGAACCTGTTTAACATTCGCATAGTTCCCCAGCTCCGCCCTTCGCCTTCAATGTCGTTCTCGTCATCAGCACTTCAATTAAATGTGCGCCAGCACAGATAACACATTCACCTCGTGATCACCACTTAATTGCCATTCAAGACAACAGGAAGCAGCCCAAACAATTACAGCACTGGAGCTGTGCCCGAACCCGAGCCACCATCCAGACCCCGAGCCAGAACCCATCGCATAGAGGCGAGTCATTGTGTTGTGTTCTGATTGCCGCTGTTATGGCCGCCATATCATAAACCAATCGACAGCAGTCGTCTCGTAAACTAGGTGATAGCCTAAATTCCCGAATACCTGCCTGGCATGACGCTGAGCCGTGGTTATTCCAATTCACCGTCAGTCTGTTTCCTTTGGTCCCGTCCCGTCGCGGTCGTCAGTCCGATTCGCCGTTACTCTTTGTTCCTGATCGAAAACTATTTCTAATTCCATGCACGACACACCGGCCCGGCGCACTTGGGGATAAGCAAAATCCCCAGCGGTCACGTTTGCGAGCGTGTGTCACATCGTGTCGTGGTGTTGGTCGCACAAGCAGGCAAAAACACACAAGCAACCAGTCCGTGGTGGTGACAGCACCCAAGTGACAGTAGGAGATTCCTCTGCGAAGGGCCCCCTTTCACGACTTCGAGCAATAAACTCTTTGTCACGCAACATTCAACGCTGGAGCAGATCTCGAGTCGCATAGCATGGCAAACGAATCAAAACAAATGAAGTGCCATTCAATGAAATGAAATGTAATTGAACTCTTCGCGGTGCACAAAGGCGTTATCCAACACGAAATCGAAATCCCATGGAAGGCGGCCTAGCCGGCCCACTCCATTCACCAGCCACAGTCAGACGCACTCGGCCCGAGATGATGAAGAAGACACGACGGTGAGGAGAATGATGACTCAACGATGATTAACTGAACTCTTGTCAGATTTGACAGCTCCTCTTGTGATCCGTACGGGGCGACGGTGGCGTCTATCATTATTTCTTTCTTTTGATATTGTTTTGTCAGGTGAAGGGTCATCCACCTTTGTTACAATTAACGTGTTTGCATAATTGTACTAGAAGCAAAAAATACAACACAACACAAGATCTGTGCATGTCATGCCACAGACTGTGAGAGGGAAGCTCGTCTTCGAGTCATTGTTGCCAACAACAGCGGCAGCAGCAGCAGAACACGGCCTGCCCTCGTAAAATTGTTGTGCCGTCCCGTGCATCGCGTTTCGTGTTATGAAAGGCATGTGTGTGCTCCGCGCTCCTGGGAACGATGATGAATGGTCGTGCGGTCTTTCGGCGCGTTTTACAACAGCGGAGCTTGGCGAATCAATTTTTATTGTCACTTGTCATTAAATTGAAGACATGCAGAAAAACAACCAAGCAAACAGCACACATACATCTATGACATGTGTCAGTGGGATTGGTTTGACAGCGGGCAGAAGAAGGTGTGATGGAAGTAGGGTGTGACGGATTCTTGACAACTGCGTGCGAGGCAAAGCCCCAAATCACGAACGACGTGTTGGCTGTGGGGTATGGCGACACACCGCGAATTGTCATCGCGATTGGATTCTAGAAATTATGTCGCAGTTTGGTGGGGTTTATTCGTTTCAACTTGTACCGGAAATTGCTGTAGAGACTGAGAAAGGAATTGACATTTGACAGTTGATGGGGTCCTGTTCACAGGAGTGGACGCTACTCTCTAAGGTTCTACACGAATGTGGAGACGGACCTCAATCAGCCTTTATGTGTGTATTTGGATGCAACAAGCCAGAGATCGTGCTTATGGGTGAGGCCTAGGACTATAGCGCCCCACAAGTCCTGCAAGGGCTCCAGTGGATGACAACTGAGTGACGTTTCCCTTCAACATAATCGAAATCTGTGTCACATTTAAATTTTCTTTCGCAACCACAAAATCGCGTAACCAGTTTAAAGAAATAGTCCAAGGCAAGTGCACTTCACTCCGTGCATTACAGAACTCCAGCCCCGTCCACAGTCTTCGGGTACACTAATGGAAGCTTGAACCAGGAAGCTATAAATCCCACTCTTTAGGTTAATCTCTTTTCAAACCCAAACTCGAACTCAAACCCCGTCGTTGCCGGTGATTTATGACAAGTTCGCAATGCCTCGCGTCATAGCCTCACTCAATCAGCCGCACATTGATAGCTGTCAATTTAAATGAGTGTGTTCAGCACAGCGAAAGTGTACGTTTCATAAATTTCACTTACGACATCGGCCAAATGATAAATGAATTGCCAGCTCATAAAACACACCTCTAAACGAATCTGCAGGCGGGAAGACGACATTTGGTAATCTCAGCCATGTAATGACCATCGTACAAGCGAGTGGCCTTTCCTCCCTCTCTCTCTCTCTGGATGGCATCCATTAATTCTGAGGGTCTCGGTGTGTATGCGGTTCCAGTTAATCGAATTAGCCGCACAGCACCGTCTCTAGCCTCTACCAGAGATTTTCAGTTTCCCCATGGCACAGCCCAATCTGGTCTGCACCCGTTTTGCCATCCACATTCATAGCGGGCGCGGAAAACCGAAATTCAAGAGAATTATTCACTCCGGCTGCGCGCTGTTGTTTCAATTATATGCAGCACCGCACAGCTTTGCACTCTCCCATGCATGGGGACGGTGATCCCTCGGCGGCGCAGCACTCACCCGTGCAAACTCCTAGGCACGACGACCGACAACGAAGTATTGTTGTCAAGTTGTTACACCGAGTCGTCGATCGGTCGTCTGGGCTGCGCATAGTTGCCGGGATTTTCTGTTACGTGACCGGCCGCGTTCGCCAAACCACACTGTCGCGCTGCACACGCCGGCTGTGATCAGCGCAGAGCGCTACACTATCGAATCTGATTCGCACAAGCAGCTCCGTCGTCGCCAGAACAGTGTGCGCAAGAATGTCAGGCCGATTTCCCCCTCGATCGTATTGACTTGCTGCCCAATTGTGAATCTGGAATTCTCGAAACCGCAGAGCGGTTCCATTAGCCCCGGATTCTGCCCGATTGCGCGAATGGAGGAGATGGCCGTCAGAAGGAGGAAAAACTGCCGCAATTTGAATTACCTTGCCGTAGAGTCTGAACGGCCGAGAGACTGCCCAACTGCCCAAGTACGAGTGCGCTGTGCCCAGGTGTTTGTAGAACCAGTAGGGTAAGACGAGAAAAATTTGCAATAGTCACCTCGGGGCTGGTTATGAAAATCCGAACAAGAAAATAAATGAAATAGCAGTTCGGTGGCGCGCAGGCGCAAAACCCAGACGACTCCTTTGGCCGGCTGCGAGTGAGTGGCGGATGGGTGGGTTCGATCGGTGGGAGCCGAAACTATCTTTCTCTCCATCCCAACGGCTGCTGCAGTTGCAGATAATTAGCTTCACTTTTGAATATGCATGTGGCTTGGATGGAAATGCATTCATTCTTTAGAAACGGGCGCGTTCAGCACACTACGGCGGCGTGTTACGTAGCGGTGGCGGTACACTGACGTGCATAGTGGCTGAATGGATGGTCTTTAGATGCAAAATTTATTGCATCGTCAATGATGTAGTTTACGTTAGCTTGATTTCACGCACACCTCTGGTCGGACGTCACCGCTCTGCGCCGTGCCATTGAGAATAATGATTGGTGGGCTGGTAGACCGCTGGTTTTCTCCGTTCTAAATATTTTCCTTTGAAAATTTATTGGAATCAGGAAACGTAAGCGTTTAGCTACTGGCGGCTGAATTGTGGTTTGGGGGTACGGATAAAAACATCATCTGCCGTGAGAAATTTATCGCCACGTAAGGCGGGGCAGACAGGTTCGTTGTCAGCGAATGTGAGCTGATTTTGTCTGTAAAATGGCAAGGGAATGTAAAGGGTAACCAAAACTGTTCGAATTTGGAGATCCGACTCGCAAGTGTCACATCGAGTTGTCAAAATTTGACAGATGAATGAAATAATAAAAGAATTTCTGCGAAAGCTTATGACATTGCTGTCACACGGAGAATATTTAGCTGGACTGTCATCGTGGCTGGTTGCGTCGACGGAAATACCGAAGGTTGTGGGTCTGATCCTATACACGAGCAGCGCTCGGAATTCACAGCTCCACCTCTTTGGAGCCACACTCAGGGGGGCATATGCCCAGAAGAAACTTCTGAAACTTCGCCACTTGTGTTCGACATAGAACTTTAAATCCCGTCCTTCGACGTGGCATTTACCACGCAAAATTAAATTCACCACGAAAAGTCCTGCTTCAATAACAATCGTCTTAAGGTTCAGCAACAATGAACCTACGTAGACTTAAGCTTATATTAAAATCGAAAAAATTAGGAGAATCAGCATCATCTTTCAAAGTGCTTACAGCTGGGACTAAGACTTTTTAGCAGAATCCCAACGACAACTGACATTTACCTACCTATTTAAAGTTTAAATATTGACCAAACTTGACTGTAACAGATTACTGCTTTAGACCCGACCTCCGAAGTGACATTTACCACGCGCAGGTTCAATTCACCACGCCATGACCCTGCGTAGAATTAAGCTTGTCATAAAATTTAACCCAAATTTCCAGAAATGCTAGCTGACATTTACGTACGCAGATATCGATTAAATTGAATTTATTAACCAATTTTAACTGCAACGGATAAGTTGACAGATCGGGCTGTAGATTTGACAGATAATGACTGAATTGCTTGACAGTTAACGATGCGTCCCACAATTGTTTCTGTTTTTTTATATTCTTTCCTGGAAATCGTAGCATTTGAAAGACCAAGAGAAGAAGGTGTTAAATATCTCTTCATGACTGTTTTCTGCTTAATAGCAACACTCCATCGCTAAAACAACAACGTGCAACAAACTACATACTTCACCACACATGGGTTTTATCCAAACCAACTGTCAGTATAATTTGTGCAACAGAGCAGAACAAATTCTTCTCTCTTTCTCCCCCAAAACAATGAGTCTCATTAACAAACAGAAAAAAATAACCCCAAACGCTTCACCGGCACATGCCAGCACGCACTTCAATTTCCTGTCGCTCACTTTTCATCGATAACGCCGTGCACCGCAGTGCCCAAATACGAAAGGTCACTCGAGCTCTCATTTACATTCGATGTTAGAAAATTTGAATTTTGAATTTCCCACATCATCGGCCATATGCCACCAAACACTGTCAACTTGTTCGCCCCAAGGTCACGCCATGTGGAGTCATCGCATTTTCTCTGAATGGCAGCCGCTTGGACCGCAACCGATAGACCGATTTGTTGACAGCATTTGAAAACATGTCGTAGCCATCGTCGGCTGTGATGGCTATGACCCAATAGACGCGATGTCGGGGAAAAAAAGGCACACATCTCGTGTAATTTGTCAAAAATGGCTGTGTCTACGAGCTGGCGGAGATGTTTAGACGGAATTTCATCACGAACTTGCGTGTCAAGGTTTCCGTTTATGGGAGGCGATAAATTGAATCAAGAAATGCGCTTGCAATCGGTTCTGGACAAGCGTACGCCATGACTGGCCGGATGGGAGCCATGTCGCTGATCAAGAGGATTGTCCCATCGTGCCTACGACCTTACACTAATTGCGTATCGTCCGATCACGACTTTTGGGCAACAATGCATGCATTCAGAGCTACGATTTCGAGAATCGTGAACAATGAGTCAGTGAACTTTGAAGTGTTTTCAAGCCTAGACTTGTTAGTGTTACAGCTACTAAAAGCCCAACTCAATGGACGTACCCAGACTTAAATCAACTTAAGTAACCGTGCAATTACACGGGCTGTTTAGGGCGATTTTTCGTGATTACAAAAATTGTGAATTAAATTAATTCCAAGAAGTATTCAATTTTATTAGTTTGTCTCTTATGGAATCCCATCATCGCAGTCAGACACGAAAGACTGTACAAGATGGCCACCACTTCTCGACTGGTTGATCATGCGCAACAACAATAATTTTTTGTTGAAGAAGAGGGACGTTAAGAAACTTCACGAATGTCACTTCATACAGGTACAGCGGCCTGGTTCTCAAGAAGACCTTGGGAGTCATTTCAGACCAGAAGGGCAAGAGTTTCGCTGTTGTCTTGAATATAGGCAAGAACCAGAACTTTCCAGCAAAGAGCACAGTTTAGGTGACAATGAAAGCACAGTTTAGGTGACAATGAAAGCCGGACCTAGGCAGTCGCTGAAGAAACTGAAAAAGGCTGCCCTCCACAAAGCTTCGCCTATCTTGAGATCACAGAAGTCAGCTCCAGTCAAGTAGGCTAAGAAGACCGTATAAATTCTATGATAGTACCAAGCGTTTTATAAAAAAATAAAAAATTATCAGTGCTGCCAGAGCAACGACAATTTTATTCCTTCATGTGGCGACCGATTCAGTACACCACACGATCCAGTTGAGATCAGTTTGGCTAATTTTTCCAGTGCAAGGCACTGAACACATCTCACGACTTCATTGTGGACAACATGTAATGAGCTTCAAATGTGAAATGTGACACATCTAGCGAGGGTCATATTGGAAGCAGGAGCCTTTTCATTGAAGTCCAGACCCACGCCCAACTATAGCAACACGGAGATGTTAATAAACATTTTTTTCATTTGATTGCTTGGAGATCAAGAGCAACCATTGCGTCTTGAGTTAAGTCTCAGTGCTTCTCAGACTTGGAAAAATTTAACTTGATCCAACTAAAGACCGTGGGAATAGTCACGATTAAGGTCGAAATCTGCAAATCTTCCATCGCCTGATAACAAATCAGTAACATGTCGACTGCTCATGCATAACCAAGTACATTGAAGGCATATTTACATTTTTGATGTCGATTAGCTAGAAAATTAATTTCTTCCGACAAATTGTCCTTAACCATGTTGTTTTCCTACAAAGGGTGTTTGTTAACTTTTTTTCTCGCATTGCCGATTAAGCAGTTTTCGATTGCTTTGTGCTTAGTTTGGGTTGGAATTCATGGAGAAGCCTTTGCAAATACCTTACCTCCACAATACGCCATTGTTTGTTAGGCTTGGATGAAAGCATTGTGTCCATATGTCTACAAAAGTGATGACGGTCAAAAGGTTACAGCCAACTATGAACGGTACAGAGACAAGACTACCAACTCTCTCGTGCAACACTTGGATGCCAACATTTAATGCGTTACAGCCTGATTTACTGCAAAGAGTATGTGAAATGTACGCATCAACCACGGCCGTCACATGCCCGAAATCATGTTCAAACATTAATGTCATACATTTATCTGTCAAATAAATTCAGCTTCATGGGTATTCAAAACATTTTTCAGGAATACACTGTCTCTTGAAAAAAACACACTTTTTTCCCAAGTTTGGGATGTAGGCGGAGCATTAAAAGCGAAGCATTCTTAACGATGCAGTTAGGAGTGTTGTTAATCGGCGGCCGTTCTTGGCATTCTACTTAGCCATTCGGAGTCCCCATAAAACTGTAGGTCCCTTCCACTTCCTGAGAAACTGAGAGCTGGGCTAGGTCCTGGTCCTCTACAGGCTGCAGAGAAACCCATATTATTATATAGTGTTTTCGAATATTGACTTGACAGTTTTAATTTAATTTGTGAACGAACTCTTTCACTTATCATCAAACTGCCACTGTCAATGCAAAAAGACAAGCTTCTCAAACTTGGCCAATCGAAGTCGGCATCAAACTGTAGGTCCCTTCCACTACTAAGCCCGTGTTGTAACGTCACCCGTATTAGGGTGGTAAATCCTACCCCGGAACACAGAACTTTAGGACATTTTCAATCTTGGAAGACAGGGTCAATTCGGACGCTGAATATTTCAGAGCTCCCACAAGGAAAACGAATTCCCAAGGCTCCAATGAAAGGAGTACAGCCTAAAACTTTGTTCAAACATCACCCCTAACCTCGAGCGAACGACACATCGCACAATTTCAAATGCGTTAACACTTCTTAAACGAATTCAAAGACCAGGGGTCAATGTCAATCAAATGCGGCTCCACAAGCAGTCCCTGACAAACTACGAACAAAACGAAACAAAACGACAACTTAACAAGCAAAAAAGTCACACAAAGGAACATCTAACCAGCATCAGACTTGACGGCAAATTTATGATTTCCTAACGGCCACCTGGCGACATCAGATCTCAAAGCAAAAACAAAACTCTCCCATCCCATCAAACAACACTGCGGCGAGTGATTTCTCGCGAAAGGAACAGAAAAAAAAAAACAAATCATCAATTAGCACATCCCGAAACAAGCGTCGCGTCCGTCTACAAGTTAAGCAGAAAGCCACAAATAATTTCACGTTCCAACCTTTTTCAGTTTTGTTGCTGTTTTCTGTTATTTCAATCGCCGTCTGGCCACTTAATGCCTAATTAAGACCGAATTCCAAGAAAGACTTGCTTTACCTAGCCCGGCGACTTCAACGTGATGCACTTAAGCTTTTTCTTCTTCCTCCTCTGTTGCTCAGCCGTTCAGTCGCTCGGTATCTGCTCGAAACAAGCATCTATCACCAGAATGCGGAAAATGCAAACCGAAAACAGAGAGACACACACAGCCAGCAAGCAATGCACTACATAACATGCTTGATGACTGCAACTTGACTTCGCTTTTCAGCAGTGTTTACCCGGCTGTGTACCCCACCCCACCAGCCGACTTCGAGACAGTAAGACTCGCGAGAAACGAAAAAAGAAACGTCAACATTGCAGCCAACATGGCTGCAATTAAAACCGAATTATGTGATTTATAGTTCCCTGTCCGCTCGTGTGTGGGGCTGTCTGCGGAGCCACGCTCTAGAAATGTGCTCCACAAGCTGGCCCATTGGAGAGGCCACACGGCGCAGTACCGAGATAGATACGAGTGCAACGCCAGAGTACCGTTCAAATCTGGAGGAGTTCGAACCTAGATGATCAGTGACTCGGCGAATCGATGCAACCGTACCGTGCGCCGCCGAAAGTGTGAAGCAATGCGGATCCATTGTTCTTTTGACCACAAGGGACCGTGGCCAAGACGCAACTGCCTCGTGCTGCTGTTCTTGAGGCGTGAGAAGGTCGGCTACTGGATGCTCTCACCGAGCAGTTCCCCGGAATTCCCCAGAGCAAATGCTTACCTTTCTTTCAGATCTCCGTCTCTTGAGGCCGGGCTGCACCACCACTGTACAATCCAAAGTGTAATCCAAGTTGTACCGATGCAGTTTGTTTTGTTTCTGCACGCTTTAATCCACAAAACACTTCGCAACAAGATTTCACTTCAATAGCCTTGAGAATATCAACAAATCAAATTTAATTCACACGCCAAATGCACGCCACACATGTGCAGCACTATTTTTCACAAACGCTTCGCTGCAGAGCAGAGAAAAAATAAAAAAAAATAACAAAATCCACTTGAAGTACACACAAGATCGCTAGACGAACGCAGAGACTCTCCGGGATAGACCAACTGGTACCGCTCAAATAAAACCGTTGACTGAAAATCGTGTTCGGTTGCTGCTTGGATTATACCAAGTTTCAGAGTGCGGTCGGTCTCTCCCTTCCACACATGCAGTCCACAATTCATTGCCCACTGGCTACCATCCACATGCTTCGCTCTTTCTCCCACTCGCGAGACTGCTTAGATTCCACAAGTTGACGGTATGCGCACATCCATCGGCGGAATCGGGGGGATCCGGATCACCCTCCTGACTTAACGCATGACTGAATCCTTGCTTGACAGGATATACGAATGGTACCATCCACTGGGTGCGACTGCGAGTGAGTGCCTTGTTTATCGTCGGTAAACACACTTGACTCTCGCCTGGAACACTGAGACAGTGACCGACCCCCGACCGAACTCAAGCACTTGTCAGATTTGATTTCTAAACTCTGGTCGTGTCTTGTCCTGTCCTGTTTGGTTGCCCACGCAATTGTGCCGAGGCATGAGTCACGCACGGCGGTGTGGAAGTGGAATACATTCCGCTTCTCGAAAGTACATCGAACCTGGTGTTGTTTTGTTTTTCTGAAGTTCTTCAGTCCAGTTGATGTTAATTTGCGTAGGATCAACGAGGTGTGACAAACCGAGAACAATGTAATACACCTGTGGGCAGACCTTCGCCATCGAAGTGAACAAAACAAAATGGAAAAGAAAGAACTCCAGCACCATCATCCACACTGTCCCCGTCATTGTTGCCATCGCTGCTGCTGCCGAGTGGGTCTTCGTCTTCGTCGCCGTCGTCATCGTCTAATGTTACGGACAACAGTTGGGTGCTGCCTGCTGGAGGTGGCACTCTGAGGAGACTTGGAACTCGAGTAATTACATGCATGTGTGTAGGGCGCACTGCTGCCTATTGTGGGAACCGTAATGATACCGATGTGAAGCGGGCTGGATAAGGGTGGATTTTAATTGTAATAAACTCGTTCCGCGACGATAGCGAGACGTGGAGGCAATTTGTTCGGGTGACGAAGTTAGGCGATCCGTACGTGACAGGATTCACCAAACTGATGGTCATGTGGGTTACCGATAACAGCCAGGTGCTGCTGTCGCCAAGCAAAATGAGCTGGGTGTGAAGGGAGAAGCTGTCGATAGCCAGTTTTGCTCCCAGGGTGATCCACTGCACAATGGCCAATGAGTTCTGCATGTGAACTGACTCTGTTTATGGCATCTGAAAGAAGTGGTATGTATATGAACTGTACAGACACATACGTCTTGTCAGCTTTTCACGGATTCAACGACCAAGGGTTATGGACAACTTGGCCTCGACCACGTCTAAGGCAGGGATGAGAATGCAGTGCCCAGAATTTAAGTCAAATTGCCAAAAAAAAAAAGAAGTAGATTAAAAAAAAGAAGTAGACATGACACTTCGGTCAAATGGGCGAAAATGTCGCCTACAAGTGCATGTGTTTATTGTCAATGCATAGCCGAGATGGTTTACTTGGCCTTGACTATGAAACATGTGTTACAGAATGTGGCAGATTCTTGCGAGGGTATATATTATGAATCGCAAATGAAGTCAAACAATGCGAAGTAGATACATGTTATAAATATAATAGTGGTGGCGCTACAGTCCATAGAGGACCAAAGCCTAGCTACTCAACAACCACTCGTGTTGTTCGTGCTAATGTTCTTTCACGAGCTGAAGGGACCTACAGTATGCCGACTCTGAACGGCCGAGTTTGAGAAGCTTTTTCCATGCAGGAAGTACTCTTTGAGCATTGTTAGTGACTCTGAAGAGGTGGGGCCGTGAAAATTATTTTTTGTGGCACAGAGCAGGAATCGAACGCACGACATCGAGGTTGGGGTCGACGCACATGCCCACAACGCCACGGACAATCACTAGTGGATATAAGTTGCGACGTAGCAAATAGATGAACATCAGAGATCTACTACATATGAAGTAAATGCTCACCTCTGGTCTAAGGTAGCGTACACAAGTGGAGAGGGACCACAAACCGGGATAGATCAACAAATTCAAGCTAAAACTTGTCTCATTGTCTGAGAACTCATTCTTGAGCTGTGTACTGACTGCTCTTTCTACTTCTCTGTCCAAAGCAACCAACGCCACACTTCGGTGCGTACTGAACACATTTAAAGTCGTCTTACCTAACCTTGAGGACGTCGACACAGCCATTAAAAAGATGAAGAATAACAAAGCCTCACTTATCATCTGCGACTCAGGTGGCGCATGTAAGTGGAAAAGGACCTCAACCAATTATGCGTGCGAAACTGGAGACAGCTAGCAAAAGAACGAGCTGGCTGGAGACGCTTGTTGGTTGAGGCACAGATCTACCCCGGACTGTAGCGCCACCTTAAGTAAATAAGTAAGTAAGTAAGACTTATCATGAAAGCTCGGCAAAGCTGGAGGTAATGTTCTGGTAAGGAGCAAGCACCAGATCATCTAGCGAATTTGGGAAGGCGAAGACATGACCCATCTCCATATGCCTCATCCACAAAAAAGGCGAGCATAAATCTTGCAAAAAACCACCTGCTCAACCTCGCCTACAAGATCCTGTTCATCGTTCTGTATAAACGCTAGAATAATTGCCACGTTGGAATGCTTCCGGTCCGCCAATTGTAGTCTAAATTTTCACACTATGACAAATTCTGAAGAAGACCAGTGAGTTTCAAATCATCTTTTTTATCGATTTCGCAGCCACATCGCAAGGCAAGGAGATTTGCTACCGTGGGATTTCTTCAATTTGGTCGTTGAAGAAGAGGAGAGAATTAGCGTGCCCAGGACCGTCACCGATGGCGTGCTCAGACTTGTAGCCTTCATGAGTCGCCGGCCTGATAAACCCTGCGACTATCTAAACCGAATCGGTTGCTTCCTCATCGGTCCTCGTCATCGGACCTTGCTGTCACCAAGACCAAGCTGGCATGCATCCTTTTGATTCGATTTTTGGCTGCTCTCCTTCTCGAGCCAGGGGAATCGAATTTGAAGCCCCTCTCAGCTTGAGTATTGCACTCGAAGTGGCGTACCAATGGAGTCGACAGTCAGGACTGCAGGCACATCCCTTTGCATAGCTTGTAGTAATCGAAGTTGTGTCTTCTTCTCCGCAAACATGACCAAAAATCGAACACAGAATATGACTTGCGAAAGCCTCCAGTATCGCCTCGGTTGTTCTGCGTAATATACAGCAAAAATCCCCTAAAAGCATCAGCAAAAGTAGGAAACTTGGTTTTGTAGAAGATAGTGTCTCCCTTCTTTACAACAGTCCGCCGCATTGTCTTTCCCAGTACCAGAATCAAGAAATCATGTGTCAAGCTCTGGAAATCTTTAAACCGGCCTGCATTGTACATCACAAATGGGTTAGCATGGTGTAACACGGCTATTGTACACGGCTTTGAAGCCGATAAAAGATTGGTGCATGCTCCTCACTAAAACCTTGGAAAGCTCATATGGCAAATCATCTGAGCTTGATGGCAAAGAACGACCCCTTCAAGGTTTGGTAAGAGAGCTATTTCATCGCGTTAGAGCTGCGATTCCTTCCGCTTTTGCTAGTAGGCTGCGGACGATTTTTCGTAGAAGCGTAGAAGCTTCTCCTCCTGGTTTCTAGCCCTACAATTCTCTAGCCCTGCCTTGGTTTTGCTTTGCAGCATTTTCTGGTATCCGTCACTTGAAACTTGGTTTTGTAGAAGATAGTGGCTCCCTTCTTTACAACTGTCCGCGGCATTATCTTTCCCAGTACCAGAATCAAGAAATCTTGTTTCAAGCTCTGGAAATCTTTAAACCGGCCTGCATTGTACATCACAAAAGGGTTAGTATGGTGTAACACGGCTATTGTACACGGCTTTGAAGCCGATAAAAGATTGGTGCATGCTCCTCACTAAAACCTTGGAAAGTTCATATGGCAAATCATCTGAGCTTGATGGCAAAGAACGACTCCTACAAGGTTTGGTAAGAGAGCTATTTCATCGAGTTAGAGCTGTGATTCCTTCTGCTTTTGCTAGTAGGCTGCGGACGATTTTTCGTAGAAGCGTAGAAGCTTCTCCTCCTGGTTTCTAGCCCTACAATTCTCTAGCCCTGCCCTGGTTTTGCTTTGCAGCATTTTCTGGTATCCGTCATTCGCTTCTTCTCACACTTGTCATTGTTCCGTGGGCTTCTTATCGGCGAGGATAGGCATCATACTACTGCTTGCATTACATCTTTGACGCGACTGAAGGTCATTGGCGTTTGCATTTGGCAGTCACTCCCTCACAGCAAACTGAAGTCAATACATACAGTGACCGGAGTTAATTAATAAAAAAAGAAAACATAAGCGCGCGTCAAAAACCAATCACACTCCACGGGTATCCCCACAAAACAAATCAACGCCCCCACACCACCTCTTCACTTCAGCGCCGGCCCATGCAATCAGTGCACACCACAAATATGTAACGATATCCATCTAAAGTCAACCAGCCAATTTGTAATAGAATAGTGACAACTATTGACATGTGTATCAATTAAGGCTGTCGTCGATCCATGTGCCGTGACAAATGACACCGAGAATCACAATCCTGCAATCAACGTCACCCCCACGCACTGGTCACTCCTGCTGCCTTGTTGAATAAACAAGATTGTCGCCCGCTGATTGGCATTGTGCAGGCGACGCCCATCTGTCAAAACTAATTAGTGACAGCACACCCGGTGTCAAGTGGTTTATTGCGAACGAGAGCAACAAAAAAACTGAATAACTGTTATTATTTCGAATCATTTGTCACATTCCTCATGTAGGACCTATGTTAACTTTTTCGAACTAGTTCGACGCAGGCGGCTGTCGCAGAATGTCGCGAATACATTTTCTGATCATAGCGCTTGCCTGTGCAAGTGTCCGCTGCGATGAGGATCGACTGGAGTTTCGAGAAGTCGTCGTTGCCGCCCTGGAAGTGATGCCGTACATCCGACTTGAGTTGCGAGAAGGTGTTAGAAGTGACGTCGACAATGTCTACGTTGACTTTCTTCTCAAACAGACGTACTGTCCCGTTGTGCTGTCAACGTACTCCCTGAAAGAGCCGATGGCTCACAACCTCCGAGAGAGTTTCGCCATAGTCACAGCCATGGCTGAGTTGAAGGACGTCGTTCAGCATTTCGCCCGAGCCGCTGGGACGTTCTTTTTCATCATTCCCGACGAAATCGACATCGCGGCAGTGGATGCCATTCTACGTACGCTCTGGTACTCTCGCGGGATCTACCGAATCTTGCTGCTGCCAGCTGAGGGAGTGTTCTACTACAACCCCTTCGTGCTCGATAAGCGGACGCAGAAATACGGCAACGTGATGCTCCTACGCAAGGTTAACTTGGCTCATTTGTTCGACGACATGAACGGGTACCCGATTCGAACGCAGATTTTCAAGTCAGTTTACGCCCGACCGCTGTACGAGTACAGAGGTGAATTCAAGGTATTTTCGGGCGCCGCGGAGGGCGCTGACGCCGAGGTCGCCTCCACGCTGCAGGAGCGAATGAACTTCACCATGGTGCTGCAAGAGCCAACAACAGACTACTTTGGGTACGTTCGCCTTTTTGAAATTTAAAACTTTCAGTCTGACAGCCAGGGGTCTCTCCTTCCAGTGAACGTGCCCCGAACGGGACGTACAACGGCGCGATAGGAATGATCATCAATGGCGAGACCGACATCAGCATGACGGGGTTCTTCGTCAAGGACTACATGGTGCCCAACATGGAGTTCTCTGTGGCGGTATACGATGACCAACTGTGCTGCTACGTGCCGAAGGCGCCGCGCATCCCGCAGTCAATTGTTCCCATCTTTGCGGTGCGCCTCGACTTCTGGCTGGGGTTCATCCTGACGGGGTTTGCATGTGGCACCGTGTGGGTCGTCATTCGCCGCTTCAACCTCTGGATGGCGGCCGACGAGCTGGCCAAGCTTCACATGTCCCGCAAGCTGCGCTACCAACTGGTTCGCATCTACATCGACACCTGGGTGGTGTGGGTGCGAGTGAACATCGTCAGCTACCCGCCGTTTACGTCCGAGCGGCTTTTCATTCTGTCGCTGTGCTTGGTGAGTGTGATCTTCGGAGCCATTATCGAGTCCAGCTTGGCCACGGTCTACATCCACCCGATGTACTACAAGGACATCAGCAACCTGCAGGAGCTGGACAAGAGCGGCCTGGACATAGTCTACAAGTACACGTCCTTCAAGGACGATCTCTTCTTCAGCGAGACGTCGCCGCTCTTCGCAGCACTGAACAAGAAGCTGAGGCACCTGAAAGACCTGCACGCGGATCTGATAAAGGACATAGCCGAGAAGGGCGGCATCGCCAGTGTGACCAGGTACAGCTCGCTGATGCTGGAGTCGATTAATTACATCCTTTCGAAGAAGGTTCACGTCGTGAAGGAGTGCCCCAAGTACTACACGATTGCCTACGTGATGCCAAAGGACTCCCCGTTCGGCGAGAGAATCAATGGTCTGCTCTTGAGGTTTCTGAACGCCGGGCTCATTAACAAGTGGATTGAGAACATGCACGCTAAGGCGAACATGGTCATCATGAAGACGCAGGAGATCGAGGAGAGCGCCGTCTTCAAAGTGCTCACAATGGTCGACTTGCAGCTGGCCTTCTACGTCGTGGCCTTGGGCAGTTTGACGGGTGTGATATCGTTTGCGGTTGAGGTGTATTTGAAGCGAAAGCAGAAGACTCCATCTCTTCTGGAGATTATGGAGGACAATTAATTCTAGTGTTGTGTGCAGGTTTCAAAGTAATAAATTATGTTTGAGTTGAAGTTTTTCTGAGTTTCTTTTGGAAAAAGCAATTGGGATCCCTCTGCCCTTTTAACACCTTATTTTGAGGCGAACCAATGTGTGGTGTGACTTTTCTCCTCATGAGAGCATTTGTTCCTCCAGTTGAGTCTAACAGTTGCGCCAAGGTCGCCAACTCAAGTAGAATCGCGTGAATGAGTGGACTAGCTTCAATCTACAGACAGTCCTACAATGAAAACACTCTTCAATCAGTTGAGAGGATGAGAGGAGTATGGACGAGATCATCTGGAGAATTTGACAAGTTCTAAGCACATTTTGTAGGTTTTTCAAAGGCATGCGACCGAGTTCCTCGAGCTAAGCCCTGGAGTGTTCTGCAGGAACATGGGACAATGGGCATAATGGTAACACTACGCACAAAGTTCTTCACCAATGCATTTTCTCGACACTAGGTGATGTCCACAAAGTCCTTCGCCGAAGCAATTTATTGACACTAGGTGCTGTCCACAAAGTCCTTCGCCGCAGCACTTTCTGGACAGTGGGTGCTGTCCACAAAGTCCTTCGCCGAAGCAATTTATGGACACTAGGTGCTGTCCACAGAGTCCTTCGCCGAAGCAATTTATGGACACCAGGTGTTGTCCACAAAGTCCTTCGCCGAAGCAATTTATGGACACCAGGTGTTCACAAAGTCCTTCGCCGAAGCATTTCCTGGACACTAGGTGCTGTCCACAAAGTCCTTCGCCGAAGCAATTTATGGACACTAGGTGCCACATGTCACCTTGAGCAATATTCTTCAGAAATTCCATCCCTTGGTCATCCAGAAGCGATTATCGCCCAACTACTCGAAGTCTATGACTAATGCAAGACGTCACTGGACACGCCAATTAAATATCAATTTCCGAAAATATCCGACAGCTGACGAGCGCACTCAATTATTTTCCCACTGAAAGTGATAACTAGGCGCTAACCACCACACTTCGCACTAATTGCCATCGTTTTCGGCTTGTTGACCATTCCGCGAATGTTCGTGTTGCCATTCGCCGTGCTTTTGTAACCCCTGGGAGGGCAGGCTGATAAATGCGACCACTCTTTCGAAAGGAAAAAAAAACAACACATTTGGCCAGCTCAAGTCCCTGCGCGACCATTTCCCGAACAAACGAATGTGTTTACTCTAGTCCACAATGTGTTCTGGTTAATATTTGATATGCAAACATTTAACCTTTCGTATAAAAAGCACGGATTTCGTCACCACTCGGAGCAGTCCTGTGCTTCGGATAATCATGGGCGGACTCAGATTCAGTGTTCTGCTGATGATACTCGCCAGTCGTGCCCTGGAGACGCATACGAATGAGGCACTCGCGCCGGAGCTGGGTGAGCAGCTGTCCAACCTGCTGCGGCCCCTGGGTGAGATCAGTGTGCACCTCCGAACACGTGAAGACGCCTTCAACAGATTCGTGACTCACTTCTTCCAGCAGACCGTGTGCACGGTGAAGGTCTTCCTGGACACAGGCTCGGAGCAGCATCAAAATCACAACAATGTCGTTTTGGCCAACATCAGCGAACTGAGCCGACTCGCAGGCGCGTACTCCTCGCGAATGGGCACTCAGTTCTACATCCTGGGCGATGCGTTCGACCCAACCTCCGTGACTGGCGTGTCGCGGGCAATGTGGGATCGCTGGGGAATATACAAGAACTACTACGTAACCAACAAGGCCGTGTTCTTCTACAATCCCTTCGCCCTGGGCTCAGCTGGAGTGTACGGCGCCCTAGAACAGGCTACAAGTGATGGTGACTTTGCTCGGGTGCTGCGGAATCTCAACAGGTACCCCATGCGGACGTACATATTCCGTTCGGTCTACGCCAACCTGATGTACGACAGAAAGACCAACCAGATCAAACAAGCAGATGGAGCCGACGCCAGGGTGGCCTACACAATCGCCAAGAAAATCAACTGCACCCTCATGCTCCAGGAGCCGGACGATGAGTTCTTTGGGTAAGCATTGCACATCGCAGTCCTTGAACCACATGCTTAATTGCCTTCTCTCCCCACCAGTCATCGCCTGGAAAATGGCTCTTTCGACGGCGCCATCGGGCGGGCCCTTCGCTACGAGACGGAGCTCACGATGACGGGTTTCTTTGTCAAGGACTACCTGACGCGCGGCGTGGAGTTCACCGTGACCGTCTACATGGACAAACTGTGCTGCTACGTGGCCAAGGCCAAGAGGATTCCCCAGTCGATCCTGCCGCTCTTCTCTGTCAAGAAGGACATGTGGCTCGGGTTCATTTGCACGGCGTTCCTGTGGGCCCTCGTCTGGTGCGCGATCAGGAAGGTCAACTTGTGCATATCCCGGGAAGAGGATACGACCATCTCGGGCTATCAATACCTGCGAATCCTCATCGACACCTGGGTGGTGTGGGTGCGTGTCAACATTTCCCAATACCCCCCCTTCGCCTCGGAGAAGTTTTTCGTCATCTCGCTGTGCCTGGTGAGCGTGATCTTCGGCGCAATCTTCGAGTCGAGCCTGGCGACGGTCTACATCAACCCGCTCTACTACAAGGACATCAATACGCTGCAGGAACTGGACGACTCGCAGTTGAAAATCCTCATCAAGCACGCGGCCATGAAGGACGACCTCTTCTACGGAAGCAACTCGCCGATGTTCCAGCGCCTGGACAGCAAGCTGCTGTACGTGACCGAGATGGAGGATCGTGTGATCAACATTATGTCGAAGAGGGGTGGCTTCGCGTCGGTGACCAGGGCCTCCTCGCTCATCCTCGACGACATCAGTTACATTCTGTCGAAGAAAATCAATCAAGTCGCCGAATGCCCCAAGACCTATCACATTGCGTACATCCTGCCGAAGGACTCGCCGTTCAGACAAAGGGTCGACGATCTGCTGCTGCGCTTCGTCAGCGCGGGACTCATCGACTACTGGATCGAGATGATGTTCTTTCAGGCGAGGATCGGAGTCCTCAAGTCGCCGGAGGTCCTCAAGGCCATGGGCAGCGAGACGTGGAAGGTTCTGACCATCAATGACCTGCAGTTGGCGTTCTACGTCGTGATTCTTGGCGGTATCCTCGCGTCTGCGGTTTTAGTTGGGGAACTATGCTGGGTCCGGTGTAAACGGAGGTTCAGGGGCTCCGAGTCGTTGTTGACTCGTGAAAGTTCTCAGCGTTCGATGCAATAAACGCCACGTGACATGAAGACGTGATTTATTTTCTCTGAATGTTGGCTTACTTCTTCCTTCACAATGGGTCCACTAGGACCTAAGTGAGACGTGAGGCCTCCTCGTCTAACGACAAACCTAGCTTACTTCTTGTAGACACCCTGTGCCTCCATCAGAGTGGTCAGGAACGTGTCGTACTTCGTGACCAGTTTCCTCCGAAAAGGTATGCCAAGTGGGAGGTGTGGCACATATCCAGTGTATCCCGGCGGGTGGAGTGTGAACGGGGTCCTTAGGGCGTCCTCCTTCAGACACGACTCCAGTTCCTCTCGTTCCTCCTCCGTTAAACCCTTTGCAGCCGGCTGGGGATCGCATATGGAGCACCTGCAATGAAGAACAAGCTAAACCACGTGGGGAAAGCCGGATTCTTCCTAACTTACTGTCCGACGTTAGGATGTTTATCCCAAAAAATGCTCGTGGTGTCGACAAACTCAACAGGATTCGATTTCTCCCAATCATCGGCGTACTTGGCCAGACCAACTTCCAGCGGCGGCACAACGTTGGGAGCCTTGCAAGTGGTTCTGTCAATAGCCTTGCCAATGATGTCCTTCTTCTCGAACACCACCGTCTCGTCACCGGCCCCGTGTGGCTTGAGCGGTGAGTTCTTGATGGCGAAATCACACGCTTTCTTCCAGCTGGATGAGTAGATGCTGTCCACCAAGCCGCCACCGCCATTCTTTCCGTACATAACCTCTTCTGGCACGTCGTCCAAAGCGATTTGAGGAACCATGTACACCGATGGTCGTTCGCGCCTTGCCTTTAGCTTCAGTTCGAACATTTTATCCTCCAACTTGGCATCGGGAATCGGATCGTGGGGGTTGAGTTGAAAGATCCTCTTCTTTCGATGCAACAGGCTGAAGGGCAGATTCGAGTCCGGCTTGAATGGTCGCATTATTTCCAGATCCACTTGCTCCGGGCGGTTCTTGGATCGTTCCTTTCCCGGGGCCACTGGTCTGACACGAACCTGCTCCCGGGGAATGCCCTTCCATGCGTGAAAGTCCGTTTGGTATGTGCTCCTCGGTAGAAATGACTCAAGACCTGTTGCCATTTTGGTTCTATTTGAGGAAACGACGACAATGTGATTTTGTTTTTCTAATTCAAACGATATCTAAAAAATGTGTGTGGACATTTTTTAACGAATCCTAAGCGATAATTGAAAATTCAAATCTAGCACAGTGAGTGAGAGGTCAAGAACTTACTTAAATATGCTGGCGACCCATGCCTGAGCAATGGCTGCCCTTCATCGATGACGGAGGCGCTGCTTCCAGTGATCAAGACTAACCTGGCTTACGTCCGCGTTGACATGGTTCAGAGACCAAAGGTTCAGTGTTCCTCTCCATCTCGAGCCAGGCTGCTCGGATTCGAAGACCCTCTTTGCTGGAGCGTGGGTGTCCATGTGCTGGTTGTGGCCGAGACAGTGTAGTCGACGGATTTACATCGGACAACGGACTACGTCCACGTCCTGGTAAAGTTTACAGAGTTCGCGGTTGAGTCTTCTCCTCCATTCTTCTTCCTCTGACGTGAAATTTTTCTTTCGTTGGCACCAATAATCAACTCTGCAGTTTTGCTTAGTGTCTCAGTTTCGCCTTTAAACAGTCGACTTCCTCACAGCTAGGTGGGAGGACTACTTTATCGACAACAGTTGACATTTCCTGACCTCTCTCCTGGTCTCAGGCCCACTGCTGGCTGTTGGAAATGCTGCTTGGATACATGCTGCTTGGATACAATCCCCTGCGAGTCCGTAACTAGATTCTTTCTTCTTCTTTGATTGGCGCTACAGTCCGGGGTGGACCTGGGCCTCAACCAACATGCCTCTCCAGCCAGCACGATCTTTCGTCAGCTGCCTCCAGTTGCGCACACCAAGTTGGTTGAGGTCCTTTTCCACTTGTGTGCGCCATCTAGTGCGAGGACGTCGTAACAAGATGACTTCCGAAATTTCGTAGAGCTTGGGTGCCCTTCCTAAAGGCAGAGGCCAGGCGTTTGGCTTTTTTGTAAAAGGCTAGCATTTTTTGTTTGTCCGCAGACTCTTCGATATCCTTGATTTGGGAGGTTGCGAAAGTCCTTTTCCTGAGGCGCAGAAGCGTTTCTCATCCCGTCTTCTAGATCGGTACCGCTACTGCGCTGCTTTTGTTTACCGTTGCAGCACTTTTTCCTATGCCTCTTCAGATGCATATTTTTTCTGCTCACACTCGCCATTCTAACACGGGTTTCTTGTCGGGGGTGAGCGGCAGTACAACCACACATTGTTGACCTTAATGTTCAACGCAGGCATACCGGAGAGCTTCTCACTTAGTTACCTATCGAAGGCTCTGGCAATCTCCGCTGTGGCCAGGCGTCCAAAGTCAAAACTTCTCTTTATTGGCTGGTGCAGCTGGTATCAGACATTGGACAGTCTTGCTGTGAATCTTGCTGCGACGAGAAAATGGTAAGAGTCGACGTCTGCCCCCCTGAATCTTCACATAACCAGGATATTTGAGGCACGTCTCCCGTCAATGAGCATATGGTCGATTTAATTAGCGGTTCGACCGCCCGGAGAGCGGCAGGCTGCTGTGTGAATTTTTTTGCGAAGGAATCTTGTGCTACTTATGACCCTGTTACGGCCTGTCGCAAAGTGAGTGATTCAGAAGCCGTTGTCTGTTGTCGTATCCTGTAGCCTGTGCTTTCCGATCACTTCGCCAAAGACGCTTTCCTTAGCAACTTTTGCATTGAAGTCTCCGCGCAGATTTTGACGACGTACTCCGGACAGGCACCGTCCCAGAGGTAAGCTTCGCCGGTGGGGACGTGTGCACATTAAAGGCCGATGTTGTAGATCAAAAAAAGGAAAAACAAGGAGACCCTTTGAACTTCGCCAACTACAGAGTCATTAGTCTTCTAAGTATAGCATACAAAATCCTGTCTGCCGTACTGTGTGAACGCCTAAAGCCATTCGTCAACAACCTGCTCGGTCCATACCAGTGTGGCTTTAGGCCAGGAAATTCCACCATCGACCAAATATTCACACTTCGGCAGATTTTGGAGAAATCCCAGGAGCAACAATTCGATACCCACCACCTGTTCATCGATTTTAAGGCCGCGTATGATAGCATCTATAGAGACGAGCTATACAGAGCAATGTCTAGTTTTGGCATCCCTACCAAACTCGTCCGTTTGTGTGGGATGACGATGGAGAATGCACGCTGCTCCATCAAGACCGGTAAGGACCTAACCGAGACCTTTGATGTCAAAAAAGGATTCAGACAAGACGACGCGCTGTCATACGACTTTTTCAACATCGTTCTTGAAAGAAATGTTCGAAACTCAAGCAAGAACAATCTTTCAGAAGTCCGTCCAACTACTCGCATATACCGACGATATTGGCATTATCGGAAGAACGCAGCGTGATGTCAATGGCGCTTTTGTGAGTATTGCAACGGAGGTCGCGAAGATGGGTTTAGCGGTAAACGAGGGTAAGACGAAATACATGCTGTCAACGAGAAAGGACACCCAACACTGACGTCTTGGCCAGAACGTCACAGCAGTCGGATACAACTTTGATGTAGTCAAAAACGTTGTCTACCTAGGAACCGCTATCAATTCAGACAATGACACCAGCGCTGAAATCAAACGAAGAATAACTCTTGCCAATCGCTGCTTCTTTGGGCTAAGAAGGCAATTGGTAAACAAAGCCCTCTCTCGAACAACCAAGGTAACGCTCTACAAAACCTTAATCGTCCCAGTCCTGCTATATGCCGCGGAGGCAAGGACTTTGTCAAAAGCGATGAAGCTGCTCTGGGTTGCTGTGAGAGGAAAATTCTTTGTGTTCTTCGTTTTTCGGTCCCGTCTGCATAGATAATGAGTGGAGGAGGAGATACAACGATAAACTATACGGGCTGTTCAGCGACATCGACGATTGAGATGGGTCGGTCATGTAGAGCGGATGGAAACCAATGCTCCGGTCCGAAAAGTGTTCGAAACCATCCCCGAAGGACAGCGCAGTAGAGAAAAACGGCGACTCAGGTGGCGCACGCAAGTGGAAATGGGCCTCAACCATCTATGCGTGCGAAACTGGAGACAGCTAGCTAAAGGTCGAGCTGGCTGGAGACGCTTGTTGGTTGAGGCCCAGAACCACCCCGGACTGTAGCGCCACCTTAAGTAAGTTGTAGAATCTGCCTTGGATGCGGATCACAGCCAGGCGATCATCGTATGTCGCGCTCCTTCTTTTTTAACTTCCCTTGGCATATCTACCCTATTTCCTGGATCGTAGTAATATCCGTCTTTATTGCGGCTCCAGGAGTAGTAGTTACAGTCTAGGAGCACACTCACAAATTTTTGTAAATTGTTGGTGCGTCCGTTCATCAGCTTGCTTCCTTGTAACAATGATCGTTTTTCCGTGCGCGGGTTGTTATGCCATTTTGCCCTGTGATCACAGACCCTGCCCACTCCAACAAAAGAGACTCCCTCGTTTTCCAAAACAAACACTTTTATTCATCTTCCCGCTTACAACCTATTCCATATCTAAGACTTCTTCGATTGGTGCCACACCCATTTCGAAATATCATTTCCGCCCGCTTTCTCAATGGTGGCATGAATATCGAGACTCTCCCCCGGTGGAATGCCATAACCATTCGCCAAGCCGTGCGGATTCGATGGCGTCTTGCAGTCCATGCTGCTCTCCTTGCGCAGCACCCGGTCAACCTCAACCGATGAGAAGAACGCCACAGACATTGGAAGATCCTGCAGGCCGATTCGATGGACACAAAAGGACCGCGTGAGCAAATTTGTCGCGTGCATTGCCAGGGCTGCCTTGTAAGCCAAGTCCTCGCGCACCAGATACCTCAGTTCGTCGTGGAAGCTCAGACAGAAACGAACATTTGTCCCCATGAGCCATCTCATGGAGACCAACATGAGATGGAGGAAGTCAACCGCTCCGCTCTGGACCACCCAGTTGACACGTGTGGGCAGGAAACGATCCTCGGAGCCCTCCCTTGGCTCGAGAGCTCGACTCAGGCGGCAATTGAGGAACGGGGTCACAGGTTGGTCTTGGGAGGATATGTCTTCCAGGCGATTGAACATCGCGCTTTCGGTGCCTCCGTCCCAGCGCGCCTTCGAGAAGAGTTCTGGGACGGACTTGTTTGTCGACTTGGCCATTCCAATCGCTTCATAGGCACTGAAACTGGAAAAGGGATTAGAATCTCGCCAATGAGCACGCGCAACGAAACTTACTCTCGGTATGTGTCTGTCTCCTCCTCAACGAACTCCCGCAGCATTCGGTAGGTCTTGCGTCCCTTCGTTAAGGTGAACATCTTTTTGGCCTTGGATTTGGCTTCTGCGTCGGAAAATGTTGGATTGAACTGTTTGAGCAGTCGTTCGGCGAAGTTCTGTCCTGCGCCGTAGATCCTCGCGTAGTTGATTACCTTTGCGTGATCTCGGGAGATCCCCACAGCCTTTGCAGTCACGGAATGCATGTCGGTTCCGTTCGACTTGGACCCACTGAGAGTCATCCAACCGAGCGGTGTTGCTCCGTGCATTCCAGTGGCATGTGCATCGCCTAGTACCGACGCAATCCACAGTTCCTGAGAGTCAACATCTGCGCCGACGATTCTGTACCCCGCCGGCGCCTGAATCATCGATCGCAGCTCAGAACCGACGCGTTCCCGTTGAGCATTGCTCGCAGTCATCCAGGTTGGTTCCATGGCTCGCCGGGTCAGGGTGCCGCAGACAACCACTTGGGGGATAATGGCTCCGTATTCCTGTTCGCTGTGTTGCAGTTCATGCGGCAGACATTGCTTTGGCACCCAGCACACAAGCTGGCCCATGATGCGGTCCCGATTGTTCCGCCAGTAGGAGAGCATCCGAGCGATGTCAATCACCCGCTCGGCGGACTTGTCTCCATCGCCGGTCAGAACGTTCTCGGAAAATTTGTTGAGAAAGTCCTTGGCCAGAGGATTTCCAACGCGGAAGGAACGCCCGTTTTTGTGTGGAAGCTTCAGGAACCAGCAGCAGTTGTCGAGAGTCTGATTGCACCACACACCAGTGCCGGTGTACTTTCCTGCTGTTTTGTCTTTCCGTCCTTTGGAGTAGAAGTCTTTCTTGCTCAGGTTCGTTTCCACGTCCCGCCAGAGGTTGGACAAGGCTTCGGCACTCTCGTCAGGACTCGCCTCGGAGTCAACGAAGGACATTACGGGACACTTCTCAGCGAGCCGCTCGATTGGCACAAGCCCTCCGTCGAAATCCTCGGGATAGGAATCTCTAAATGGAATCAAGAATCCCCAGCCTTGGTCGCGAATGTAGTGCAGGGGGTATCCCTCCCAGCAGAGCGAAAGCAACTTCGGAGCAATCTGCATTCCGGTGCCAACTTCATTCGCTCCCGGTGCCCACTCTTCCTCTGGGTCGTCTAGATTTGGCTTCGAACATATCTTGCGATACCACGCCGGATACCCGGGCAGGAGTGGACGTCGTGCTGGAAGGAAGCCCTTTGTGTCGTACAAGTACTGAAACTTCTTCGCCAATGGATCAAGCTCCTCTGCGTCCTGGTCAGTTGGCTCAACTAACTTCTTTTTCTTGGTGGCAGTCTTCTTCATTTTGATCTCTTGCGTACTCCAGTCCTGGTCCCACATCCACAGGTCCTGTTTGTACTTCTCGTCGTTCATCAACTGACAGGCGGCATCGGCTCTCTTCGACAAGTGGTACTTCGATTCGATGTTCAGGTCCTCGTAGGTCAAATTGCATTCGTCAATGTACCGATTCCAGTTCGAGTTGACCGGCAAGTATGCTGATCCTATCTCCAGCATTCCAGCCAGCGTCACTGGATGCGGGAATCTTTCCCGGAACAGTGGATACAGCTGCTTCAGGACATTTTTCGTGGCCACAACATCCGAAGCGCAGTAGTTCATCAAATTCTGGAAATCCTCTCGTACATCAACCAGGGTGCCCGTGACGAATGTCTCTCGTGCCTCCTTCTCCAGGACATTGCCACAGTATAAGCGATGCACTTCAGACAAACTATTCAATGAACTCTGCTCGGACCACTCCAAGTCATCGTGCGAGAGCTCTTTCTTTGACTTTAACATTGCCCTCTGGTAGCTAGTGACTCCGCTCACACAAACATGCAGCGACATGGTGTCGAGAAAACGTGTGCCCGTGTCCTGAATCAAGTACTGCTCCCTAATCCGTGCTCTGTCATATGAGACGTTGTGACCGACAATGAGTTTGACATTCCCCAGTGGAATCATATCATCTAGAGTGTACTTCCTGCCTTCGGACTGAGAAATGTTGGGATTCATTAACTGTGGACTCACCCATGAATACCAGAAGTTGGTTCCCACAGCTGTGGCCATAGTAGGAGTGGGACCGGCTGACATGCAAACCTCCACATCAAACACCAATCCTTCATCAGTGGGGTAGTCAACATTGACTGGACCACTTGGCATGTAGCAAGTCCAGCCTGGTGTCATGACCCACTCCTTCGGGCACTCCACACTGCTTTGTAGCTGAGTTTCTATTAGAAGTCTGTACGGCTCCGACTGTTCTCTGCCAATTTCCATAAAATGCTCTTCTATGTTTGCGCCTCTAAGTGGAGGCAGAGTCAATTCGACGTCTTTCATCTTCGCGTTCGATTCTATGTTGATGCCGTGTTTGCAGAGTTCATTTATGCACCGACGCACCAAGGTGGCATCTGGAAGTCTCTGCTGGGAATTACCGAATACCTGGCGGTAGAGGTTTTCGGAAAGCATTTGAACTTTCATAGGATTCTCTCGATATTCAGGGGATGTTGGCCCGGCATTTTCAGGCGGCTTTTTGGGTTCGTCTTTTGGCCGTGTCAGTGGGGTGACCTTCGTCGCACGAGGCGGGTTCTTGTCCTTGCGATATATTTTCACCGTGGTGTGTGGGTATATTTCATGGTAGTTTCTTATAATGTGCTTCATCTTGCAATAACTTTAACCGATTTTTCTAAAATTTGCGCACTTTCACTTGTTGGTTTGTTTACATTTTTGACATATGTCCAAATGAATACACTGAAAGGCGAAAGGGATTGACTGCAATGTGCATACGCCCTTAAATTAATGTATCGAGTGGTGGAGTGGTTGTTATTGATGATTATACGTTTGTTTCAATTTATTTTTAAAAGCATATTAATTGAAATTGCTTATTTAATATCTGTTGCCATATTTCTAATGTATTTCTGTTGAATAAGAAAATAAAATTATTCAGTATATCAGTACAGCACAGCATAATGTGTATATACCCTAAGCATTTCTCCCAGCAGTGACAGCGACACCTGTCAAATATTTCATAATACAAAACATGGCACAGAGCAGACTTGAAAAAATCGGAACAATTTTCTCCAGGTAAATAATCAATCAAAACATCCTTGGCATGCCTTTAAAACCGTCTATCCTTGTTCCAGAACCACTGGTCTACTCCGGTCGGGTGCTATGAAAGCAGAAGACAAGCCCATTTGGTACGATGTCTATGCTGCTTTTCCACCCAAACTAGAACCACATTTCGATCGACCAGCACCGAGTATTCCAATAAGAAAAATTTTCTATGCCGAGGACAATGTTCGAGCGTAAGAATTTAGCAGCATCTCGCCCTAACAATTGATAAATTGCGTAAATTGCAGGAAATACCATAAAATGGTCAAATTCCAGGAGACAGTCAACTTGTCAGACACAAGGCGAGAGACGAACTCTCAGAAATACATTGCCATCTACAATAACTTGAAATCACAAGGTGCCTTGGATGAGGAGAAGATCCTTGAGACAGCAAAAGAGATGTTAGACGAACAAAATGCCACTCGGGGCAGTGCAGAAGGTGGTGCATCGAAGGACGATATCGCAGCGGCAGGTTTGTCGGATAGTTTTACCGATGCGAAGCGCACCAAAGATGCAGGACAGTCTGTTAATATTCAGGATATATTCAAAGAGTGAAGCGGTTGTATTTTTAGGGAAATAAACGTGGTTTAAGAGTTATCGCATTTTGACATTTTATTTAAATGAGGGTTATGAGCAGGAGTGCTGTTTCGGATTTGAGTCGACTTCTTTGAATGGGAAGAGGATCCATAAGTTGCACCTACTTTAGAGTATTGAGGACAGTCGACTTAAGTGACGAAGGAATGGGGAACCATTGAAAAATCCTCGTATTGGTCCTTATATACCAGACAACGCTTGCATTTTTTTCAGTGTACCTAATCACATTTAAAGTTTTGAAGCCTCTGGGTTCCCTCACTGACAGAACTGACATGCACCTCATAATCTAAAAAGTTGAATAGAAATTCTTTAGTTTTTGCTAAATCAAATCGTTTTTCTCCCATCTAACATGTATAGACGAGTATATTTTGCATTACGAATTCCCCAACGTTTTTACTGCAGCAAGAAAGCCCTCAACACCGAAGGTGACAACCCCACAATCAACTGGAAAGAACTGAAATACGAAAGCAAAGTCCCAAGTGAACCGATTGTGCCCATAATTCCAGAACAGGAGCCAATTGAAATTGATAGCAAAACTATACAGCTCCTGGAACGGCTATCCTTAGTTGACTTGGACAGCAAAGAGGCATTGAAAACCCTTAAGGACAGCATACAGTTTGCCGATCGAATAGTTCACATTGACACAAGTTCTGTGGAGCCGCTCTACACAGTTCTGGAAGATCAGAATCTCTACTTGCGCGAAGACCTTGTCACGGATGGTGACATAAGGGAGGAGATTTTGAGAAACGCTAAAGTCACCGATGAGGACTACTTTGTCGCACCGCCCGGCAACATCCCACTCGAGCAGGAAGAGAAGAACTTTTAATTGATGGAGAGTTTAGCTAAGTACATAGAATTTCTAAGTAAAACCGGTTTCGTTAGAGGTGTAGTGGAGAAGAATAGAATTTCACAAATCAAATTCCTTCCCCTGGGCACGGCTTTCCTGGAGAACATACGCAATGAGTGGCACAAGAATAAACAAGAACTGAATTCATACCCAGCCATTGGGCTGGACGATTCTACTTCACCGGACGGCGACAAGTTCTCCTTTATCCGCAGCCAGTCACTTCGGGAGAACCTTTTGCATGTGAAGGGGAATTTTCAAAACGAACTTCCCCTAATCATCAAATCGGAGAACGTCCAGCTAAGGTCTGTGAATGTGGACGAGAGCATGGTTCGTGTCGATATTCCACGAGAAGCACTTCTGGCTACCAACTATTTCTTCACTCCGTCAGTGGCTCTGGAGAAATTCTACCACATTCAGAGGGAGAGGAAAATTTGTTGGATGAAATACTCCTCCAATCCAAGTCGATACTTCCTCTCAGACTTGACAGCCGAAGAGCGGGACGTCCACAAACTTCAGTCGCTGAAGATCAAGGCGACCTTTGGAGTTGGCGCGATGGAAGTCGAGAATATTCACTTTGTTCCTCTTGCCGCTATGAACTTGGAGAATGAAGGAGATTTCGTGATGAAGGACCCACGTTTGGGAAAAAATGTGATGCCGGTGTGCATCAGGACTGAATTCAAGTTAGAAACTGCCGCATGTGGTAAGTGAGTTTGTCTGCCTGTCTGCATGGAACTGAAGTCTTCTTTTACCAGCCCTGCTCTTGGACGCCATTGAGAACAACCAAGAGAAGACCCTCGCGTTAAATCGCAAACTTGCTCCGTACCAGTGTGGGATCTTTTGCTATTTTGAAGGTAGGTAATCTCTGCCGATACTGCCCAGTGATTCAACTCGTTTTCATTCAGATAAGACAACCACAGCAGACCTCTCGGATCTGTCAACCCACCTAAGCAACGTCATCCGCAAAGTTGGCATCTCCGCCCTTAACCTTCAAAAATGCCACACCAGCAGCTGGAAGGATCTCACCAACGAACTCTCCCAAATGGACCGATTAGGCGTCCCCTACTGCATCATCCTCGATTCTGACACTCTCCGGTCGGGACTGATGAAGCTTCGCAGCCGTGACACAGCACTCTCAGAAACCATTCACATCTCTGACGTCTCCAAATACCTTCAGAAAATATTCAATTCTTAAGCCACTAATAAACCGGTACTTGCTTTTATTGAAAAAATGTAATAAATTAAAAAAAACAACCAAAGACTACATGAAGTCGCAGAGATACTGTCGCACATTGAAGCCAACTACCTTGCCGATGTACAAGATAAATTCCAGACCCACTGTGCACTGCAGCTTCGCAGACCCCTCAACCACGTTGTTCTCCCCGGAGACGTAGCTGAGCAGCTTTAGGTGAACCAAAGTCGAGATTTGCGCCAGAAGGTTGCACGTGAGACCGACCTTGTCGTCCAGGATCGCGTAGAAGATCGCAAGCAGCCGGTCAATGCTGAATGATTTCGGACCCAGCGATGTGGACATCTTCTCCGAGACCTGAAAAGTCGTCGTACAGTGAACAGGATTCACGAGTGCATTTCCTCAACTCACCTTCGACTTGGCGTTCACCGATTGCATTCGCTTCTTCTGTTTCCCATGGTGCTTTACAAACAGTCTTCTGTCCTCTTTTGCCGAGTTGTGGCTAGCCAGGAACGCGGCGATCAGCAGGTACTTCCCGTAATAAGGCAGCTCCAGCGACTGCGCCAGTTTCTTCATACTTTGGTTTGTTTCGAAGGTTTCTTCGGTTCTTAACTGAAAGCGATACACATTCACTTGACTAATTCAATAGCACATCAGTTAGCGGACAACAAACCTCCAGACTCTGATCAGTCCGCATGTACACATGTGCCAATGCGATTCGGAGGGGTTTCGCAATGTGTCTCCACAGTCGTGACACATCATTCCTGTCGATTGTTCCATTCAGGACTGGTTCCACGTAAACGTCAAAACAATCCGAGGACACTATTCTCAGCTCAGGCAAATCCCTGCACGCCTTGTAGAACACACTCAGGAAGAGATTCAGGAAATTCTCATAGAACTCGGCTGTCAGCTCACTCAGAACTCTCTGCGCATCCTCAACGTCCACAACCAATTGATCAGGCGGATTGGTCTCGAGCCGCTTCAACAGTCGCCGGCGAACACCGTCGAAGTCACCGGTCAAGATTTTTTGAACTTCGTTCTTGTTGTACTGCGGACAGTGAATCGAAATCAACTCCGAAAGACCACCTTTGGTGTAGTATTTCTCAAAGGGCAGCTGCGACAGGAGTACACAGCAAATATTCAGTCCAGTCAGCTCGGGCAGTCGCATGAACGCGGGTAAAATATTCGCATCCATGTCACGAACTCGCTCCGCATTGTCAAGGCAGATTATGTACGAACAGCTATCGTCGTCTGCCTCGCGTAGATCGCTTATGAAATCCTTTAACGTATCACATTTCAGGTACGGCGCAAAGTTCTCCTCTTGCCGCAATTGATGCGAATGGAATTCGTTAAGAATGTTCTCGTAGAGAATTTTGCTTGTGTAGCACTCAATACAATCGAGAATGACAGTCTTTGCGTTTGTGTTCTTCAGCAATTCGCTGAGAATTGCTGTTTTGCCCGTTCCGGAGTGGCCATAAACGTATATGGCCGGTGGAAAGGTTTCCTCTGGATCACCCAACAAATCGAGAAGATCTTGAATCACATGATCACGACACGGGAACTTCTTTTGAAGAGTACTTTTCAAAGAACTCATCTTTGCTTCGACGAATGAATTATTGTAAACAAAAGCAAATTATGAGGAAAGCGATTAGGCGGGATTCCCGAACAAGTTTGTTTTGAGTGATTTATTCACCACTTGCGCACTTGTTGGCCGTGGGGAAATTGGGTTTGGAGGAGAATTTCATTTCATCTGGATGGTGGTTATTTGTGCAAAGTTAGGAATTTAAAGAAACTAATTGAGAGCTGATGAGTAAGTTTTAGTTTTTTGGCGGAAGATCTAATTTGAAAATCGGATTTGGGGGGAATATATACACTTTGGCCGGCAGACCTGTTTGATTAGAAATTCAAGTCAAGTCTTGTTAAGTAATTTGTAAATTGGTGCTTACACACAAAATAAGTCTTGACAGACTTCAGTTCACAGGAAAACTCATCAAGTGCGGTTGTTAAGGCTGCTTTTTTCACACGCTAATTTCAACAGCAAATTCTATTGGATTCTCTTTTATGAGCCCAAGCGCCTTTTGTACACGGAATTCCACAATCCAAGCAACTGGGGTTTTTTTTCAGAATTGTTACCTCTTTCCACCGTTCCACATACATCTCTCATCTCTTTCTCACATACGTATAGCATGCTTCCAGTACCCATTACTGAGAGAACAAGAATGCAAGAATGGCGATAAAAAAGATTACGGAGAATCCCAGGATTTTTTATCCACAAGCAATTCAATCTACGCCTCTTACGTTTCATCACCTTTACCAACAAGATGAGCTAACTATCGAATTAGCGTATATCAAAGCAGCCTTAAATCGGAATGAGTTGACGAACATAGCAAAAAAATAAGAAAACTATATTTTCCTCATAAAAGCGAAACGAAAAACCCATCCTCAAGGTTTTTACCAAAAATTTCCGATTCCACATGATAATTTCAAAACGAACAAACCTCTATCACTCACAACAAACGATGATGTGGACTGTTGATTCGCGAAAAAAGATGACCTACAGTCAGCTGTCTTTCAGATTTCACAGTTCAATGGATTATTCACTGACTGACTGCAAGTCCAATAAGAAGACATATGCAAAAGTGACTTTTTTCGCAAAAATCCAACTGACGCAACACGGAGTAGATATTTGAGAGCAAAAACATATTTTCCTTGTTATTTTTCATAAATTTTGAGTATCGACGATGTTTTGAATCGAAACAGTTACACTGACGATTCGGAAAAATGTTCGCGTTTAAAGGAGACATCGACAAATTACCAAGAAACAATCTAATTTTCTATGTGCGTAATTAATTTGGGGTTATAACTAGCGTGACGTCATATCGTATGATCAAACAACGTTCTCTGATTGGTCGGTTTTATTTTCTTCTACCCTCTATTAAGTGACAATAGGAAAAAAAATATATGAGAATTGCAAGGCACAAGTACTGATGAGTTTTTCTTGCCTCCAAAACAGGAAAGTGCTACTGACGAGACGTGAATAAAATACAAGTGAAATTCGTGGTAAATAAAACAAGTGATACAGATGATGGAACCATCGCTGGATATGGCGGATACATTGGAGCTGTTCAAGGAGGAAGATGCAATTTCGCTGATTAAGGAGATGATTCCAGCAGGTAAGTGAATCGCGGGAAGTCACTTGGGGGGCTCGACTTAGAGTGTGCTCTTGTTTTTTTGTAGACATGCTGAACAGCTTCCTGAATGACATGGACATGATTGATTTATATGACAATGACATATTGCCCGCTTCGCAAGAGTTTGACTTCAAGACGGACATCCCAAAGCAGGTCATCAAGCAGGAACCATTGCCGATATCGAGTTCGCCGGTGGCAAGTGCCATGTACAAGCCTCTGGTGTCGGACCCGTTGATGACTTCAAATTACAACAACCTGACGTGTCAGAACAGTCCCTTGACCATTATGCCGAATATGAATCCCCACACACCGAAAATGGGCAATCAATCGCCTTCACCGCCGATTAAACTGATGAACAATAGTTCTCCACCGCAACAGCAGCACTCTGCGATGCATCCCTCCCCGACCACGACAGTGAACATAACTCAGCTTAATCAGATTAACACAACCCTCACAACGCCCGTTATTCAAGGCAATCCGTCGCCGCCGCAGCAGCAGCAGCAACAGATTGTGTACACGACAAACCAGCCGGCAACGCAGACACTGGTCTTTCAGAATGCCAGTCCGCCGATGTCGGACAATAAGATGAAGACGATGGGGAAGCAGCAACAACAGCCACCAGTGCTGACCCCCAAACCATCACAGCACCAGAAGCCTACAACAGTTCAAAGTATCAGCAGCAAACCAGCCATTCAACCGCTAGTGCAACAGGTCCCACAAGTCCTGACGCTGCAGAGTGTGTCGGGCAATGACAAGCAACAAGTCCTGCTCCACTCCAATCCCACTGTGATGTACACCACCGCAGGATCGGCGGCTTCAACACAGGTTTGCTCTACGGCCAGTGATTTGAGAAGACGGGAATAATTGAATGCTCCTTTGTTTTTTGCAGAACATCCACGCTTTGGTGAATGGAACAATTTTGACAACAGCACGTATTCCCGTGGTCATTGAGACGGACAACAAGGTTCCCATCAATCGCGTTCAACCAAAGGTTAGTCACATCTGTAATGATTCATGGGGAAAGAGTAGACCTCTAAGCACTGGCATCCTGTGGCATTACAGACGAGTGATGCTTGTTGCCGCCGCCAAGCAACAAAATTGCAAAATCATTCCCATGCTTTGCTAGAGATCTTTGACCTGGTCGACATTGATAAGGCTATCTCTGAACCAATGCTGGCACGCGCTGGTAATGTTGTGTTTTCTTATTGAGAGCAATTTTCAACGTCGATATCATGTTGCTGAAATTTGATAATCTAATCCGAAGCTTTCGATGGTTCTCTGTTGTTCTAAAAATAATAGCGTGCGCAGTTGCATTTCGCTTGTCCTGCCATCTCCAGCTCAAATGCGTCACGGAATTTTTCGCCTCCTGATAAGTGGAGTGATAATGGGAATTTTCATCAGTTGGCTGTTTATGTAGTCATGCTGAGAAGGGGGAATTCTGAGCGTTAATGTTTATTTGCAACAATCTCAGTTCCACCTGCTGTGAATGGTGAATGCCAGATCGAATTTGACAAGAAAGCTGTCATTTCTTTTCAAACGTCATCGCCATTTACAGGGAACACCATTGACGTACTCACAGAAAGTTGAAGAAAAATCAAGAAAAAAGGGCTCTTGGTCAGCCTATGAAATTCGTCACATGGTCCCCCACTTAGAACCCACTCCACAACTTCTGCTCATAACACATTGGTTACAGAATTTCATCATCCAATCTCACGCTGAACGCTGTGGCGTGTTTACATTCGCTTGAAGTACACGTATGCTCTTTTGCCGTCGATCAAGTTCATGTTCCCATGAATCATGTGCGGTTTCCATCCATGATCAAGCAACAGCTATGCCATAGCCGGCCCCCCTTGCTCATACACATTTTATGTTTTTCCATCTTTAGGTCAAAGAAGTGAAACGTTCAGCACACAATGCGATCGAACGTCGCTATCGCACCTCGATCAATGACAAAATCACCGAGCTCAAGAATATGGTTGTGGGCGAGAGCGCAAAACTGAACAAGTCAGCGGTTCTGCGGAAGGCTGTCGATAAGATACGGGATCTGCAACGTCACAACTATGAGTTGAAGGTCGAAGTGCAGAGATTGCAAAGAGAATTGATGGCTCGAGATGGTACAAAGGTTAAGGATCTTCTTACGGCCAATCCCGGCAAGAAGAAGCGAAAGATGTCAGTCGAAGACGAACCGATGTTCTCGAAGCATATGCTTGTGGACGACGGCATGATAGCGCTGACGCCGCCACGAAGCGATGAATCCAATCCGTCACTGTCGCCGTCGCATTCGGACATATCATCTCCGTCGTCGCCGTGCAGCAGCAGCAATGGAAGCGTGAAAGATGAAGACATGGTGCCCTCAGTCCGAGGAATGGGATCACATTCCCGGCTGACCCTGTGCATGTTTATGTTCGCTGTTCTGGCCGTAAATCCATTCAGGGCTTTCCTCAACAACTCGCCCTTTTCTGCGGACGATGATGCCGACTTGAGTGGTGTACGAAGGAATATTCTCTCAACCAAATCCACTGATGACAGCTGTAAGTGAAAATACCCTGACCAGAGTTTCCCCCTTTTCTCTAACGACTTTGTTGACCCTTCCAGTTGGCGATCTATTTTCGTGGCAAAGTATAAGCACTTCGCTGGTTATTTGGACGCTGAATTTCTTGGTTATGTTCTGCTGTTTGGTTAAGCTGCTCTGCTACGGAGATCCTCTGATGAGTTCCCAATCGCAGGCATCGGAGAAGTATTGGAACCACAAAAAGAAGGCAGAATTGGAATTCGCACAGGTTGGTAGACAAGTCAAGTTCAACGCAGTGAATGGTCTCTAACTCTCTTTGTGCAGGGAAATCCATCGGCGGCCTACTCGGAGTATCTTCTCTGCCTGCAGGTGTTCGGCATAACTCTACCGCTTTCGAAAATGGAAACCTTCACAATGACCGCCTGGCAGTTCATCCGCTTCTTCTTCCATCGCATTTGGATTGGTCGCTGGCTTTCCCGCAAGTCGGGTGGGCTTTTCTGCAACGAGTCGATCCGAGCAGAGGCCCTGAAGTCAGCTCGAGAACTTTCCCTGGTGGCGAACAGACTCAATCAAATTCACTTGGCCACGAATATGAACGATTCGCATGGGATGCTCATATCGCTGTTCTCGGTCAACATGGCCGAGGCATCGGCGGCGATCATTAATCCGTCGGATTTGATCAGCATTTACATGACAGCGGCGCTGCGTGTAAAGCGATCGTATCCAGTGTGGCTGAAGTTCTTTGGCCGGTACTACGTGAGCAAAGCCAAACAGGAATCAGCCAAGATGTGCGAGCAGATCAAGAAGTTCCAGTGGGCATTCACTCCGTACGGATACAAGTACTTCATTTCGCACGACTTCGATGCCAGCTCTGGCGACTCCCTGTTCGCTACGCTGTCCAACAAGGCTGACCCGATCTCTTACGTGTTGAAGGTAAGTGCTGGTTTCTTGATAGGACTGCCTGGGTTAACATTCCCTCAAAAAAACAGGAATACCGCGAACATCTGCTGTACAAGGCAATCCAGTCGCTGGTGGGTGCCAACAAGTCGAATCGAAACCACCATTCATCCAAGAATCAGTCGCCACAGCAGCCGAAGGGGGCTGATAATTCACCACCAGTTCCCAATCCACCGTCGGGCACAATCGTCAGCAATGTCCTCAAATACACGACGCTCTTGAAGGAGACAATGTCCCCGGAGGACATTGACAAGAAAATCGAATGGTGGTCCAATGTGTTGATTGTATCGGTCCACTGGTTGCTAGGGGAGGATGAAGAGGCCGAGAAGCTCTACGAAAGCATTAATTCCTTGCCCGAGTGCCTACACGTGGATGGTGAAAGCCTGCCGAAAGCGTTGCGTACAATTTTCCGCGCAAGGACCATTATACTGTAAGATCATCTGCCGTGGACTGTGGGGGACTCGTGGGAACTGATTTAATTTTCGTTCTCAGGTCAAACGTTGAATTGCGGACCACGGAGAAGCAGACGGTCCTGAAGTTGTGTGACGCCGGTAGTCAATTCCTGCAAGAGAGCTTGGCTTGCAACAAAATCACACCGTCAAAGGGCTTGAAACTGGTGAGTACACTTGGAGATTAAGAAATGTGTTTTGCTCGAGTGCTGATGGCATTTTTGAAGGTGCATTGTAGTCGCATTGTCCGTGGTTCGAATGTGGACAGTACTTCTGCAATGCAAACTTCACGAATCGCTTAGAACATCGAACTAACCGGGTTGTGTGCCGGGTATTCACGTGAGTATTCATTGCTCTTTGGATGGCGAGAGGTGTGAAGATCTCTTCTCCTTCGATGGTGTCAACCCCAAAGTCCACCATCTTTCCATTTGTAATTGTGGTCACCCCCAACACACTTTGTACTTGCAGCTTTTCCAACTGTTGACCTGCGACTGGATCTTGGAGACGCGCACCCAGGTGTGGGAGAATGAGTACGTGAAAGTGGACGACGACGGTCACTACCAAGTGCCTGGAGATGTCTTGGAAAAATTCCAGAAGGACCTCAATTCCCTGCGGAGCATTGTTGAGGATATCCCGGTAAGACACAACCAGCACTCAAAAGATACCGCATTCCTACAGCAGCCTTCTCTCCACTCCACAGAACGGACAGTCTCGTATCTATCTGTACGAAGCAGTATGTCGGCTGATGGCTGGCGCATCACCCGGACCCACACAGCAACTGCTCGATCGTAGCCTACGCCATCGGCACGCGCGTAGCTCCATCATATGCGGCAGCAAGGATAAACACCATCAATTCGAGGGCGGCGAACGCGAACGAGCCGCAGCCATGTACGTTGCCTGCAAGTATCTGCCGACCGTACTCCTCTCATCGCCGGGCGAACGTGCTGGAATGCTAGCAGAAGCGGCAAAAACTCTGGAGAAAGTCGGCGACAAACGCAAACTGAAAGATTGTTACAATTTAATGAAATCTCTCGGCAGTGGCACTGTGTCCAATGCGCAGTGACCGTCTGAACAGAGCACTTTACGTTTCGAAGATAGAGTTCAACCACCCAGTGGTTGTTGTGAATAAAATTCACAACAGCAGCACGAAAAGACTTTTTTTTTTATTTTACTACATTATTATTACGCAGCTACCAAATTTATTATTCTTTTTACGCTAATTTAGGGCTCATTGCAAGACTATTACACTTTTTTTTTCGTTTTGTTAATTCATGGGTTAGGTTAATCCTAGGGTGGAGTTGCAGCCAAGACAGATAAATATTGAATATCATTTTAGTTCGTACGCCTAGCCTAGCTCAAATTGAGTTCAAACTAACCTTAAAGCCGGCCAGCGAGCAAGTTTTCGAGGAAATTCGATACTTTTTTTTTCTCTTTTTTTGTACAATTTATCGCTTCATTTTATTTAAGAGATTACGTTCAAAAGGAAATGTAACATCATCAAGTAGAGACAAGTTTAGAGAAACGATTGAATAGCGTTTTGACACGAATGAGGCATAGATATAGTTTATACTCATTGTAGTTATAACACATTTGGATTATTATTTTTTGTTTAATTTGACTACACCTCAGCAATTGTGCATATATACATCAGAGTAGAGCGTATGTATGCGTTGACCAGAATCATCATGAAACCATAACATTGTATGACAGTACCTAAAATAAATTTAACTTTTGTAAAACAACCCAGAGATTGAGTTCATTATTCTTGCTTCTTTTTGGTTGATACATTGCACATCTAACATCTTGATGGAAAAAGAAAACGCTTATCCGACGCTGATTGTCACCAGCAACCATTGAATAGTACACACAATTGAGAGAGAGAAAACTTACACACCTTAGGGTAACCACCTAAACCGAGACTGACTTATGGCAAACAGATGCGACACGACTCTTGTTACGCAAATTTGTTGGAACGCGAGGAGAAAACCCAGGAGCAACAAATCGATACCCACCACCTGTTCATCGATTTTAAGGCCGCGTATGATAGCATCTATAGAGACGAGCTATACAGAGCAATGTCTAGTTTTGGCATCTCTACCAAACTCGTCCGTTTGTGTAGGATGACGATGGAGAATGCACGCTGCTCCATCAAGACCGGTAAGGACCTAACCGAGACCTTTGATGTCAAAAAAGGATTCAGACAAGGCGACACGCTGTCATACGACTTTTTCAACATCGTTCTTGAAAGAATTGTTCGAAACTCAAACGACAACACCAGAGGAATAATCTTTCAGGAGTCCGTCCAACTACTCGCATATGCCGACGATATTGACATTATCGGAAGAACGTAGCGTGATGTCAATGGCGCTTTTGTGGGTATTGCAACGGAGGCCGCGAAGACTGGTTTAGCGGTAAACGAGGGTAACACCAAGTACAGGCTGTCAACGAGAAAGAACACCCAACACCGACGTCTCGGTCAGAACGTCACAGCAGTCGGATACAACTTTGAGGTAGTCAAAAACTGTGTCTACCTAGGAAACGCTATCAACTCAGACAACGACACCAGCGCTGAAATCAAACGAAGAATAACTCTTGCCAATCGCTGCTTCCTTGGGCTAAGAAAGTAATTGGTAAACAAAGCCCTCTCTCGAACAACCAAGGTAACGCTCTACAAGACCTTAATCGTCCCAGTCCTGCTATATGCCGCGGAGGCATGGACTTTGTCAAAAGCGATGAAGCTGCTCTGGGTTGCTTCGAGAGGAAAATTTTTCGTGTTCTTCGTTTTTCGGTCCCGTCTGCATAGATGGTGAGTGGAGGAGGAGATATAATGACGAACTATACGGGCTGTTCAGCGACGTCGATCTAGCCAGAAGAGTGAAGATCCAACGATTGAGATGGGTAGGTCATGTAGAGCGACTGAGGTGGCGCACGCAAGTGGAAAAGGACCTCAACCAACTATGCGTGCGAAACTGGAGACAGCTAACTAAAGATCGGGCTACCCGGAGACGCTTTTTGGTTGAGGCCGAGGTACACCCCGGACTGTAGCGCCATCTTAAGGAAAGCTCACATTGACGACCTACGCCTTGACACGACTTCATTCTGCGAAAACTTGTGAGATTCTTACGAAAAGGAATACATAATCGACATCTTCTGTCTAGCGTGATACACTTGATGGATCAAAGGGGTAAAATGCAAGGAAATCTGCAAGCCCCTCGATTACACAGTGCGAGTTTAAGTGTAAATCAGTCCCAAAAATCAGAATCAATAGAAATTTACAGGAAAGTTCAGTAATAGATTCTACTTAAAAAGTGGTTTAGCTTTAAACCATGACTTATATAAACCACCCTTTCTTGAGTGAAATTTAAGTTCGATCCTACACTTAGATAAACCAGCACATAAGGTTGCACTGTGAAATCGGGCAAAAGTCTTCAGGATCTGAGCAAGCTGCATCCAGACTTGGTCTAACCACCTTATCCTGCAACTGCGAAGCACTTGCCTATCGACTGTAGTTGCATTCAAGGCACGCCTTGGCAAAGGTGATAATAGACACATTCGTGTCACGTGTCGCAACCATCAAAGCAAAGGGCGTTTTCCAAAACGCATCATTGCTCTAATACTGCAATTGCATCTATTCCAAAACGCATTGCGAACAGATCTACTGCGCAAATAGAGCACCGGCATATATCATGATACAAAGTAATTTGGCAAAGCATTAAGAACTCGAAGAAGCAGCTACCCCACGTACTGCAGTGTTTCTCTCCACATCCAGGCGAGTGACTCGCACGACACCATGAATATATGTAAATCTCTAAAAGTCCAACGATGCTAAAATTCCTGAGCTATAACAGTGGAAATCTTGATCGTCACCATACCAGCAGTTTTCATACGAACAGCTTCCAACAATCTAGCAAATATACATACTAGTGGTGGGCGCATTCGAATGATATCTCGAGTGATAATCTATTATTACAACATCTCGAGAACATCACGATTCTCAATCAATCACTCGAATGACTACTAATCTCTCGAGTGACAAAAACGCTACAGCGAACTATTTGTTATTTGTTCTTGCGCTGAAGTAAGACAACTATCGAGTTATCTTGTATAAGTAGTTTGCAATTAGTTAGTAGTCACTCGAGTGATTAGTAGTCTCTCGAGTGGTTTGTAGTCATTCGAGTGATCATTCGATTATTAAAATATCTCGATTACTAAAGTCTCGATTCTTAAACCCTTCGCAAAGGCCCTCTCTCAGTCAGCAAAATTCAAATTAACTAGATAACAGCCTCCTTTATTTCCATAACCGCATATAATAGCATACTCACAGACTTCGCATTTGCCTCCTTTAAACGAAATTGAAAGCACAAGCTGGTTTTATACAATATATACCAGGCATTCCTCATTTTAGTTGCACCAGGTAGTTTCAGTGTCGAGCAGGAAGACGGCGGCACGCTTGCGGTTGTACGGTCTAGCACGACGGGGTTATTTTTATCCACTCCCTCCCATTCGATACCACTGACCACTAACGAAAAACTAAAAATAGAAAAAAAAGGAGAAGGCGATTGGACCTACATGCTTAAAGCTTAAGCCAGCGAAGGGGTTGGCTCAACAATAGGGGCCAAACGAATGTACAATGCTTACAATGTTGTCAACTATAATATTTTAAATTGCTTACTAATCTATGAAGATCTCTAACATCGGGGTGTTCAATACCTTGTCGGCAAGGAAGATGGAAAAATTTGTGTCAAGACTAGTGTGTAAAGGCTGCAAGATTCTTTGCGCCTCAGTGTACCGGTCACGAGAAGAAGAGTCACCCATGTGAATCTAATCTCGGCGAGTCTCCTTCTTCTCTCTGATGGATTCTTGAACTGCTGGTGTTTTAAACCACGCCTAAACTAAATTAAATCAACCTTGATCAGCCTTGCAGTGAATCCACTCCCGACCAGCGTCGTTTGGCGATCCAGGTTCGTTAGTCAACCCTAGGGTGCCTGGCGTTATTGGCAAAAGTTTACCGGCCCACCCCCCTTGTCAACCGACAAGACCGTAGCTATCTCCCTTGGCGAAATATGGGAGATAGCTCCTTTGAGGATGGTCACATTCCTGCTCATGGTTTCCTCAAAAAAAATTCCTTGTCAGGTATATTATCGCCTTGTCTGCTAGAAAAGTAGAGAGAAGTATCTGCAAGCTCTATGTACTTTTAATTGTACAAATATGTGTGTGTTGCCTCCTTCTTCTTTGGGGAGTTCTGAAGTTTGGGGAGGACCTGGGCCTCAAACAAGACATCCCTCCAGTGTCTCCAGAGTTGATACACTCGCCATCTGTTACCTTGTTCATCGCGCTCTCCTGCATTGTCCAACTGGCTCGAAATCAAAGGCGGGTGACGTGCGGAAAGCAAAAATTCTCCAGACTCCTACTTAGATGATCTTTCAACGGAAGCCTCCTGTTTGGAGGTCCTTTTCAACAACATGTCGGGACTGTCAATCTCTAGACAAGCAGGCAATTTGGCATCTACCTATGGATCTTCAGTGTAGGAGTGTAGGCTCGCTAGTGACAACGTTCCGGCACCCAGTTGTGTCAGTTTCAATTATTTTCAATTACCTACTGCACTAGAATTAAAAGCATGCAAGGCCCACATTTAGCTAATTATTAACCTAACATCAAGTTGCTTTCAATTTGAAATGAGTCTCATCGAAAAGAATTTTCGGCAGCAATCTGCAACAACATTCGACCACGCAATTAGCGCACTAACGACCTTGTCTACGATCTTACGGCTTCAACTACTTACGTCAATACGCTACGTTATGCGCAACAGTAACAATGGGAATTTTTGGACTTGGTCCACCCACATCGTCCTGGAAGCCTACCAAATGGTGAACTACTTGATGAAAGCGCGATAAAACCATCGAAACATAGCTCTTTCCGTTTGAAGGGCCGACTGCGGCGAGTAACTCTTACAACAGCAGAAAGACATCTCATCTCGACAGCTTGTATTTGCGCTTCTATTCTTTCCGTCATTATCGAGATTACATGACCACAGGTTAGAGTTAGAAGAAAAACTAAGTTTAAGACCGCTTGACACCAAGCTCGGCGTTCCTAATGACAAGGTTTCCGAGCTGTTTACCTCAAAAGATCGGTCCAATTTTCGATGGCTCCAGTATGTGGGGCATAATTCTAGCCATTGAGCCAAGCGCCGGTCTTCACTTGATATTGTCCACTAAGGGAGAGCGACAACAATCGAATGGTCCCACGTCGAAGTCAATTAATGAGAGCTAGCCATACGATGAGCAAATAGCCATTTCCCCTTCAACACTGCGAGAGCTGCGTAGCTTGTCGTCTTGGTGCAACAACTCGCATACAACTCAAGGTCCGGCCAAATGGTCTCCAATACACATCTTTTTACAACAATTTATTTATTATCAAAAAATAAAATTAACATTTCACCCATAAAATTGAATTCTCAAAAGCCAGCAAATCGACTGCTCTGCCGCAGTGATCCCCATCCAGTCAAGCTTGGTTGCAGTTCAACTTCCAAGCGCACACCTCAGCGGACAGCTCTCTCGCATTAAATATACTGGATTGTACGGACTATAGCGTAGCCTCCCATGAAGAGGGTATCGAAGTATGCAACGAAGAATGCAATCGCTCTGCTGGGCTGTGGCACTGGTCCGAACGCATAGACCAGAGTGTGAATGATTCTTGCTGCACCCTGAATTCGGAAGAGGACCATGGCTAGCGTTGCATTCGGATTGAGGCAAACGAACAGTAGTCCCATGGTGAGGAACGGCAGAATGTTCTCGATGTCATTGAGATGGGCTCTGTAAGGAGAACGAATTCCAAATGCCTTATTCATCGTGTCGTGCACCAGATGGAAGACAATTCCACTCACCTGCGAACACGATCTACATGTGGATCGTTTTCCTGCACCTCCGCGTTTCCCTTGGCGAATGCCTCATCCTCTGGACTTATAAAGACCTGAAAAGAAAGAGAAAAAAGCAAAGAAGTCAAAACTCGATTTCATGAATGGAAATGAGGAATTTTCCGAACAAGTTACTTTTTTTTTGCACATTTATGAATCAAAGTTGTATTACCTTCTTGATGATATCTAGAGGGATGAGGGCCACGATCTGTAACATGGTAACATGGCGTGTAATGAGAGAGTACGTTTAGGAGAAGGAATTGCAAGGCGAACGAATGTGGTACGAAAGAGCAGAACGCATGAGTGAGGACAGAAACACGCGACAGTCGGTATGCGAAATGAAAGCTCGCGATGATTTTGATTTGCTGTGTGCGCCATAAAATTCCGGCAACCTTGGTGCACTGTTTTTATGGCTCTGTGAAAAATGTTCGTATTAAGAGTCCGCCGAGATAGTAATCGAGCTAATGAGGGGCATTTTACGATTGCCTCTGAGCCTTGTGCTTCGTTTTACTCGTCTCCCATTTGGTGGCGTCTGAAGAGCGTGTATTTTGCTGTGAATAGTTTTCGGCTTCCTCGAGCAATAGCACAACATTTCGGGCAATTGCCTTCTCAAGGTTGGTAATTTAATTTTTATGCTTTTCCAGTTTTTCTTGGAATTCTGATGCATGAATTTGGGTGGGCTGAAATGTTTACATCAGTGCGGGATGGACAGGGGATGTCGTTGCGTTTGTGAACAAAAGTATGAATTCAGTGAAAATCAATCAAATAATGGAACTTAACGTCCTATTGGCCAGTCCAACTAGATGCTGTCTAGGGTTAGAGAAAAGCCGGATGCAAGCGTTAAATTTCGCATTTATTTTGTGCATTCTTTTGACAATTTTCGTAGGATATTTGCTCCGGTAATAACCACCATTATTGGGTTCCAAGAAAGAAAATCCTTGATTCATTGCTCACTTCTTGATTCACATGCAAACTATTTGAAAACTGGGTGCAGTCCAAGGCGGAGGTTTTGTTTTAATGAAAGCTGGTCAGCTGTGGAGAATCTCAGCGTTGTTTGTCCGCCGAACAAGAAAGGTGACTCCTTTTGACTGCGCCAACTGTAGAAGGATCAGTTTCCTCAACATCGGGTACAGGATCCTCTCTGCCGTATTGTGTGAACGCCTGATACCATTTGTTGATAATCTGATCTGAGGTCCTTATCAGTGCGGTTTCAGGCCGGGGAAGTCCACCTTCGACCAAATCTTTACACTTCGACAGATCTTGCCTCAAGAGATTCAGATCGATACCCACTAATTCAAGGCCGCATAGAGATGAGCTATACAGCGCCATGTCTAGTTTTGACATTCCTACCAAACCCGCCAGGTTGTGCAGGATGACGATGGAGAATCTGCTGCTCCATCAATGTCGGTAACGATCTCACTGAGAACTTTGGTGTCAAAAGAGGTTTCATTCTAGCCTACACGCTGTCCTCTCAGTCCATCAGGCTTGAGATGATCGTGCGAAACTCAAACGTCAACACCAGAGGCACGATTTTCCAAAACTCCATTCAACTGTTTGCTAACGTTAACGACATTGAGGTGATTGGACGAATACAGCCGTCAATGAGACGTTTGCTGGAATTGAACCGGAAGCGGGTAAAATGGGTCCAACGGTAAACCAAAACTGTTGCTGCTACCATGAAAGGACGCACAACATGGACGTCTCAAACAGAGCGTCATAATGGGCAGCAGCAACCTTTAGGGGCTTCATCTACCTCGGCTCAGGAGTAAACAGAGTTAATAACAACAGTTCCGAGATCAAGCGCAGAATTACTCTTGCCAATCACTGCTTCTTTGGGCAATTGAGGAACAGAGCCGTTTCTCAAAACACCAAGCTGACTCTGTATAACACGCTGATCATCCCTCTCCTGCTCTATGGCGCAAAAACATTGGAGCAACTGAAAGCGGTTGAAGAAGCTCTTGGTCGTATTGAGAGAAAGGTTCTGCGTGCTATCTTTGGTCCTGTTTGCGTTGATGGCGTCTGGAGGAGAAGATTCAAGCACGAACTGTACGGGCTGTACAGCGCCATGCGTCTCGTTCAGCGTCTACCAATCCAACGCTTAATATGAGCGGATGGATGGACACCACAGCTCCGGTCCGAAGAGTCTTCGATTCCGAGCTATGGGAACAACACAACAGAGGACGTCCTCGAACGAGATGGCGCACACAAGTGGATAAGGACCTCAACCAATTTGATGTGTGCACCTTGAGGCAACTGGTGAAGGATCGTGCTGGCTGAAGGAGCTTGTTGCTTGAGGACCAGGTCTACCCAGGACTGAAGCGTCAAACAAAGAAGAAGCAGAACAAAGAAAGCTGGTCGGCTCTCCAAACTCACAGTGCTGTTACAAGCAAAATGATTATTGCTGACTGCGTTTTGCTTATGTAGCCTCCAATGCATTGAGACGCTGATCGGCCGCCAAGAGTTTCGTTTGTAAATGACGGTCAGCAGTTCGTTAAGTAGAGTAAATGTGTTTTCCGTATAGTATGTATGCTTCCCTTAAAAACAACACTGAGGCACTCTGTTGGACATTTCTCTTATAAGTGAATTCCATCAATGGTAGACTGTATTTCAAACAGAGTTTTAAATTGTCAAAATAGAAACAATTGGTGTTACCTTTTATCGGAGGAGTTCTATACATTTAAGCACACTATGGTTAGGTGGCAAAGATAGAAATACTGAAGCGTAATCTTCACATTCAAACAGAGCCCTAATCTCAAGGGCTTTCAACCACAGGAGCTTGTTACTGCACACAGTCATCCAATGTGTTGTGTCAAGTAATTTGTCGGACTATGGAGCACTGCCTCAAGAAGTTTTTGAAAGAGAGTCGATCAAAATCCGAGAAACTACAACACAAAGTGTACTATAACTGTGTTAAGAAGTAAGTACAGTTGATTTATGGGAATGTTGGATTAACGGTGGTATCGGTTATGACAAGCGCCGGATGTTCAAGAGTCTGCCGTATGTGGGTTTATATTAACTAAATAATAACAGCAATATCAACAACGTCACTCTGTTGTTCCGTATCATCAGAGTTCATTAACCTCAAGCTGGTATAAATATTTATTGACAAGGTGTCGATGACAACTCCTTGGCAGCACGTTCATCTCGCGGTGTTTTTTCGGAAACAATTTTGCATAAAAGTTTGAGTTTGATTGACAAAAGCGACTGATTATAGGGCTTTAAGTGAAGTACAGAGATGTGCATGTTGCTAACACAAGTCCGCACACTGCTCAACAGTTGCAAAGTTTTTGCAGTAGTTTGAATTCTCGTGAGCACCGGCGTCATACCAGATTCAATTAAGAGATCAATTAAGTAGCTTCACATCCTAATGAAAAATTAAATCAAATTTTGTGAATTAGTCGGCATAGATTCGACAGAAAGCATTGAATTAAAGCAAAACAAGCATAAAATCTTGCCTGAAAATAGAAACACCGGATATGGTGTTAAAAAATAACACGCGCAGATTAACCGGTTTCACAGATTCGCAGACAGTGAGAAGACACGTTCCTACTCAAACTTGTTGTGCTGACCTTGTGGGAAAACTTTTGGGCAGCTTCTTCCCCCCAGTCTTCATCAATAAAAGCTCTTGTGATGAAATTCCAATGCGAGCAAGTCATTTACAGTTGGTTGACACAAATTCCACCATAAACACATGCGTCCGGCGAGTATCCCACTTTAGAACCAGTTCAATTAGGGGTTAATCAAATGTTGCAAAACATCAAATTGCATGCACTCCATACCTTCGTTCAAATCTGACGTGAGAAGCTGTGCAGTGCAGTTTGCAAATTGTGCGAAATGTCAATACGAACAGACCACAGGCCATTAACTCGTATCGATTTGTATTCTCTTTCGATTTTTCCTCAACCGACTCGACTGGTTTGCTGCACGCATCGTTTGCTGCACTTTCACTTGAAATTGCGCTTAAAAAAATAACCCCCCACCATGAAGCAGCCCATAAACTTCACCACCACACTCACCTTGTATCTGAATCTCTGCAGGGCTGTTAGTATACTCATCAGAAGCATCTTTACAATCAGGATACTGGCCCAGTAAACGAAGCATCCAAAGACGGGGTTGTCCAGGGTCAGCAGCATCCCAACGGATTCCATTGTCTTATTCATTGCGGCACAAGATGAGCTCTCACTTCAGACACAAGCACTTGGTTTCACTGTCGAACACACTCTGCCGGAAACTTTGGCAAACGCAAAAGTCAGACTGAGACACCTGGCTCACCGACGGAGCTTTCCTGCGAATGAATGACCAAGTGGCAGTCGCTTTCGGTTTCCACAGGTTTTCGTTTGAATAATTAAAGATGGGAGCGAGAGCAGGTGTGAGTGATGCGTGTAACGGTGCGTGCTGGATAGCTGAACTATGGCACTCTGACGGGTAGTGGTGATGGGTCGCGAAAAGAAACATTAACTCGTTCAATGTGTACATGGATTATAAATAAGGTGGTGTGAGCTGCCACATTCATTCGTAACATGATCTCAATCGGTTGCAGGGAAAGTCGAGGAGAAATGGATATTTAATTGGGATTCCATTTGCTTTGTTTACTTTACGTCTAGTTTCTGCCCTTGGACATTAGGTCAATGTTTGTGTACAATATGCCGATGAGTTGATGGGAGTTTATTTTTGTACCGGTCAATAATTGAACATTATTTTGATATGATTCCGAATCGCATTTTAGTTGAAATGAGATCAGGATTTTGACGTCATTTTATGAAGTCTTGGTTATGGCGGCTTGTCACGAAACAATGAATTGGATTCGACAAGGTTGCTGGCCGTAGTAGTCTTCCAGCCCTGTCCCACAGTTGCATCTTTGTGGAGCGCTTTAGTCCGGGCCGAACCTGGGTCTCAACCGGAAAATCTCGTAAGAGCTTAGGTTAGGTTAGACGTGCGCGGTTTCTGCTGCTTTTGCGCACAAGCTAAGGTTAAGTTGGACGAGCGCGTTTTCTGCTGCGTTTCTCCACAGACCATGATACGGGACAACGTTGCCCATGCGATTTACATGGCAACTAATGCTTTGGTCTGTAGGCCATTAAAGCGATTCCGGCTATAGAAATCAAGTCCCAACTAGTCGCAAGATACCGCGAAGAGCTCAAGGTGTTTGGCTTCTAGCATTCGATGACTGTATGCTGGGCTCCGGTTTATAAGGGTAAAACCGACAATGAGGTAGCAGATAAACTTGCGAAGAAAGGGGCCGAATCCGATCATGATACCATATGCAGAGGCTGTGGGAGAGGATACTTCGCACTACCTCTGTCACTGCCCCAGTCTCTGCAGATTGAGACAGAGAACAATGCGAGATTTCTTCTTCCAGAATCTCCAAGATATATCAATTATCCCATTAATCTCTATTTACAGGTTTGTCAAGTCCACCGGATGGCTGGAAGGGACAGCACACCTATAATTTGAAGCTCTTACGAGGATGACAGAAGGTTTTCACCGCCATAAGCGTCACAATGGGCCCGATAGGACCTAAGTGAGACGCGGTTTCACTGCGTCTAGCCTAGCCTACTGACGAAATAAATGTCGTAGTACAGCCGGATCAGTTGAATCTGCAATATTTCCTCCAAATGATATGAATGCAAACAGGACCAAGAATCACACGCATACGTTGTCTGTAGGATAGGTTAGTGGCTGACTGCTGCAGAGCAGTCACACTTAGGCCAGAGTAGGCCCATTGTGATACCACGCGGATTGACTTCTCCTAACGCTGGAACTAGTTGGTGCTCCTGATGAACCAATTTAGTTGGCCAATGCTGGCACTTTTTAGCTCGTTACGGCCGCTGAAGTACGTTGTCTGTAGAAGAGACTAAGTAATTCTACATCCCTTCACGCTCATCAGCAAGATTTTTCGAGGAAGTGCAATGATATAACTCCTGCTCCCAAAGAAAGAGGCATTGCAAGTTGTCTGTCGTGGCCAGTGGCGTTGTGGGTATGTGCATCGACCCTAACGCACTTGAGCCTCGATGTCTAGGTACGATTCCTGGTGTGTACGACAAAAATTCTTTTCACGGTCTTACCTCTATCGAGTCAGTGTTTCGAGACAATGGTCAGTATTTTTTGTCTAGAAAAAGCTTCTCAAACGGAGAAGAGTCGGTAGGTTCCTTCCATTCACGAGAGAGAACAATTGCACACAACAAGAGTAGTTGGTTCTGTAAAAACACAGTTTCCGGTTAGAAAGATTAGCTAAAGTTATTCCTTCGTTACCAATAGACCTAATTGACAAGATTCTGTCTAAGACCACTTTTGTCATGCGCTAACGAAGGCTTGGAAGATTACGCCTCTTTTGTTCCATGTGAGTTTGGCATGGTCGATGTTGAATAAGGCACAAGACAGTAACTAGCGTCGTCTTGTCCAAAGGGATTTGCTTTGAAGGACTAAGTGAGCTCGTTATGTGCCCTTTTATAGCAGTAAGGGCCTGGCGAGTTTGTCCGAACGCTCTATAATAAATACGCATCACAAATGTCCAGAAAATCCTGGTAATCAGATCAAATTCCAAAAAGAGACTGTTGATCAATAGAAACTTGAGCTGGAAAGTACATGAGATTCATATTTTGCGAATTCAAACGAGAGATACTGTCGCGTAAACATCAGTTCTGTGCATCATGAACAGAGTTCAAGGTTCAGAAAAGTTTAAACCAGAAGCAGAAGTTAGATTCAAGCCTTTAGTGTGAAACTGGACATCAGATTGGTGTCATTTTTCTGTTCCAAAGATGGATCCCCTTGGCCCTACAGCACTTCATATTTGATTGTTGGCTTGAGTGATAGCATACACATCTCAACACCATCTTGCAATATTTCTCCTTCATTTTCACTGTTTTTCTTGACTAAAGACTAGTGTTCTGCTTTCGTCAAATGTCACCGCGCACAGAGATGTAGTCGTCTGGCTGTTGCAATTGGCTGCTGCCTTTGATTCTACAGTCATCAAGCTACAAGTGCAAACGCTTGTTACTGTGTGCTCCGAAATTTAACACAAGAAAGATATCGCAAGCAAGGCTAAATGGAGAATCGTGTATGATGGCTTAGGCACTTTCAGACCAAGCCATGTTCCACATCCGAAATTCTGCATTTTTTACGAAGACGATACAACTCAATCCTCGAACTGAATCAATGTCCACTCAAATTGACAAGCATTTAAGACTTCTTGTGCCGTTGTCATCATTCTGATGCACGTGATGCACTCTTCCAATAAACATTTGAAAAACCTCCGGAAAATTCCAATTACTTTGCCGTTAATCCGTCGTACTTGATAAATGAAAGTGATTCAGAAGAAAAGTGGTTTCCTTTGTTTGAAGTCCTTCAAATTATTTATACATCATCCACCTTGCAAATCTTATCGCTGACTTGCGTCAGTCTTCGCACGTTATCTCTCGTGCAATATTCTCATAACCCCATTGCACATTGGACGATTAAAGCACTCTCTTGACGTAGTTATTTGTGGAAGCAATGTAGGCGAACGATTTTAAATCGTTGATCAAGTTTTCTAATCTCCCCTGTACTTGATGAAGATGTAACAGAAAGATAACACAGTAATGTCAATAACCGCTAAGCACTTGTCACATACATGTGTTACTGTAAAGACAAGAAGTCAATAATCCACGACACTTGACACCTGACATTGAACTCATCTATCGAGATCACTCCAAAGGCCACATTCGCTAATAATAGTTCAAGAACACTGAACAAGAACCAAAACAAAATGTGCTTAAAAATACACTCTCTATCGACACATGTTTACTCTGTCTTGACAACAGATCAGCTGTTCTTTTTTGGGGGATTGCTCGAATCAAGATATTCACAGGACGGGGCACTCCCAGCTGGGGAAGAAACAAAACAACACGCGATTTGTGTACACGATAAGTTGTTTTGCAAACAAAATTAAAAACACCATCTTTCATTGCTTTGACCTCGAAATAAGACCGAAGCGAAAACAAGAAACAAACAAAAATGTAATTTAAACGTCACTCTGAGAGTAATCACTTGCCACTCACATGGTCGCACCATTTATAAGCCATGGCAATTGCCCGATAACGCATGGTCTATTTTTGACAATCTTCTGAGAAGACGTATAGGCCCGACGGGACTCGCTGGCGTCGCGTCGCGCCACTCAAAGTTCAGTTAGAGGCAAGAATCCACAAAGTGATAGCGGTTCAGACCAAAAGGAAGATGGCTTACTTGTTGCGCAACTGTTTTGATTGAAATGTCAAGTTGACGGAGAGTACTGACATGATTGTTTATCAGACGATCTATAAAATGATTGATTTCAAATTTATCAGTCGTTGGCTGGTGCCTTCTGTTTGGCCGATACGCTTCCTCTATTCCATTATTTATGACACGTACATACATGTGCCTTGTTGCTCTTTGGACGTGTCGATCCGTTATAAATCAAAAGAATACTGTTCCCCTGGTCAATCAGACAAGTCTGGTTGTTTCTGAGTTTCCGCAATCGATGCTATCGATGTTTACGTCCAGACACGATCGATAACTATCCGTAGTCCACACCCAGTCGCCCTTCCTACTCAGATAATCATTGGAGCGTACACCATGGTTCTTACTCATTTGTTGTCATTTCACAAACGCCGCGTCGTCGGTGGACTTCGAACTCACCGATGACATATGGGGTCATAAAATAAATGCCCACCATAATCTATTTGCACTCGGAAGGCGCGCAGTTGTGGTGGTTCTCTTCTGAAATCATTGTGTAATCGAAACGGATATGTGCTGGCCAGGGTCTATTGGCCACAGAGTTCGATTTATAAATACACTGGACTTTGCTCTCGGATTCCTTGACTGCGTCACTCTGAATCCGATGGCGGTGTTTGTATTTCTGATTCAAAACATGTCTTACGTGTCGCGTTCGTGCTTGATGGCGAGCGAGTAATGAGAATGAATCGATGAACCAATAGGTCAGCACAATGACTAATTGAAAGTGTTCCTAGGCAGTTTCTTGACTGTTGTGGGTTAGCGAGAAAAACAGGTGCACGCATTTGATTCTGAGAATTTGTTTAGTGGGTGTGTATCAAGAATGATGTATACAAGATTACGCTTTTAGAAAATCCGCCATGTTGTTGGTGGGCTATTTGCAACAAAAACTTTATAAGAAATTACGAGGCATAATCATCTCTAGACTAATGTGAATGAATTAATCTTCCTTTCCGCAATTTGTATACATATTAGCAAATAGCAATTTCAACCGCTCTCATCCCGATTTACGTCATATCTGTCAGTAAAGGCGTAATCTTGTATACATCATTCTTGGGTGTGTATCACCTAGGAAATGTCGGCAATTTTAGCACGCGGTTTGACGTATGATTTCATTTCTCTGAACTTTTCTTGCCAACAAATTTGTCTGACATTTTTCTGTGACAGCTGATTTGACAGGTGGTGGCCCGTGGCGTTGTTGGTATGTGCGTCGACCCCAACCTCGATGTCGTAGGTTCGATTCCAGCTCTGAGCGATAAAAGTAATTTTCTCTTTCGAGTCACTGGCAATGCTCTAAGAGTATTTCCTGTCTAGAAAAAGCTACTCAAACAAAGCCGTTCGGATTCGGCATAAAACTGTAGGTCCCTTCCACTCGTGAGAGAACAATAGCACGCACAACATTAGTGGTAGCTGAGAAGCTAGGCCCTGGCCCTCTATGGGCTGTAGCGCCGCTCATATTACTATTATTATTATTATTAGCTGATTTGACAGTTGCTAGGTGTTGTGAGGGTAGTTTGTTTTGGCAATTCATCATAAACAAATTGACGCCGGAGCAATTTGTAAACTTGTTTTCCAAGACATAGTTCAAGTTGAGAAACCGGCTGAAACCAAAGCCACTGTCGGAACTCCATTTCATCCAAAACACTGTTTGGTGTGCATATGCCTGCAAGAATGGCGGCAGGCCTTAATACAGACGAAGCGCTTGTATTCGTCCGGCTATAATGACATACTCTTCAAATGACTTCCATACAAATGTGTACCGAAATTCGGGAGGGATGGCAAATCAAACACCGGGCTGCTTCGGAGGTTCTTTATTGACTGCTTATACATTTCGCATTTCTTTTACATATTGGTCAGGAAAACGGTGCGAGTGCACAGTAGGGATTGCGGATGGATCATTCGATCATTTAGGCCAATAGCAATTATTATAGCAAACGGATTCTCTGTTTATGAAGTAAACAGAATATCCAATATACAGTCGACAACATAAGTAGACGGACTGATTTAAATTAAAAGTGACTACAAATGTGGCCTCCAGTCGATTCAAGACTCAGCTACCCATTCTGGACAGACAAGCTGCATTTGCTCTTCATGGCTCGTTATTCTTCTCGTTCCACTTTAGCCGCCTGTTTCTTTGCAAACGCCGCACAGGACTGTCTGTTTTAGTAAAGATCTGTCTGATGACGTGTGCGTGTTCATTCACATTGCACTGCGGATACGTGCCATAAATCTTCCTCTACTCCCATTGAGGTGTAATGCTGTAGTGTGTGATCAATATCCAGACTTTCAGTCATTCAAGCAGCACCTTCCCAGTCCCCTACAAGAATCAATGCAACCATTCCAGTTAAAAACAACGAATCATTTATTCTAACCGGCCATCAATTTCAACCAAATTTTGCTATCAGCTCTGCAGCAGGTACTCCCCCTCGAGATGATCGCACAATTAGCACAGATTACGTAATCTTAATAATTTGAGTTCTTCAAACTTAAACTCCCCTAGTTCGTTTTGCATTCTCAAAATCGCCGTCGAATACAAAAGATCATCGTTCAGGGTCACGCTCCGTTTGACCCTGCGAGGCAAGACAAAGTCTCTTCTGTTCATGCCATTGGCACGCGATCCACTGACCATTTCTCTTAATCTAAGCACACTCAAAAGACCTTGACCAGGAGTTCATAAACATTTCAATTCGCACTGAAGCCTTGTGAAATGCGAATAGTTTTCAAATCTGACATGCACCAGATCACGTTGTGTTTCGCCGTGATACACCAGACATTGGCCATGGCTTTAGACATGTTTCCAGGTCTATTTCCTGCTTAATCTTTGCCGAGAGGTTAGACAGGTTGATCGTTGAAGTCGTCGTGCTGATAAGCGAAGCTCTTGATGACCTGAGGTGTCTCCGCGTTCACTGTTTCTAAGCTAAGCAGAAATAGCATTTTCCAAACAGTACGCTTGTACTCCTTCATTCAGATGCTCTGTTCAGTAGGTGGAGTGTTGTTCCGGGTGATTCATACTTGGCGATAACTTAGAGCTGTTCGTTACATATGCGCGAGTGTCGTGAGTCATGTCGGATTCGACTTTCTACGCGGGTCACTGAGCAAAGGAAAAATAATTCGAGATATCGACTTGTTTACTGGCGACGATGGTAGTAAATTTCGTTCAATGTTATCGATAACTCATGGTAAACTTGATCGATAGCTAATGGCCTCTCTTACAACTAATCAGGCATTCTTTCATCAGCCTTGTTCCTCGGGTTCGCAAGTGCAGGGTCATTAATTTTGTGGTTTCGAAAGGAATTTTAACAAGAACACATTTATGATTCTTTTGCTGGGGTGTTGCTATTGTGAATGGAGTATAACATCATTCGAATGTTTAGCTCGACTCTGACGAGGGCATTTTCGATGACATTGCGGGAATAATACTACGAATGATTATATTTAAAGCGGTAAGAGTTAGTGGACGAGACTACAGCCCAGTTTTCATCATAAAATCGAGAAATATGTAACTGATCAGAGAATGTTCTAAATGTATGATGTGACACCGTTTTGTTGTCGTTTGCATCAATTGCGGCCAACAGAGTTTGTTTACTGTTTGCCTTCATTCCTCAGTTTCTAAGAAGTCAGACCATATTGGATACCAAGCTAGTATGCAATGCTCTTTCGGATTGCAGTTCTCTTAAAAGTTGGGGATTACGTTGTTTGCTTGTCGCACGATAACGCTTTAGCCGCTGTGAAAAAGTTGCACCTGGTGCATGTGACAGTTCTGACTTCAATCTGACGTGAGCAACTTATATAATGTACGTCTCTACCTCTTTGAAGTCACTGAATATTCAAAGGCTTCTCAAACTTTGCCGCTCGATGCCATTAAACAGTCGGTCCCCTCAATTCGCGAGAGAACAATAAGTACGTACAATAGGAGTGGTTGCTGTGGAATCTGCGAGCAGGTCAACCTCAGATTGTAGCACCATCTGATATGGTACAACTTGATGATGCATTATATTTGTAATCTGTCTTGGATGTATAGTCTTTGTCCACCTATGCGAGGCTGTGACGCCAGTTATTGTGGCTATCAATCTTGTCTAATGGTAACCTCTCACCCAAATACTGACAATGATATACGTCAACAAGAGCACGTCATTGCGTGTGATTGCACCCGTGGACAGTGTAGCAGAGTGCGATGTTGGCGAGCTAAAAAGATAACAATTATAGAAAAATTGGTTTGTAGCAGAATTGTACTCTTTTAGGAACTACGTCAATAGTCAAAACTAAGTTTACTGGACACACAGGATATTATTTCGATGAGATCTATATGGCTGTGGGACTGCTGAAGAAATAATGAAAACATTAAGAAGCTTTGGGTTAGAAATTTAACAATGTAACGAGTGAATGAAACAATCACATCATCAATTGGCCACGTCCCTGAGCCAATTATTTATAAAGCTCTTAGCGGTGATGATAGGTATGCCCCAAAATGGTCATAACATTATGAATGTTGATGTGGATCCTTTTCTAGCTAGTAGGCACACGGAAGATAGCAGGCATGCTAAACCGATTATTTCTCCTAATAGAACGAAATAGCTTCTCACACTCTGAGTTAGATTCGTATAACCATAGACATTCTTACTGGAGACTTCTCAGTAAGCAAACACCTCAAAACCATGGGCTTAAACTAAGATGGCATCTGCAGAATGCGTAGCGAGGACGAAGGAACTGCAGAACACACACTTTGTCACGGTAACTGCCTAGTCAGGACACGTCATTGACACCTAGGCGGACAAAACTGGACCAGCTCACTCAAAAACATACCAAATTCCATTATGAACTCAGGCTTCCTGCGTGAACTCTAAATGGGGGAGATCGTAATAGCCCACCAAAGATCAGGCAACCCCTTTCCCATAAGCACGAAGTGAAAGCGTTTCATTTCTCATATTTAAAGGAAGAGTATGGAGAAGTGTATAAAGCGTGATTTAGTGAGGTTCCATTTTAAATTGGCTTTTTTGACAGATCACTCGTGAATCGTATCAAATTGCTTTGTCATTTTTGTTTAGAACCGTTTTGCAAATCATGATGGAAAGACTCACAGTAAATAAGCGTTACTAAATTAGCGTTCTGTAAGAAGTGCGTTTTCTTGCAATTCGGTGCGCATAACCGACCTACTGAAACCAATATTTGCCATTTGCAAATTTTTGTCGCAGTCTACATTGGATGTTTATACTCGACTTGATAGACCACATCCAGCACGTAGTGAAGAGAGATAATAGCAGCTGTAGTTTTGACTTGATGTATTCGACTGTGTGCTTCCTGGTATTCAAGCACATGGTCACTTGCTGTGCTCTGGTTTCAACAAGACGGAGATACGAGCCATACAGTGCTTGAGACAATGGACTTGTTGAGAAATCACTTTGGTGAGCACTTAATTTAACGTTTTGCAACTGTAAATAGGCCACCTGGATCGTGCGGAACACCTTTGGACTATTTTCTCTGGGGATATGTAAAGACTCAAGTCTTCGAGTCTCCAACATTACTCGTGTTATCCGCCGGAAAACCAGTCGCTACGCTCGAACGAGTCGCCCAAAATTGTACCTTCTGAATGGACCACCTCAGACGTAGTCGTGGTCAAAAAGTAAATGCCATGAACTGTTCTTTGAATGGATAATACAGATTTTAATTACGCTTTAAATTTTTTTACTTTACATTAAAAATCAAGCCTCACGACGTAAAACCATTTGTGTACACCCATTTATGGTGAACCATCAACACATGTCATTTCTGAACATTTACCACTAATAGTACGACTTCAAAAAGGGAGCATTACTGAGGAGATATCGCTTGAAAGTCGTGCCAATAAACGAAGTCTTGCTCCACTCTCGGTGTAATCAAACACATCGTTTTTGTTGATTCTCATATTTTCCAATACCCGATACTTTTGATATTTTGTAGAATGACGAGCTAGATAAAAGCTGAAAATTGACACTAACCGCTGTTGATATGTTTAGGTGAAAATTTCGATGTCGATGAATGCAAACCAACGTACCCGGTTCGATAAATACACGTACGACAACATCACAACTGGTAATGAGTTTGACATTTAATTTACGCATTCATATGCTCGTTGAATTCGAAATGTAATCACGAAGGTAGCCATGGATAATCTTATGCATATTTACACATCGTATATTGAGTTGAGTATATTGTTTAAAAAAAGGTGTCCACTTAAATCGCTTCAGCGTCATAAAAGACTTACTTGACTTGACTCTGGCTGGCACAATGTACTCCAGTCAACAGTTCTAAGGCATGCATTCAAGCGATGAACCCCTGTGTCGGCATTCACATCTATATTCATGATTCAAACAACAAAATAGAGAGAACTTCAGCAATAAATCTGTTGGGGCATATAATAATTTATAACTCTCGCTAACGCTCTGGTTTTTGCACTGCCTGAAACAACCAAATCGTGGTTACCACAGTAACCCAGAATGCACGTGTTTGAGAAAGTGTCGAAGCAGACATCTGTGTATCAAACAGCTTCGCCGGGACTTAAGCACACAACTTGATAGCTCCGCCATGCAGCGGACTTTGGACATCACGTCTCACAACTGAAGCGAGCCGTACGTAAGCAAGCAGCAGCCACATTCCGCTTTTAATTTATTTTATTAATTCCTCAAGTCAAAGATAAACATGTTAAATCGTCCTCCACACACCAGCACATGCACCGAAATTTTGCATCGCATACAACCGCGTCTTTATCGTTTTTGCTTGTGTACACAATACGTCAATGTACATACACATGAGCAAATCGTGATGGATCAAAGTACAAATCCGAAGGCGTGCTTCGAAATCAGTGTACCGGCTTATCGCCCTCTACGCAAAAAAGGGCCCAGTCTTCCCCTATCGCCTCACTAAAATGCGTCCTTCCGTCGAAAACGCTTACACTTTGGACATTGAGCTGTCGTGCACTTGAGGGGGCCGCTATCGGGCACCCAGACTCTATTTGGAGCCCCCAGCAGGGGTCGGAGAACGGGGCAAATCCGCCACATCGTCCAACAACACTAATGCCGTCGTCGTCAAGTCATAAAATTAAAATTGTTCGCTCTGCTAGATTTGGGGCGATGAGCAATGACGAGTGCTGCGATCAGTCTGCCCCACCAACACTTGACGAGTACAAAAAACCGACTCTTAAGAGCGAAAAGACCGAAAAAGAGAACCACTCATCGACCAGAACTCTTATCTCAAGAGAGAGAGAGAGCAAAAAAACGTTTCGATAAGATTTCTCATTTCCGCCGGTCGCCAGAGCCAGTGAATAAAACTCTTGAACGATCGCTCATGTGAATCAAACTCAAAGCGATTGCCGTAAAGTTCAGTGCGAGAAGTTATCGATCCGTCGTAACATTTGCAAAAAACAAGAAAATTTACAAAAGAAGCTCACAGACTGCAGAAAGAGCTCAAACAGAAAAAAAAATCAGTGAAAAGAAACAATTTTCGTAGCCAATCGAAAGAAAAGTGTGAAAGTTCAAATACCGAGCAAGAAAAAAAGAAATGGCTTCCCATTCAGACACAGTGAGTTCAAACGACAATAACGGCCAGGAAAAGGATACGCAAAGTCTTCTGCCACATCTGGAGTCGATTGAACGCATGATGAAGCTGCCCGTGGTCGGCGCTGCATGGCAACAGAGCCAGGACGTCTACGAGAAAGTTAAAGGTAAGTCCGCAGTCTCTGAAAATGTGTGTGTGTGTGTGTTGCATGCATGAGAAAACCTCGTGATTTTCGATTACGGCAAATTATGACCTGATCCAAAAAGAAAAATGGTTGCCGGCTTTCGGCAAACGGTTCACTTACGAGACTTAAAACGGTTATATGTGACAGTTTCTGTTGTTTTCGGAGATCTTAAATTGAATCAATTGATTCGAAATTACACGAGGTTTTTCTTTTCCATTGTTGCCAATAATAGGGTCATTCGATCATCTTAAATTGAATCAATTGACTGTAATTGCAGTCTACGTGTGTTTGTGTGTGTGTTGGAGTGTGAGAGAGGTGAAGATAGCGTTTCATTGTTGGGACTCGTAGCCGATGGGGTGATCTTAAATCGGCTGGATCACCGACGGGTGTTGGCCGGTCTCAAAGATCAAAGAGACGAATGAGTGATGGACGTGGGAAATTATAAACTTGGCTAGAAAGGAGAAATGTGCAAAAAGACCTTAAAAAAATTATACATTGTGATGTGTTGCCCGACATACCCCATCTAAGAATACAGTTCGCTAGGGTTGCAGACTATTCTTTCAAGTCAGTCTTGCTGGAGAATTGGGAAGAGGAATTGTTTGTGTCTAAAATGAGTAGCTTCCAATCAATCCACCGTTTTTAGGTATTTCGGAACGTGCCCCTACTCAAGGGACCGCTCATATAGCCTTTTTTCAAGTACTTCTTGAAGGGAATTGAGAAGAAGAACATGGCGGACCTTAAGCTGTCGATGTTTCAATATTGAAGAATCTACAAGTATCTTCGAACATACCCCTATTCAAGAACGCGCTATTTTTCTGGCGATTTGAAATCTCGTTTGAATGGAGAAAATCTGCATGGAACCCGATGATCAATTCCAATCAGAAGCTTTTTCAGATGCGCTGGTATTACATGATCGGCTCAACATGAACCACATCATACCTGCACTGTCGGTCATCTCATTGCCAAGGCACAACGGAACCCATTTGCAGTGCCATCTGGTCACACTCTTTAATGGATCACCAGCTAAGTCCCTCCTTACTCCACTTTTTGAATCGAACACGATACAAATTCCTGTAATTAATTTTATCCTGACTCAGCTCAAAAGTTGCTTTCAACAAAACAAACACGCTGTTCGTTCCACTTTTTTTGTTTATTGCTCGATCAAAATTCATTTAAGTGCTTCGCAAGCAAAACCACAAGCCATGCAGTCTTAGTCACGATACTGAACCCAAATATATGTGCATAATCCCAACGACTTAGAATCCTGTGACCAACCAATAAAAATCTCCATTAATTTCACTCAGTCGAAAAGTGCTGACACGGTCCAAAGATCACGTGGAGTTGTGAACGATTACCACGAATCGTTTTATCAGTTTCATTAGCTTAGACTCTGACCGATAGTCGTTAGATGCAGTGGCACTGATAGGCGACAGTCACATAATGTTTTGCGAATCCGAAGAGAAGTCATAAAACACACATTCGTTTTCTCAAGTTTCTGAAGCGAGGAGAGACTGCCTGTTCTGAGTGTAACCGCAAACTTAGTCACAATGCTATCTGCGAACAGATTTGACGAACATGTTTTTCCCTCCGATGAATTTGCATATATTTCATCAGAATTACTCAGCGCTGGGCAAAGGTCTTTGGGAAGTGATGTTGGTGCGGAACCAATAGACTTTGTACACATGTGTGTTTCCTTATTGACCTTGGATGTACGCCAAATGTTTAAATTTGTTGCGGGGAAAAACGTGTGAATTTACGGGATAATACACAAGTTTTGTTGAGGTCGCTACCGGCTTTTGTTCTAAACATACACATTGTAGTTGTCTGAGACTTGACGCATTGCTCTGTTATGATAACGCTATTTTTTTCAGATATCAACGGAAATGTTCCCCATGACTGCACAAAGAGCTTTACTGCACATTTCTCGTTTGCACATTGCCTGGCATTGCAAAAACAGTGCAACAAAATAAGCACCCAGCCGGAGTTGGTCTAAATAGTCAGTTTCGTTTAGTTTCGTTCATTTCTGTTTTTTAGCTGGTGTTAGATTTTTGCCCAAGCTCCCAGTAGCAATTACCTATTTTAACTTATGAAATTTAGGTTGCTTTTTATTCCGTTCAGGGACAATCTTAAGTCCATTTTATGTAGTCATCCGGTTTTCCAATTTCAATTGTCAAATATTGAGCTCTGAGGACATAAAGAGTTTTATTTTTGATGCAAAAAATGGAGGGTGTGTCCATACAAAGTTCAAACAAAAATGTTTTCGCTCAGTATTTTTAGACATCCAATCCGATTGAGTCATGGCAAATTTCTGAAACAGCTGATTATCAAGCAGAGCGTACAAACAAACATGCGATTTAATTTGTATCGCATGGTGGTTGGAGACCGTTATATCCGCAAGTCATTCAAGTTGTTTGATAAGCAAAAAGTTCAGAACCTGCGTCACATCCGGCAACGAAATTTCACACAATAACAAACAGAATGGTGACAACCTGCTTTGCAATTATGAGTCTGGGTGCTCCTCGAGTTAAAAGTAAATCCAGTTTAAAAATAAACCAAAATGGGAGGGGAACATTTGGCGAAATAAAATTAACAGCATTTTTTGCTAATAGTAAACACCTGTTTTTGGCAGGAGCACATTTCTGATGCTGCGACTAAATTAAGAGATCACAAATCATTCAACCGCCTGACGTCACGCACGTAGCCAATGTCAAAAGTTTTGAAGCCTGTTTGAAGACAACAGAGCCAGACCATCAACCGCTTGTTTGCCTGTCAGTCCGGGCGTGTGTTGCGAATGTATGCGCACTGGCCAGACCCCCTTTTATTAGTGAATTCCGTTTTGTTGTTTTTCCACTGCTGAAATTCGAAACTTTGCCCCCCTGACGTTTCGGTTTATTTATTTTCTATTCTAGCAGTTTTTGTTTTTGTCTTTGCTTTCGTGTGCATATTTAGCACGTTTCGATAGCACTCATGAATTTTTCATCTGATAAACTTCTTCATTGACTGCTGCGCAATAAATTTCATTTGATTGTTTGCGGGTTTCGTTGAGCGAACTTTGATCCAGAACAAAAAAAAAAGTGCTCACATTTGTGTGTGCTGAGCTCCCAAGAAATGCCCCCCATCGTTCAATGTACACTCTGCGCTGTGTACTTGTGACAAATTGAATAATAACGTGTAATTTGTGACAAATGGAGGCGGAATGTTATTGCTCCTGTCGCGACAAGTGATGCAATCTGCATCCAAATGCATGTAATCGCGGACAATTACTCCGAGCCCAACGGCTGGTGTGGGTGAAAGGAATATTCCAGATGTTGATTTGTGGATTCTATTTGCTAGTTGACAGGCATTACGTTTTCCCATCGCATTTATGAATACATATTTCAATGCATATTCGTGATTGAATCCAATCACTGATAATTAAATTGCTCGTAGGTTACTGAGTTGAGGGGAGTTCTGACTGAGAATCAAAACTTCAGTTGCATGACTTAATGCGCATGCACTTGTGCAAATTAATTGAATTCGTCCAACAATGAGGCGGTTCCGGTTTGAGGGTAGACCACATTTGGCACTCATTCAAGTGAAAGTTTGCTATGCATGCCTATGACTGTACCCGATCGAAGAAAGTCACGAAAGCACTTGGAGAGGAGTGTCACATTCTCATTCAAGACGAAATTAACAACATCTTGATAAATTACTTTTTGTTTTCTTGAACCTCGAAGTCAAAGACAAGCCGCGGATCAATATAATCAACGAGCTGCATTATTACGTCGATGGCTAGCAGCCTTTCACTGTGAGACCCTGATTACATTTTGCAGGATGGTTTGCTGAGCCACTGTTTTTTGTTGCAATCGAATTTTGTGGGGAGTTCGTTTGAATGAATGCGTCGATCAGTTACATAAAGTCTCGTTAAGTTTCGTTCACTTGCTTACCCAAGTAGAGAGCAGTCATGCGCTATCTACCAACGTAATTGACGAACTGCTACTTGGTTGCTGGTTCCCAGAAGCGCACCATAAACTGCCGGCACTGTTCCGTCCTAACCTGCTTCACCGAATACACACTCAGATCGAATCAAAAATCAACAAATTAAAACACAAAATACTTAATATCCACCTTCTAACATTTCCCCCTTTCCTTTCATTTTCCAGGCAATAACCGTCTCTTCAACTGGGCCCTAAACACAGCCGAAGATTGTGTATCACGTGCCGTCACAACAGCCGCACCAATTGTTCTCAAGTTCGATCGTCCCATTCAGTATGTTGATCAAACATTAGTCAAGGGCATCGATAAGCTGGAAGTGAAGGCACCCATCATCAAGGACACACCCCAAGAGATCTACAACCAAGCCAAGACCAAAGTGATCGATGTTGTGCAACCGCATATTGACAAAGTTGTCAAATTGAAGGTAGTTGGTCAACAGAAGGCATCATCTTTGAAGGAACTGGCATGGCAGAAGGCCAACGAAGTGCTCGCCACACAATACGGTTCATTGGCTGTCAACGGAGTCGACAGTACAACGGCGCTGGCTGAAAGACTTCTGGAATACTATTTCCCCAACAAAGACAACGAAAGCGAAGACGAGAATGGTAAGTGTAATCGAAGTGATGAAATGCAAAACAAACACACACGTGCTAGGCTTCTAGAGTTTTCCATTCTCTTTTCAAACGCTTGCTCTATTGAATTCTTGAATTCTGCTTGTTCTATTAGCCTTAAACACATCCGTTTGATAAGGGCGGAGCCTTACGTGTCGGCACATTTCCAGACGAGCTGATAACGTGTGAGCTTCTCAGAATAAGTACATTCAATTCAGTTTTTTTTTTTTTGTTGTGTAAGCATTCATTCGATACTTTACGATGTTGACTGCGCATGGCAAAACGGTTCATTGGACTGTTTAGCTGTAGGAAAATGTAGAAATTCAATTTAGATAAGGCTTATCAACGTGCACCTAACGAGAAAACGTAACTTTTTGATTAGTTCTAAGCACCTGCATGTTTACGTAGAGAAAATTAATTCAGACATTTAGCAGCACTTAGAGAAGATGGCTAATTATTCGAAACAAATTTAATTAGCATAATCGATCAATCTCACGAACACTTGCGATGTTCAACGTCCTCTCAGAGTGTTTAGCTTGAGTTGGGATTTTTTACGAGTACGTATTGTTCTGATGCTACACGTGTACGTTGTACCTTGATTTATGAACCTTAGCACGGTTCGATTGTACTTGGCGGCTGCACGCTCTGTCAAGTTTTGAGTCAGACGGTTTTCTCAGAAATTAAATGTCACGCGTTTTGTGGAAGCTGAGTTGATACAGAGCTAACTTGCACTTCGAATAAAGCTTGTATCATTCAAATGTCGTCCACGAAATCTCTTTAAAGGCTCGACAAGGGCATTTTCGGCGCATCAGCCAGTAACTTCACTCTGCATTTTGGTTTTGAACTGTGTGCAGAAATACGACCATTTCACGATTTACATTCCCGATCACAAATTAGGTGTCTCTACAAACGTGTACTTGACACAGTTCAATTGTGAGGAGCTGGCAGTTTTGCCAAAGTGTTGAATTTCAAACCGCTTCCAACTTAAATGTCCCTCGTTCTCCACCGAAATAGCATGCGTAGCCACTTCCATTTCTTTAAAAACCTATCATGTGTGCGCACAAAAAAAGAAAAGAAAAATATGTATGTACATGTTGAAAGCAACATGATACTGTCCAGCAATTATTCACAATCTTCTTTCATTCTTTTATTTATTCTATTTTCGGAACAGATAAGAAACAAGTTGCCCTTATGAATGCTCGCAATCTGAAAGCTAACGACAGTAAGTGTTACTTGATTCAATTTCAATCTGAATGCCATTCATATGTGGGGAGCTCTTAAATGATATCTGATATTTTTTTTTTTGTCTTACTTCTATTTTTGGACCCATTTGTCCTGAATTGCATGCGAATTTGATTATTTTCGGGTTAACATTTATTTTTTACTAATCATTTGGGCATTCATTAAACATCTGGGATGTGACGAGTTGGGCTTTCACACATGCATTCCTTTGTCTTCGGACAGGCTCCATGTCAAAATTAATGGTTTTCTTCTTCGCATACCAAGGACATTCGAAATTAAAATGATTCCTGCTCCCCTTTCATTCACATTCGTTTTTTTGTTCTGCATTTATTTCAATTTTGTACATATCTCTGTCATTTTTTAAACGATTCTAATAATAATTCAATCTCTCCTCCCACCTATCCATTCCATAACGTTGTACCATCTCCTTATCGTTTCTTCCAGTGAGAGTCCTTCTCGGAGCTTCCGCGTTCTTTCTCTCCCTTTCGATCACAATTCTCACCGAATTGGTTGAGTTCATGTTCAATAATCCCAAAATAATGCACGAATTCGAAAGTGAAATTCGACACATGGTACGTAATCGACAACATTCATGGCATACTACTTACCCATTCATGCACATAGCCAATTTGATGGCAGATTAACCCAACCACACGTAGTGAGGTGAAATTATTTTCAAACGACTTTGGAGTTCTTGAAAATCCTTCCACCGACCGTTGAAAGCCACTGAAACTTACAAGCACATCCCGCACCTTAGAGTTAACCTAGAATACCAACACCACACAATTGATTGGCACATCTAAACGCGCATCTTTTCTTTTCCATTACAGTGCCAATATCCGCCGCTGAGGACCCAGTTCTACACACCGTCCAGACAGTGGGCCGCCTCTCCAACAAGATTTCCCGCCGCGTCTATAGAACAGTCTCCACGCAGATCAAGCACCTGAAAAAGGAGAACGTCAACGACTATCTGGCGTCACTGATCGCCGCCCTTAGGCTAACGCAATACATCAACTTCATCAACTCATCCATGGGCACCCACATCGAGAGCAGTCAATCTGTGAGCGAACGGGAACCGAACAGACCGGCGAATGTCGAATATTAAAAAAAACAAAAAAAAGCAATTAAATAAGAGAGAAAAAACACACAGAAAAGCTATAAGGAATCATTTAAATTTAAATTAAGTATAAAATTCCACTAAATGATATTGCATTTCTTTTTTTTTTTGTTTATTCTTTTCATTAAGCATTAAGTTTTCTTGTATATATCCTCCTTGTGAACTTTTCGATACAAAAGTAATTATTTTATTATTTTTCTCCTTCGTATTTGTCATGGTCCTTGTAACTTGCGTTTGTGCCTGTGAGCTATGTATCTTTTTGAAGAGAGTTTATTTTTTAAGTTAAGATATACGTTTTAGCAGTGCTAAAATAGCAGAAGCGAAAGCATGTCATGGAAACGCTATTATTAAACAAGCACACATACAAATCTAAGGATGATATTCATAACATTAATGTATACTAATATTAGTAAGGCGCAAAACATTATTTAAATAAAGAGTTATTAATGTGTAGAGCGAACAATTGGAAGTCATTTGGTTTTCATTTCATTTCCTGCTATTCGTGGGATATATGTGGGACGTCGGAGAGTTTAAAAATAAGTGGGCTTCATGTGCACCGGGCGTAGGTAGGTGTCGGCTGAATATGACCGCGTCTGCAAAGATATCATGTGATTTTGTTTCCCACGAAGAGGGGATATGCAAATAAATTGAATGAACACACACTCGAGGTATTCTACATTCGTTTTGAGGCTAAATAGTTTCCATTGAAGGGGCAACTTGATACAATCGAGTTTTGTCGATGATCGGTTACCACGAAACAAATATTTTCTGGCAGTGTGTAACTTCTGACGAGTTACCTCCACGTGAAAATGGAAAATGCCGGCCGGAACGTTTTACTAAAATTCACAACTTTGAATAGGTTTATACTTTCGAAGTGTTACGAAGTGTAATTGTTCACTTGTTTTTAAGATGACTGAGTGAGGCCTGATGGGTGCTTATCAGTGCGGTTTCAGGCCTGGAAAGTCCACAATAGACCAAATATTTACACTTTGGCAGATCCTGGAAAAGACTCAAGAAATGCAGATCGACACCCACCACCTATTTGTCGATTTCAAGGCCGCATATGACAGCGTGCATAGAGACGAGGTATACAACGCCATGTCTAGTTTTGACATTCCTGCCAAACTCGTCAGGTTGTGCATGATGACGATGGAGAACTCTCGCTGCTCCATCAATGTCGGTAAGGAGCTCACCGAGACCTCAATGTCAAAAAAGGTTTTAGGCAAGGCGACACTCTGTCATGTGACTTCTTTAACATCATACTTGAGAAGATCCTGCGAAACTCAAACGTAAACACCCGAGGCACGATCTTCCTAAAGTTCGTTCAACTGCTTGCTTACGCGGACGACATTGACGTGATTGGACGAACACAGCGAGCCGTCAATGAGGCGTTTGCTGGCACTGAAGCGGAAGCGGCTAAAATGGGTCTAGCGATAAACCAGGGCAAAACAAAGTACATGCTGTCATCACGGAAGGACGCACAACATCGACGTCTCGGACAGAGCGTCATATTGGGCAGCAGAAACTTTGAGGTTAAGGACTTCGTCTACCTAGGCTCTGGATTAGGCACAACAACACAAGTACCGAGATCAAGCGCAGAATTACTCTTGCCAATCGCTGTTTCTTTGGGCTCAAGAGGCAATTGAGTAACAGAGCCATCTCTCGAAACACCAAATTGAGCTTGTATAAAACCCTGATCATCCCAGTCCTGCTCTATGGCGCAGAGACATGGACGCTTTTGAAAGCGGGTGAAGTAGCTCTTGGTTGTTTTGAGAGAAAAACTCTGCGTACGATCTTTGGTCCTGTTTGCGTTGATGACGTTTGGAGGAGAAGGCTCAACCACGAACTATACGGGCTGTACAGCGGCATGCACCTAGTTAAGCGTCTTCGGATTCAACGCTTAAGATGACTAGGTCATGTAGAGCGAAGGGACACCACAGCTCCGGCCCGAAGAGTCTTCGATACCGAGCCATTGGGACAGCGCAACAGAGGACGTCCTCGCACTAGATGGCGCACACAAGTGGAAAAGGACCTCAACCAACTTGGTGTGCGCAACTGGAGGCAGCCGGTGAAAGATCGAGCTGGCTGGAGAGGCATGTTGGTTGAGGCCCAGGTCCACCCCGGATTGTACCGCCAATCAAAGAAGAACAGGGTGAGGGTGATGCCATCGTGGAAAGTCTTCGAATTAAAACACAACATGCAAGCTGTGACATTTCTCAAACGTAGCTGTTTCATTGCGGATCTCGGTTTTTGTTGTGAAGAAAACAGTGAAAATGAGCTCGGATTCATATTCGTTTTTAAGTTTCAACAAACCCCATAACAGAACGAATCAAATTATGAGTTTTAAAAAACATACAAGTTTGTAGTTTGCCTGCTTCTGTTAGAAGCTACTTTGCCCTGAATATCAAATGCATTCAAGTATAAGCCTACATAATCTCGTTTTTCTTATCTCACGTATGTTCTTGGGTTGCTTAATTAAAATTTCTGACTTTTTCCATCATTAATTGGTGTCACTTATTACAACACATCTGTTTTGCGAGTTCGAATGTTTTCCGCGATCCATGCTCGATTGTTTCAAGTTACATGCCGCACCCCAGGGTGTAGATTTTTTTCCCCCTATCACCTGTTTTGTTCTAACCAACCAAAGTCATTAGCAAACCATCCTCTGATTTCCAATCAGACTTGCTGCTAGGTCAGATTTGGGCAGCTGATATTACCTACGTTTGCTATTAGCCTAATGAACATTTCTGATGTCTGTTGGGGAAAAAGTTCTTTTATCAGCGCTAGTTCACAGTGCCATCAACCCTTTCATTAATTCAATCGTAATCGAAAATGGACGAAGTCCGTGAAATACATCATAGAATTCAATCGTCCTACAATTATAGTTATCATAGCTATCACAGAATGCCAATGAAATGGAAATGTTTTCCTACAAGTGATTTACGTCGGAGTTTGTGGTTCCGTTCGGATTGCGTGCGTTGTTTGTAGTTCGTACCGTATTTTCCATTCGTACGACTTAATTCTGTGATAGGTAATGATTGCATAATACAGGCCAAAGCAAGATAGTTGCGCTTGATAAAAAGCATTTGACAGAGTTTGGCATCAAGCTCTTTTGTCGAAAATGCGTGCTTATGGTTTTGGTGAGTCTCTGATTCTATGGATTAGAAACTACCTTTCGAACATTTCAATCCAAGTTGTTTTGGATGGGTTCAAGTCTGATATCCACAAAATAAATGCTGGTGTCCCCCAAGGCTCTGCTCTATCTCCGACACTCTTTCTCATTTTTATAAATGATCTCCTGTCTGCCACTTCTAATCCATTCCACTCCTTCGCTGATGACAGCACCCTCATCTTTTCATATTCGTTCCAAAATTCACGACCCTGCCTTTCGGGCGTAGTACTGGAAAGGCAGCGTATGTCAAGCACATTGAATTCCGATCTTGACAGCATAATTAACTGGGGTAAGAACAACAGAGTAGAATTCAATGCTTCCAATACTCAGTACTCGTGGTAGACCGTCCCATCTCTTTGGAGTGACTGACAATGCTCAAAGTGTATTTCCTGTCTAGAAAAAGCTTCTCAAACTTGGCCGTTCGGATTCGGCGTAAAATTGCAGATCCCTTCCACTCGTGAGAGAACAATAGCACGCACAACACGAGTGGTTGATGAGAAGCTAGGCCCTGGCCCTGTATGGGCTATAGCGCCACCCATATTATATTATTATATTATATATTACTCAGTACTGTCTGCTGTCTCTAAAGAGAACCCCTGATAATCAGCCATTATCCATGAATGGCCCTTGTATCGACGAAACTGGAAAACTTTCCATCCTTGATATGTGCATCAACACAACACTTAGTTGGAACGATCACATATTCGAGGTCGCCAAAAATGCTGCGAAATGTTCTCTGATTTGGCTTTAATCTATAAGGCGTATATTCTCCCTAAGCTTGAGTACAACGCTCATATCTGGTCTGGTGCCCCCAAGACCACCCCGCACCTACTAAAAACAAAAACGTTCTTGCTTGTTGTGATGCGTAACACGCTTGAGACCAATACCATCGCGATTGTTACCGATTGGAGGGAATACTTGTTTTTCGCTTTAAGCTCATAGTGCCCCAGTGGTTCCGGCGGCAGTCAAAGAAAACATCCTTCCGTCCGAATCAGTTTTTGTTTACTGCAGCAAGTGGTGCTTTGATCCATTGATATGTTTCTGAAGAACATCTGCTATTTTATTGTCATTTAAATACATCGAGTCCTGCAATTCAAGAACTTTTAGTTGATAGTGGGTTCCAAGATGCATTAATCGATTGTATAAATTGAAGGTCGATTGTTGAAATAGTTTGACTGTAAATGGTAATGTTAATGTCATTTGTTAAGCGAGCTTTCTACTAGTCTTCGGGACCAAGAATGTGACGAAAACCGAAAAATAATAAAGCTCATGGATGGAATGCAACATAATCTAGGCTTATGCCCGACATGGTTCCTTGACTTGAGAAGAGCAATTTGTACTAAATCCTCCTCAAAATTATGCGATGATGGCGGAAGGCATTGCTTTATCACATTCACTTTCTAATCTCTGTGACGACTACGCTTACAATTTTACGGTTTTTTGTTATTAAATTGCGTGAAAAATGTTTATCGCTAACTTGGTCCACTTTACTGCTGTTATAATCGACTTACTGAAGGAATTGAAGTCATCGTGGTTCAATTGATCACACGTTTCGGGGTCGTTAGCCATTTAGCCATATATTCGTATGCTTAGAGTTCACACAGGACCCGAACAGATGATCGTGACATGAGTTCGGCGATTAATCTCAATTCCGATAAGCGAAAAAGTGAAATTGGACTTTCCGTATGCATCACTTAAATTGTAGTCTGGTTAAGTCCGTAAAAAAGTAAGCACACAGCAATCAAAAAACAAAATCATGCCTTGTGTACTTCTGACATTCTTGACCATATTCTGACAAATATGCACACATTAACGGGTGAATTAGTCACCACAAAACATTTTCGTCGCATCACGACTAAATTCAATTGCAATTAATTCCCACGTTTCTAGAAATCGCCTTAGTCTACAAATATCACTCTGGGGAACCCCGTCAACATACATGTGCACTTCATTGCTTGTACATCGTTACATAAGCTCCCCACAATAACTTACGCATCATCTCTTGTACTCACAAGAATCCGTCATCATTTGTATGATTTCAGTGCAATGTCCCGACTGTTAACCCATCTAGGCAAACTTGCATCTCAATCTCTTACTCAATGCAATAAAATCGTTTCGAATTTCACGCGTGCGTTCATGTCCCCCTTCTTTTCTGATGAACTGAAACCACAAAGTGCATTGCGCCACACAAAAACTCACTCACTTCGTTCAATTATGAATTACCGCATAACGGTAATTCGAGATCGAACCCAACCAATACCACTAGTATCGCGTATCTTATCTCACCAATCTCGATTCCTTTTCCTACTCGAACTTTGATTGCTCTTTACACAACCCTACGCGCAATCTGCGCAGAAAAAAAGTTAAAGTTCTCTCCCCAACACAAGCAAAGGAGTAAAGATTCCACCTCCGGGCATGCAAGTCCCCGCACCTTTAGTCATAAAAAACGAGTGTTGTCTGGGTGTCGATAAGATAAGTCGAGTGACAATCTAAAACCTTTCATTAAGACTCACTGATTGGCATTATTGCGCGGAATTGGGTGAAAAAAGTCCCCTTGCGGTTTTCTAACCGCAAAAATCTTTCGACGCGCATTGCTGGAGAAGCATGAAGCATGTACGCCCAGTATGAGGTCATAAAACACCTTTCCATCTAACCTACATACTTTATTGGAATAAAATTTTATCGAAGGCACAGCTTTTGTTTTCGTCTAGCCATGCCTAACAGATTGTCACCAGGAATAGGTTAGTTTTGATAAGAGGTAGAGCGTTAGTTGGGCATGTAAGGCTTGGGGAAGTGAGTGCAGGAAAAACACATTAGGAAAGGCCAGGCAGTGTACTGAGAACTGGTTTTAATTGCGGATGGGCATTGCGTGCAACGTTTGAATGTATGTAGTTAACTGTTTGAAACCTGTTAACCTTAGCTTCCAAAACGCATGGTTTATTAGACGTAACATCAGATAAGTATCGCCAGAGGTTTGATATCGATGGGAAACGGATTAAGTCATTCAAGGAAGGAAGCGACGTGAATTGTGTGTCGCATGGGTTATTAAATATTCCTTAATGGAAAGCTATACAACGATCACCGACATATGTAGATCAGTGATCTTTAACGATCTGAAGCGTTCTCCATTGCCTTACGTATTTGGTAGGGATCAAGTATGACTTTGGACCATTGATGTCAACATCCTCTTAGACATTGACATTTTCGTGCATTTACCAGGGTCTACATCAAGAAAATGTGAAGCAACAGGAGAAGTCCTGGAGGAGAAGATCGAACTGTACAATGCCACGAACTTAGAAATTCGTCCACGGAGAGCTTCGTAAAAAGTTTGCTTCGGCTCGAAGAGTCTTCAATTCCAAGTCTGGAGGACATGGATAGAGACCGGCCGCGTCTAATGCTGCGAAACCAATTGAAGATAGACTGAAGCATTAAGCTAGCCTGAAACGCTTAACAAAACCAAACGTAGATGATCCACTGGCACATAATGAAACAATGGCCTAACCTTGATCCGAAGAGATCACGATGTTTGATAAGAATGAGCCCGCCGAATCTCAGAATACTAATCGGTGGTCATTGGCACACACACCTCCAGATAAGGCATTCCCTACAATGACTCCTGCAGAAGGTGCAGAGATGAAGAGGAGAACGAGACCAGCGAAAGCCTTCTCTGCGGATTCAGCCACTTAGGTGCTATGTTTCTCAACAAGTTTATGTCAGCATCGGTCACCTCCAGTGCTTTATTAAAAGGCTCGAACTGGTTTGAAGACTAGGATCTACGCTATTCTGTGGTTACTTAATTGGCCTATTTTGGTCTAAGTGTGACTACTATCTGTGTTCTCGGTCCACTCAATCCTAGCTGCAGAGGCTTGTTGTTCCCTGATGTTCAGTCAGCTTCTTTAAGCAGCTGCACGTTGCAATAGCACACATTGTCTAAATCGTCGGTTGCCTATGTCCCTCCTTAAAATACTTAATTTTGTCCTCAATCACCGCGTCCGTCTCTGATTACCTGTCATCAGCTCGCTTTTGTTAACCAATCACGACAATGTCCACGTATGTCACCGGTTGTACGGACTTTTGGAAGATCGCGCCCCTGTTGTTGCCGTGTGATTTCTGTATGATGTCAAAGATATTAAGAAAGTCACGTGACAGTACATCACGTCTCCTTGTATTCATTAGTTTTTGATGATCTCGGTGGGTTCATGATTGAAGGAACGGCACTCAGCAGGAACGCCGTGTATGCACTCTGTCATGTGCGTCCTTAAAATCAACTAATTCGGTGTGAATATGCACTTCTTGAGTCTTTTTCGATCTCAACTGTCAAACATTGGACGTCCAACTCAGGGCCTGTTGGCCTTGGCCTTGGGAGAGGAATTGTGTTTTGCCAGGAAAGCGCTAGGCCACAAACTACAGTGATTGACCAGAAGCTGTTTGGGAGTTTCTAGACAGTAAGGACATCCCCCTTACTGTCCAGACCTGAACAGTGGTCACCATCTGTTTCTGCGCATGCTGAACAATTTTGCCCAAGAGAAATTTGCGAACAACGATCACTTCAACTTTTTGCCAATAAAAATGGCCACAAGTTATCGAGAAAATCGTTTGACATAAATCAAATTAATGCCACTGAATCACGAAAGTCTGTCGCATAAATCATCGCGTCCATCGCGAGTGCAGAGTTTAAAGTGCCAACGGCCTCATAAAGAGATAACTTCAGATCCAGACTAGGCTGATAAAACAATTTAAAAGGGGCCTCCGAATCGTATGCTGATTGACGTCGCGGTCGCCCTAATCTGAAGTAATCTTTGATCCCAATATTTCTTCGATTCGATTTAATCTGGCGACACTTTCAATGTATTCCCGTCATGTGATTGCGCGATATCTGAATCTCGGCTCACCTCGGCCGTCGTTACACATTCGTCGTCGCACCATTGGAAGGCGTTTTCGAAAACAACAAACAGGCGACACTCTCGGCGTTCATCGCATCTGCTGTGCATCCACATCTGCTGTTCGCAAATGACACATGTTTGCCTTTATCTTTGAACTTCTGCGTCTGTTTTTTGGGGACAATTGATAATGGAACGAACCCCCACGAAGTGAGCTTAATCTAATTTATCATCGTGTTTCCTTGCAAACAAGTCAGGCTTTTTGTTGATATCAGGGCACAAGAGAGGTGTGGTTGATGTCGCAGCCACGAGGGTTCTAGTGTGCGCCGCCTTGACATAGAGTGGTATCGTTATCAGCAAAACGTTTCCTGTGAGCGCAAGTAAAACCAATCGACGAGATACATTTTTGCTTTAAAACAAATTGAAATTCTAGAAACGGCTCCCAAGGCCATGTGCAATACTCTGTTCGTGTGGTGAGTCTTGTGAGTCGAGTGTGGCAGAGAATGGGAGGAGTTCATTTAAATGCCTTGTAGAAAACATTTCAAGTGGTGAATGCCGAGTTATTCTGTCAAGTGCCTCGGTTTTTCTTTTTTTCTGCAGTCCAAGGCGGGCCTATGCCTGGATCGACATGCTGACACGATCTAAAGCCAGCTGCCTCCAATTTCGCACACTCATCCCAACTGAGGTCCACATCGACTTGTGTGAGCCACCTTGTACGTGGACATCGTTTGCTGCGTAGTTCAACAAGCTCTGAGACAAAGATTCTTCTGGCCAGAACTAAGTTTTCCACACACTATGCATGGACTGGCCATCTTAGGCGTCGGTGAGGTTAGGTTTACGAGGTTTAGGAGGAAGGTGAACATCTCTTGCACTGGGAGGCTAAAGGGCCATTCCGAATCTTTTCATTTGGTAGTACACGTTGTGTTTGAAACCAGCCCGTGCCCTGACCTTTTAAAAGATATGAAGCGTTGTCCCGATCGGACAGTGCCTTGTGATCACTCCGAAAAGTGCACGGATCGATTTTCGGTCTAACGTCATAATCTTCTTTGGTTTTGAGCTCTGGTCACGCAGATCTTGTCGCCTGACCGTCAATTCTTGCTTGTCTTTTATCATTGTATCATATATGTATGTTCCAATATAATTCACTGATCGGTGGTTGAAGTGACGTGTTAAGTTCCCTGATGTCCATTTTAGATTATTGCCTTGCCAATTCGTCAGCTCTTTCTTCCCCTACGATTGAGTTGTGATCTGGGACCCAACAGAGCTTGACGTTGTGGTGTCTGATGGACCTCAGTGCGTCTCGAAATTTCATGACAACTTTTGATTTCGTTGACATAAGTGCAGCCAGGCTGTGTGCAAAGATGGTGGTATCCGTTTGTGGTACATTGGCCTCTTGTAAGTTTTCGGCTGGATCACTGCTTGGAAATCAGTCAGACACAGAGTGTCCGAGAAGACCTGCATCCATTCGATCTGTCAGTGAAGAGGGCTGTAGCGTATCACGGTGATCGAGAGTGTGGGGAGAAATGCATATAGTGGGTCGTAGCTATGAGGCTTCTGCAGTCATGTTTCCTCCACAGTTCATCTATTATTGGATATCCATAGTTGGTTTGTTTCCACAAAGATGACTCGCCTAGTGTGGGAGCGCCTTCTGCGAAGCAGCCTTTTATAAAAATGTTCAGATGAACGCTATTAAGTATTGTGTCCAACATTACTTGATGCGTGTATCTTATAGCCCCCGTTGTACACACAGCAAGTATCCTTTGTACTTTGTTGAGCACAGACCAGAACTTCCTAGTTTATAATTGGCCTGATGATTGCTGTGTACCTCCAATGAATGATGTACAATTGCATGCCCCAACTTTTGGCGAAGATCTTTTTGCAAGCATGACAGGCATTTAGTCTATTTTTGTCATTTCCTGAGATAGTTTGGAGTCGAGCATGGTGACTAGACTAGTCATCAGATCCATATATACTTGGCCAGATTCATGTCGATGAACAGTTCACTTACTTCGTGGCTGGAACTTTTTCTCCAAATGCGATCAACGCGGGCAAGACCACAGATTGCGAGCAGAACTTGTCTCTTGACAAGACCTATACCACAAACCTCTTCTTCTGCTTCTGAGGTTGTCCATGTTACCATGCAAAAGAACAGAGACGATCAAGGTCTCTTAACTCCAACTTGGTCTTCCCAGAAAGGGCTTGGTTTGCAAGAGTTAATCTGCACTGAAACGCAGACAAATTGTGCCTAGTTCCTTAAACTGTCGAGTATAACGACCATTTTCCGGACGTTTCTAAAAGTGCTCTGTTGTCGTTAGCTGAGTCGTACAGTCCAGGTAAGTGACAGTCTCTTTGATGGCTTCTTGACAACGACTAAAATCATCTTTGATTGACTTTGCAGACATTTTTTTTTTGCGATTTCAAATAACATTTCTACCCACCTTCAAAGGGAATGAATTCCACTTACTTAGTGGATTTATTTGTTAATGCTTTCTTAGAAATCATGGAAGATGTCCAAGCTGTTGACACCTTTCAAAAATAAGTCCTTTTCTCTTAGATGTCATGGCAAACTCGTCATCAATTTTGAAGGATCAACTAACACATCGTCATGTTGTTCTAAAGATTTACGGCATTTCTTTGCTTAACTGTGACTAGTCCTCAAAATCTGATAAGAATTCTCCCTACACTTCCTAATTCTCTCTTCTTCTTCTTTGTGTGGTGCTACAGTCCGGGGTGGACCTGGGCCTCAACCAACATGCCTCTCCAACTAGCGCGATATTTGGCTAGCTGTCTCCAGTTTCGCACACCAAGTTGGTTGAGGTCCTTCTCCACTTGGGTGCGCCACCTTCAACGCGGGCGTCCTCTGTTGCGTACTCAATTGCCTCTTGATCCCGAAGAAACAGCGGTTGGCAGGAGTTGTCCTACGCTTGATCTCGGTACTGATGTTATTTGTACAGGTTACTCCGGAGCCGAGGTAGTGAGTGAAGTCTTTGACTACCTCGCTTCGAAATCCACCTAATTCTTTCATCAGCAGCAAAAAACTCCATTCGTCACCAGCGCATCAATTCCATGCGACATGCAGGCCTCATTACATTTTATAACAACGTACAGCTACACCCATGAACATTAACTAGGAGCATTTTGCTAATAACACGCCAACAAGCGCTGCAACTGAAACAATTGAAATTGTGAACATGGGACTTCTCTTGTGCATGCAGTGTACCTAGCCTCTTTTGACTTTGACCTCATAATGAGTCAATTGTTATTTCCCGTTGGTGGTTGTGTTTAAATGTGTTTAAGTGGAACCTATGAACTCACATGACACACTTGCTTGCATGCAGTAAACTTTTCGCCCGATAATTGCCCCGCGGAACTGATAAATGTTCGTTTGAAGTTCACATTGTGATTGGATAACTGAAATGTACTGAATTCAGAGTCCATCATGGTGGCGAGGCGATATAGTGAAGATGGACTTTGAGTTGCACCGAGAACACTTGAAGTCTAGCGTTGCATCTTTGAAAAAAAAAAGCAGACTGGCATCATTTTGTCGTTAATTGTGCTGATGTATGACACACACATATCCAAGGCGATAGATGGCGTAGGATGTGGCGTTTTCTGAGTGTCTTCTAAGCGGAAGTAATGGCAATTATTGAAGCCCAGCCCTGGCTAGAGTGGATCATTTGCGTAAACAAATGTTCAAATACTGTCTCTGTAGACGTCTTAAGGTCTCATTCCCAACGAAATGTACACTCTACAGCTAGGAGAGTGGATACGGCAAGAACTTTGTGTGATCTTTGATCCAAATGACATCTGGAGGAGAAGTTTCAACCTCTAACTAAACGGGTTGTGCGACATGGTTCTGGTCAGGCGACTACGTATCCACCACTTAAGGCGACAGAAGCATGCAAGGCTCACGAGCACCTTTTACCGCTCTGGCCCGAAGATACTGTGAGACAAAGCACAGATGAAGCTACGCCGTGCCTTCCTCAAGACTCTATACGATGACGATGTCTAGACGTTTCGCGTCGATTTAGATTATGCACGTGGTCTCATAAAACAAAAGCTGTTAATCTAATGCGCTGAATCAGTCAAGTCAACAGAGACACTGTTTTAATTAAATGCCTCGTAAAGTCGCCTGTTTTGATCCGATTTTATGACCACCTCAGACATTCTTGACCAGCACGTGCATTGAGGACCGATATCAGACCAAAACAAACCATTAATCAAAACTGTCTGGAATATTTAATCTGAAAGGCTATTTAAAAAAAAACTAGAAATGTGAGGAAGGCATACGGCGAAACATTGCCAATTCTGCCCGTATTTACGAAAGGGAAAGGACACAGGGAACGCCATAAAAAATGCCAGCTTTAACCGAATGCATTTTAATTCGAATGAAAGTCATCTCAGAAAGTAATTTGTATGATAAATCACCCGGACATCCAGACCAAGCCCCCACGAACAGACATTTTAACTGCAAGTGGAAAGAACGCAGAAACATTCTAGAACGCCTGCCAATTCGCATAAGATCAATCAATGTGAAGAGTTGACTAAAAATAGAAGCCTACTCGCTCACCGAATAGCCTTGAAGTCTCATACGCAATTAACCAGCAGACGTGACCAGAGTAAGCGCTCGCATTCGAGTCATAAAACTACTCTCCACCGCGTAGAAGCGATCTCATGATGCAACGACGTGAACTTTACAAAACCAATTTCATCACATTTCCATGCTAATCACCGTCGCAGACAATATTTTGGTGGGACTCGTTTGTCCCCCAGGCCTCAAGACTAGCCTTGTGTCTAGAACCCACCGCACCCAGCAGCACCAAGTGGAAACTACTCGAGCGGGTGAGAAGTGCAAGCAAAAAATATGATAAACCTTTACCAGCACCTGCCGTTGGCCAGACTCGCATACAAAACAACATTTTCGTCTCTCCCTCGCCGCCACACTTTAAGGACAAACGTATAATTTGCGTACAAACATGGCAATTCCACTCGGCGCAGCCAGAACCGATTGGCTAACCTAGATCGAACCAGAATATCCAAAAAGAGCAAACCGAAAGACAGACCAATGAAAAGAAAAAGAAAAAGGCAAATTTGCGAAGAAAAAAATCTGCAAAAATGCCCAGACGTGCCGAACACCATCGGCGGGCCATAAAAAAGAAACTGCGGCGTGCTTGCTCATGCTGACGGCTGTGGCGGTGGCGGTGGCGGTGGCTGTGGCTGGCTGACTCGTCCAACGGGTTATTTATGTCAGCCTCTGTGGCTTGGCCCCGCAATCGCGAAGCCCCGGTCCAAAGTTCAAAATACCAGGCGAGGCATCTCATCGAGCAAGTCGACTCCGACCGGCTTTAACGATCGGCAAAACATCGCTGGCCCCCACATACTCGTACAAGCACTGGCATTGAATCACGCACGTCAAGTTGAAGTGGAGCTCCACAGGAATGAAAGAGAGTCGCCTCCCATTGACGCGACGTAAGAGTTTCGTTGAGTTCGTTCGGTTGAGTTGAGATTGAAGAGAGCGGAGACCAGTATAAATATCCATTTGAACCTTTTCATGATCTCACTTTAACCACGAATTGCGCGATCTGCAGCCACTGTCTCCAAATGTTTCAAGGCGGTGCCAGGATAAGAGAGACGCCATCGTTCTCTTCAGTGCCATGCTATGCACTTGCTGTGTGCAGTGATCTCCTTCTCAACGGAACGGGAAACACACACACACACACACACGCACATCTGGAGGAGATCTCAGCGGCACCTCTGACGTGTGTTTTGTTGCTCTCTTATCAGAATATAAATACACCGGGTCCAAAGTTCGCAAAAGTGGCGTGATCATGTTGACTTTTTGTCTGTTTTGTTTGGCTGTTGTTTGCACTGAACGATCGTTTGCGAGGGGACAACGGGAGAGGAAGCGAACAAGCCAGTGCGAGAGCGAGCACAAGAAATTGAAATTCACTAAATTAGTCAAAGAAGAGCACACATTACATGTCAGTGCATGCCTGCGGCAGTGGTGGTGGTGGATCGCTGGGCTGGCAGTTGTAATGTGGCGTGCGGGGGGTTTCCCTTCGCTTTCTGGGGTTGCCACTTGAGGGGAATTTTTGGTTTTTTATGGCAATTCCGGTTGAAATGTTTTGTGTTGGGCGCGGTTGATTTTTAGTGGCAGAGTGGATTGTGAATGGTTTGTTCTGTGGAAACTTTGATTACCCAGTACTTTTCGTGTGTATTTAAAATAAATTGGGTCTAGAACATCAGCTGATTTAATTTAAGGCATACAACCACTCTGGGTAGTGTACGTTCTTTTACCATTTATTGTTCAGGACCTTGAGTTAATCCACTCTACCAATGGTTTATTCGCTCTGCAATGTAATCGTTTCTTCCAGAGCATCCCAGCCTCTGTCACGAATAATATCCTGGATGATTGAAATGTGTCTCGCTTGAAATGTGGCATGTAAGCCCATGCGAATGTTGTCAGTCTAAAGGCACAAGCCCATAGAATTCCGCGATGTGTCAACTTTGACAGTTAATTTTCCATCTAAATCATTTTATTTTGATGTCATCTTAAGGTCCGTTCATATGAGCGGTGGATTGCGAACGCGCACTTTCGGAAACAACCCTTTTTCAGCAAATATGGACAAAAAGTTATACTTCTTGGTATGCAAAAAAATGTGAATTGAATTATCGATTTTTTTTGTCGACGAATATCTGGACAATATTTAGTTTAAGTGTCCTTATTAATGGTTTAAACGTTTTTCTCTGCGAATCAATCATTCTAATTGCGAACTGTCCGCCTGAGTTCGCAATACACAAAGACCCAAACTCAATCCACAACCACAACGACCACAAAATTCGCAGTGTCAGTTTGCACTCGTAGTTCTCTGTGAATGAGAGAGCTCCATATGAATGAGTTGTCAGCGAAGTTCGCAGTTCGTGGCGACCTCATATGTTGTTGATGCAACATACATGTTCATAGGACACCTCTTTGAGCACTTTTACGCGAACTAATTTCAACAGCAAGCTTTTGAGACGTAGGAAAAGCTTCACCTCCCTTGCCTACAAGATGAAAATGCTTGCTGGCGAAATTAGTTCGTGTAAAAGTACCCAAAGGGTACATCATGCAATCCGCCAACTGAGCTTTTTGTGGAATCTAAACGCATCGCATTGTGCTGGTTTCGTCCTCTAGCTGTACGTAGGCATATGTCAGCTGAATAAACCGAACGAGTCTGCAGAATTAATACACGATGGTTATAATAGCTGCTTGAGTCAGTTTAGCCGTTTAATTTGTTTTTGTTTTTAAGTTAAGTCCGTGTCGTCCTAATTCACGCAAGTTGACAATACCTCTGGCTTCTTTTGATTCGATGTTTGCATGCATTTGGCTCATTGTGGATGACCCTTTTAATTTGGAAGGAGATTTATGTATTTGTGTTGTAGTCGAGTAGTAGTTGAACAGGACGCACTCCTAGTAGTTTATATTTATCAAGAAAAAATCCAATAAAAAATGTTGACGATTTAATTCCTAGCGTGCAACCTTATATGGGAACGAAGTACACTTTAATTTCACACAGTGCCCCAGTGGACTTATTTCCCTGCACCCCCTCTACCTACTGCTCAGTAATTATTGTCAAATAAAATTAACCGTGACACATAAGAAAATCTGAAAAAAGATGTTAATGAATTCAAAGCAAAGGCGCTAACTAAAGAATATGCCTTTGAGTCATATATGCATAAGTTCTACGCCGACAGTGGTGACAAAGAATATGCCATGAATAGCACGATGCTACATAACTTTTTCTCAATGATTCACCTAGATAAAGAATGATGTGACTAGTAGCCGCCACTCGAGTGTAGGACATGTTCACAAGGCGATCAAAAGAGGACCGTCTTCGATTGAAAATAGCAATTGAGTGTGACACAAAATCAAGGGAATCATATCAATTACATTGAACTCACAAAATCGTCCACAGCGCGAGAGTCAACAGACACAATGTCTTAAGATCAGTAACGAGTCTCATTAAAAAGGACATCTCCGTCCAATTACTTAACAAATAGACACGACATATGACATCGACTTCGACATGCAGTTTTGTCAGTGAGTATGTGCACCTATTAACAAAATTCTTGACTGCGCCATCGAATGTTGGCATAAGACTATGTGTAGGTCACTTCCATTAGGGAGAAATGGTTACAGTCGCCACTACGCCCAGGCAACGCCACCCTATCGACATTTTAAAAAGCAATTTTGTTGAGCTGTACAACATCAGCTTGCAGCGTAGACGATAACTTTTTGTTTCTTTCTTACTTTTTAAGTAAATTGAGACGAGATACATATATACATTTTCTGTCAAGGTCAAAACTGGGCGTCTATGAACACAGCCTCTTGGACCAGTCCACGTTCGTTCTGAGGATACAACCTCACATGCCGCTTCAGCCAGCACGATTCCTCTCCAGCTGTCTCCAGTTTCGCACATCATGCCGACCGAGGTCCCCATCGACTTGTGTGCGCCACCCTGTGCATGGACCTCTCCTATTGCCTTGTCTGTAAGCTAAACATTTTGTGGATCAACAAAAATTTGAAACTGAAAGAACAATGCATTCAATGCCAGCTGGCTAAGTACGAATACTGCGTTGCTCCATTGCTAGACTTCTTCTGTCTGCCGCATTACTTCCGATAGCAAACTCTGAATGATGAATATAAATTTACCAGTTGATAAATTTTCGTCCAGTATATGATTTAATTATTTACGATAACAACTTCTGGTTACTGGAGAATTCATTGGAAATGTTTACGTTGGCACGCGCATTCTTCTTCGGAATTCCTGGTAAACGCAAGATAGTGCGAACTCGAACGAAATTTCGGACTTCGTCTGTCATGTGCCACGGGGAAGCGATCAATTTCAATTGGAGATTCCCTGCAAATCCGTACAATCGCAAGATAGTGTGCGGTCAACAAAAGAAATCCCCAGCTGATAGCAACTCTCACATGACATTTACCTTGAACTGTGATGAATCCGCTGTAAATAATCTACATTTCGACCTAATTTGATAAAACTGCGAGATACTGTGCGAAAGCCTATCATGGGCATTGCAGCAGGCAATTTTGTTAAACAATTGCCTTCATAAGCTCTGATCTTGACATTAAAACATGTTGTTCACTGGACTACGGCTGAGAAGACGGAGCTCAGTCGGATGTGCTTATTTTTAAAGCAATTCATGGAACTTTTCAACAACAAGCTACAGTTGTGCAATTCAATATTCGTAGGACAGGGTCACGAGTCTGTGAACGACTGTATAGCTAGAAGCCCTCCTCAAATGGGCGAAACCATATTTTCTAGGTGTAAGCCAGCAAAAAACAGAGTTTGTGCTCTTTACCAGCATAAGGGTCATTCCTCGATTTGAATGGCGAGTGATTGAAGGTGCTGTCCTTAAATTAACAGACAGTGCGAATAATAACTACATGTTATACAAGACAGGAAATTGAATTGGAAACTAATCGTATAAGAATGAGTGAAGAAGAGTAACGAAGGCACCTCAGCAACAGAAAATTCGGTAAAAGATGGGCCCAACCTCCAAGACATTCCTCTAGATGTACACAGCGATCGTAGAGCCTACCTTGACAAATGGCAGTGTAGTGTGATGACAGGCTTTATGGAAACAATTTTCACCACGCCGACTGGAGGTATTGAGGTGCTATGGCATTTTCTACCACCCGATCTTTACATGCAAGCAACTGCTTCCAAGCGTGCTATTACAAGAAGAATCCATTCAGTCTAAGTATTCTAATATATTCGAGTGAATCCATCAACAATTCGACCGTTCCCATCGGGCTGGCTCAATTTTAATGAATGGAAACCGGAGGCTTCATAACGGGCTCGAGTAATGCGTCCATGAGGACTCCACCCGCTCAATGGACCGCCACAATGGCTCTAGAAAGACATAAGTGCGGCACACTTTTGCTCGCTCCCCTAACCAAAGAGCAATTACTCAGATTCCCTTGTCTACAATGATTATAATTGACAACGGAAGCGCAGACTACAATCCACTCAGGCGCCCACGAGTAGTCCCACCACAAAGCTTCTGCTCAATAAGTAGCTAAAATGGCCGACCTTAATAGACGGCTTCCCAATGTGGAACACTACTTCTACGCACAGAATGGAGAAGCTCCAAATTTCCAAAAAAATACTTCGAATGTACCCGTCTCACCTTCTACATGAACCGTCGAAAGCATCACAGCAACAGAAAAATTTACGACGAGGCACATATCATCTCCTTGCAACATTACATAGTGACACTGTTAAAAAGCAGCATCCCGACATCAACAACCATCCCAAAGAGGTTATCAGGAACCAGAGAAACACAATCCCGCGCTAGATCTGCTAAGCGAGCATAATTGCTCCACTGTACGGCTTCTAAGAGAGCACTCATCTTCTTCTTGGAGTGGCGTACAATCCGAGGTGGTCCTGGGCCTCAACTAACATACCTCTTCGGCCAACAGCCTCCAACTTCGCACACCAAGTTGGTTGAGGTCCTTTTTCACTTGTTTTCTGTTGCGTTGCCCCAATAGATCGGTATCGAAGACTCTTCGGGCCGGAACTGTGGTGTCCATTCCGACCCAGCCATCCTAAGCGTTGGATCCGGAGACGCTTAACGAGATGCATGCCGCTGTCCAGCTCGTGCAGTTCGTGGTTGAATCTTCTCCTCCAGACACCATCAACGCAAACAGGACCAAAGATCGCACACAGATCTCTTCTCTCAAAACGACCAAGAGCTTCTTCATTCGCTTTCAATAGCGTCCATGTCGCCATAGAGCCATAGAGGATGTTATACAGAGTCAGCTTGGTGTTTCGTGAGATGGCTCTATTGCCTCTTGAGGCCAAAGAAGCAGAGATTGGCAAGAGTAATTCTGCGCTTAATCTCGGTAATGGTGCTATTGTCACTGTTTACTGCAGAGCCGAGGTAGACGAAGTCCTTGAATACCTCAAAGTTACAGTCGCAGTCATCGTTGAGACCTAACCGGCAGCCACATCATCAAAGCAGCAAAATGGACACACAGATTTGAACAGCTCGATCCACTGGACGTCGAAGGTCGTTAAATAAAACAATTGCTAAGCCAACACCAAAACTCTTCAAGTTGAAGGTCCAAATCGTACAAAATATTTATCATCATTCCTTCAAAGCACGTCAGCTCCGTAGCTTTTTTGTGCTGGCACATTTTTTATAAATGGTTAGTCATTAGTTCATCAAAGGGCTTGCTGAAGACCACAAACATACGCTAGTCTTGGAATGAGCTCATTTCGAGAAGACAAGACATACTCTTGAGAAGGTAGCTCTACCGTCTCTACCACCAGTGTGCAATTGATTCAAAAAATATACGCATTTCCCCCATTTGCTATGAGTGCGCACCAATGTGGCGTCAGGAACACAGACTACACTGCCCTCACAAGACCTGTTTACATAAGCTGGCACATTACCCACATGTACTTGCTCACATTCTGCCATGATTCATACAGATACGGACAACAAAGAACATTCCGCGACGCAGTTGACACCTACTGAAGCCACTTGAAAGTTCTGGAAAGATAATGAAAACTTCTTATCAATGTTTAACTCATTTCTTTTTTCTTTCGTTTAAATTGAAAGGATTAGTTGGAACGATTAGTGGCCATATAGCGACGATATCAATCGTTGACACCCACTAATGAATTGGACTTTGCCTGGCCTACCTTATGCTGATGTCTGTCGGTCTGGATTAGTGTCATTATTCAATTGGGGGTTTGTCCGCGGTTATCGGGAAGTCGCAAGTGTGAGGTGGACATTTGTTATAGCTTATCGGGTTATCTGGCTGTGGTAAGTTTGTTTGGACAGTGATTTTTGAATTGTTTTACGATCCATTTGAAGAAATTTATTATCGTTACGAAACAGAAGCAGTAGTGTTTGTAGTTCGATAGGGAAGTGGTCGGCTGGGAACCGATGATCTTGGGAAGGCTAGCTGACAAGTAAGTGAATAGTCCTGTGGGGCGGGACATAAAGTCATTTCGGGTAATTTTCAAGCGGGAGACTTAGTAAGACACACACCAACTGAACATGGCTCAATAAGGATACACCGCTACCTCTGTCTGGTAGGTTCAGGAAACCGAGTGATAAATACAAGTTGACTGCCAAGCATCACATGTCAAGCCTGTAAGATGTTTGACACAACCTGCAACGCAATCTTGCTTTTGGAACAACACACGAAAAGGCCAGTCGTCATTGCAATTGACTTTTCTGTTCGAGGCGCGGATAGTTTGAAACTGATTCGGGAGAGATACGTTTCTTGTCATGCTTCCGTAAGAAGAAGTTGGACATCAGCAAAACGCAACAATCAAACCGACTACCCATCACCAATCCCGCAGAAGTCCTTCCACTTACAGCTTCCAGACAAAAACTGGTACAAGAACAATTAGTAGTGGCAAAAGAGGAATCCTTCCTGATCACTAACGGCTTAATCTGAGGCGCAATTAATTCGAAAAAATTCGACCACTATGACTGTAGCGTGTTTTCAAGGTGAAGTAGCTGCGATGCAGGAGGCAGCTGTGTAAATACAACAAACGGGTCCGGTCCGATTCAAATGAGTGCCCAGTGGGCTCCCTTCTTTAGCTTTGTCAGTTCAATTTGGGAACATTTCTACCCTAAGCCATACTAAATTCTGTTCTGTCTAAAGACTCTACTCATACAACTCATGTCTCGTAATGGTATGGAGGTGATTTCACTTGAAATACGGAAACAAGTTTTTAATGACATTCAGAACCATGGAATGACATTCGGATCCTTTGGGGTGTGCGTGACAAAGAAACTGACAGAACATAGCCTTTGGAGGAATGAAACTGAGTAAAATCAATATTCCCAGGGAAACGTCACGTCTTTAGTTTGTAAGGGACTGGCATCCTTGCTTTTGTCCCCATCAAGGCGTATCAATTTTGGTAGATGGACTTATGTCAAGTCTGTAGTCATCCACTTGCTTGAAAAAACTAAATGTGATCTGCAACTGATCAACTTGTCTGGTCGAACTAAGATCTACTTTTTACTAGCATGATCTTCTGTCGATTAATGTCGCAATCGTTAATTCAGAGAAAATGGAAAAAGCAAGTAACTGGTCAGAGCGGCTAGTGCAAATCATCTGTTCATCTGCTGTTCACACATGTGAACAAATCATGGGACAAATTCAAGTGGTTTTTTGCTGATATTCCCATCGCTAATGCTAATAATTCCCATTTTATTAAATAAATGTTGGGGCATATAAAAAAAAAAAGATTTGATAGACAGCAGGCTAGGCTGTTTGTAGATTCTCGTGTTCATTTCACGTTCACTCTACAACTTTTTTCATTGACACATTTGACAAAAATGTTTCTGGATGGATATCATGGTTCATCCTCCAACTGCCACATCGGCCCAAAATGGACCAACAATGGTCTAAATGTGACTTCAATTTCACTGACAGCCCAATAACCTAGCCTAGCCAACAGACATGAGGAGAAAATAGAACCAATCCTACATGTGTTCTGCTAATTCCCAGTCCGAGCAAAGAAAAGAAATCAATTTTTCTTCCTGATGCTGGAGGACTTGAGCGGCGTAGATTTTAAAATCGTTCCAAGATATATAGGCGAATTGTTTGAAAAAAAAAATCAGGGAATAATGGACCCATGTGTTGGTCTGGGAAAACTACGGTCGTATGGTAACCCATATAAATACCTAACATCTTCTACGTTCCAGTTCCGTTTCGTATATAAATATCAAATATCCTCATTGAATCCCCTAAACTGCCACGCGTCATCCCCAGTTCCGAATGGTTCCCCAACTTTAATTGATTCGGATCACACCTTAAACGCTCCAAGTGGCAGCACAATGAACCATATGATCTAAGTAGATGGATCATAAGTGTTACCCTAACCTACCCACATATCAAAGACAAAGCAACCGATAGCTACCCTTTGACTCTACATGCACCACGCAGTAGCTTACGAGTCAAAAGTTAGACGTTCCAATAAATTGAATGGAATTTCTGGGTCGGGCAACTGTCTGCTGTCTGTCTGTCTCTTCTTCATTCGTGTGCAAAACAATTTACTTTCAGCTCGAACTCCCAATCCGCCCAAAACGGAACGCTGTACCAGTCCAAAGTGATGTCAATTTTGAAAAATACTTCAAAACATAATGTCGTCGTAAAAATCGAATTATTCATAAAGATTTATCACGGACTGACCAATTGATTGGTGACAATGTCAAACCAGCTGAGCTCACCATCTGCACGGTGATCCCACATTCCCCTCCCACTGCGGGCGTTAAATTGCTTTGAAAATAGTGTTTAAATGATCGTAAAAGACGCAATTAATAACGAAGTACCACATAAAACAAAAAAATGACGAAATAACTGAATTGATTCGGAGAGTCTCTGTGTACAACAGATTGATTCGGATAATGTACAACAAAGTACATGATCGAGAGTGTTTCCTGGCAGGCTTGCCATCAGGTAAATCGCATGTGTTTATGTTGATTATCATTTTTCAACGATGCAACAAACATATCAATGTGCAATCATTAAACGGAAGCAATAAAACGAATGCATTCTTGTGGAATGTGAATTAATAAGCGATAAAAAAAACTGCATAAGATCCAGCGGATTGCCAAGCAAACATGCCATCTTCCAGCTAAAGCGAATGTACCGGCTTGAGATGTGATAACTTGCAAATTGTTAAGTCAATGTGGGAAAATACGCGGAAAATGTCAAAAAATTTGATTACCAACCAGACATCGAAATCCTCTTGTAGGTGTCATTCTGGAGGGCAGATGGCACATGGTATTAATATCTTAACCCTGCCAACTCATCAGTTTGCCAAGAGGAGCCTTGCAGGTTTGGAGACAGCATACGACGCAGTTCCTCGAAGCATGAGACTCTTTCGAGGGGTTTTCAATCGCTATACACAAATTGTAGCAGCCATGTTCGGATTGGGTGTCACTACAGTCCCTGGAGGACCAGAGCCTAGCTTCTCAGCCTAGCATCGCGCTGTGCGTGCTATTGTTCTTTCACGAATGGAAGGGACCTACAGTTTCATGCCGAGTCTGAGAGGCCAACTTTGAGAAGCTCCTATTAGACAGGAATTGTAGAAAGACTCGATAGAGGTGGGGCAGTGAAAAGTATTATTGGCGTACCATGAATCCAAACTAGACAAGTAAGTCGAGATACGTAGGGGTCGACGCACATACCCACAACGCAACGGGCCACCACAAATTTTCGGCTTCGGATTACTGGTGCTAAATCAGCACCTTTCGCAGTGGGCGTTAATTTTGTTTCACGGGGAAAGTTGAAGTATTTATTTACGGGGTCATTGACACGACTTATTGGAGGAGCACTGCTAAGCTTTCCTGTGTGAATGACAACACAGGGTCAATATTGAAATATCTTGGAAGATCTGCTCCTAGGCTCATGGAACTTGAGTAATGACCGAAAGAATAAGATCGCGAATTCAGGTTGCCGAGAAAATATTTCTTTGTGTTGTTGTGGATGTTGTAAAGGTTGAGAAAAACGACAATACCCAAGCAATGTTAAGCAGCTAAGATGTTTTGGACACGTGGCACGAATGTTCCCAGTATCACGTCTTCCGAGGCGTGCCTCAAATGCGACCTCATCAGTTAGCGAATGGGCATTAATCCTGATGAGTTAGTGTGGATGGCGGAGGATTGAGTGACCTGAAAATCTCTAATGCGGTCACTTTGTCAGCTGCTAGACAGCCGGTCAGTAGACATGTGAATTCCCAAGGTACTGTCAACGGACTACCATGTGGGCGTAGAGCACCGAAGATGTGAAACCAACACATCATTTGCAAGATCGAGAAAATTATATGCACCTCTCCGACATCACATCACCACAATTGGGAAAAAACTTCAAGCATTCCAAGGAAGACGCTTCACAACCATCATCAACACTCACCGTCAGTGAGACTGACTTCAGTACAAAATGACCTCCATTCTATACGACAAGACCTAAGAGTATGGATAGACACATTCCCCTTTATTAATCTGTCCCTCTACTTGCAGAATTTTTTTCCGCAGTGACTAGATCTTTATTTTGGGAGACTCTGATGCGAAGACCCTCTTGGAACACTATTGTCTATGAGAAACATGCTCTTCCAGACAAATCCTTCAACTCACAACACAACCAAAGCCTTCGAAACTTTCTGTCTAAAATGACTGCAGTACCCGCTGATTTAAGCGAAACTGCTTATAGAATACACAAGAAAAGATTCAACTGCTTCAAGATCAAATTTCTGATGTCCGCATTAATTTGTGGAACTTAAAACCTGCACCACAGACAACTACCGCACTCTTGTTAAATAGGTCAGAATTATCGAAGACACTGGCCACGAGGGAAATATTAATGAAATATCCCAATGGTGGTTTATGGTTCTGATTCCACAAGCATGTATACATGGTTTGTGTTCATGAACATTTAGTGAGTGCACAGCCATGGTATTTGTTCTTTTGCGTTGCATAGTTGTAGGTCGTCGTTTCTTATGAGGATTCACAAATCGAATGAAAGATGATGAAGTGCTTAAGTGAAAGTGTCAACATAGAAGCGAGTTGGACCACCAAGTTGAATCCAGCATGGAGATCAAGATGTTGTTGGTATCTTGTCAGCGCCACCGTAGTCGCAACATTCTCTCGTGCAATAGCCCACAGGTTTGGAATCGAGGACCGTCCGGCCGGCAGTTAAGCTGCTCATGCGCTCTCCTTCGCCATGTCATCTTAAGTGCTAGACTCGTAGTCGCCTGTTCAACCCCATGTCGCCATCCTTTCCATGGTTGGATTTTCTTCGCCAGATGCGCACAACGCAACCAGCACCATTATCAGTAAGTTTGAAGGATTACAATTTTATGGCTTGAATTTGAAGGATCATCTGTGGTTACTGCTTGCCACTGTCAGCACCGGCTTCGCTGACCTTGATCGGAACGACCTTTGAAGGCGTCCGTCCGAAAAATAAAACATTCAGCAGAACTTGACTCCGTTCGGTGGCTCGCATAATTGGCTGAATTAATACCCGCCCATCAGCCTCAATTAGCCGACTTAAGTTGTGTCGCTTTTATCGTGTGTTCCCGACTAGACGACGATGAAGACGTTAATAGCCTCAGCTGCCACCCATTTGATTGCTTAAAATTTAAATTAATTACCGGCGAATACCAAAAGAGCAAATAAAAGGCGCTTTCGATAGGAAACGAGTTAACTAATTAATAAAAACGGACGCCGTCATCTCCATCGGCCATCGCTCGCTGACAGCGCGCCCATCTGGAGAGTGCCTCTCGGGGGAGCGACACTCGACGGCGAATGCATGCATCGCTCGGGGCGAATCAACGTTTAGCGACATTTCGCCAGCCACCGCTGTTGCAGTCAGCAGTGAGCATGCATGGGAAAACGACGAAACCCACCGACTGGTTGGTTACGAAGGAGGTCTCACCATGGACCATGGCGATGCTCCCCCAAGCACTCCGGCCGATCGACATCGGACGCAGAGGGTCGCTTTCATCTCGCCGACGGTTAATTGCCGGGGATGTTGTTGTTACTGGTGGCAAGTTCAATCAAATTAATTGCCGTTGTAAGACCACGCTGTCGTTCCGCTGATGGCTGCCGTCGAGGCTGTTGATGCTCCCTGACTCCAATGCGAGTCTGGGCCGCGGCCGTGTCGAATGGCTCTTTCCGCTGGGGATGTCGTCCGTCGTTCGTGCTGCTCGATGGCCCGATGCCTCGGACATTGGTCGTAACAATTATTGCTTTGTCGTCACGCGACTGAAAGACCAAAGCGCACTGCTGCTGGCGCACAGTAGGCACACCGGTAGGCAGCAACTGGCAAGGCACCCCATGTTGAGTTTTATTGATGTGAAGCTCGAAAATTCCGCGCAAAGAAGGAAGCATTACGTAGCGTACGTCGTTGGCAGGGGGTAACTTATTGAAGTACGATTGAAATCCGCAAGACGTAATTGAAATGCTGAGGTAATGCCGCTGCGCTGCTCTCGACTCGGCTCGGACGACTGTCATTAAATTAATAATGAAAATAACTACTAATTTGCAGCACCTGAGAATGTGACGACAGGCCGCAGCAGCCGACGACGGGGACATCGGGACGGACTGTGCCTACTCTTTGCGGTGACATTTTGCACTTTTTACTGCTGCCGCCAGCTACTTGCGCTCGGACTTAATTGGCACTGCAGTGCAAGAGTCTTGACCGCGGCCTCGTTTTGTTGTGTGTTTCAGTTACCCTTGATGTGGTTTGTCTTGCTCTTTGCTGATGGCTCACCGAATTATGACGGGTCGGTGTCGTTTGACCGATTGCCTGTTGAGTGGTACTTGTCTGTTGGGGCATTGGAGAAACTCAAGGCGGGTCTGAGACGGGCTTGCAGCGAGTTATGGGGGATTCGGCATTCATTTTACGTAATTTAGATGAAATGCTATGGTTTCTTCGAGGAGTGGTAGTGGGTTCGTGGGATTTGATTCGACGATCTCCCAAGAGATGTATACTTGGAGTGGACTTCTGCGGCTGCCATCCGAGGAAAGACGAACAAAGTGCTGCTCAATGCACACAAAGCACCGGCTAGAGACAGCTGACGTTGGACGAGAATCCGGTAAATTTCTTGACTCAGATCCACGTTCGGAAGATTGCGATTATACGAAGGAACTCCTCCTTGTTTCCAAGTTGGGAAGCAGACAGCATCTACCATCGTTGATCGCTGATGTTGTGATTGGGTTTGATATGCGCCCTCCTGTCATTCTGTTCGTTGAATTGATTGCTTCTCCTCACAATGTCTGTTGTATAGGCTATCTAAATAGCGCCGCGAGTATGCTGTGTGTCAACTCAACCTTGATCGCTTGTGGCACATGTCCTGCCCCCAGTCTGCCCGCTACCTCGTCTTCTTTGCCTGGCGCTACAGTCCAGGTGGATCGGGGCCGCAGCCAACTTCTCCATCTACCATGCTCTTGTGTTAGTTGCTTTCACCCACGCACGTTCAACTGGTTGAGGTCCCTTTCCAGCTGAGTGTGTCACCGAAGGGGTGGTTTTTCTTGACAGCGTTGTATCTCGGGGTTAGAGTCGAAGACTTTTCGGGCCCGAGCATTGGTGTCCATTCTATTTACGTGACCTAGACATCTGAGACGAGAGATTCGAACTCATTTGAAATCGTCCATCAGTCCCCTTCTCCAAACATCGTCAGTACATACGGGACCAAAGATAAATCGAAGGACTTTCCTATCGAAGACAGTCAAAAATCCCCTCGTCCGCTTTAGTTAGTGCCAATGCTTCTGCCCGTTTATAGCCATATTTTGGTTCTTTGAGAATAGCCTTATTCGTCAGTGGCCTTCCAAGTCCTAAAACCCACCTATTGGCAAGCGCGATCCTTCGTTTTATCTCCGAGATGGAGTCATTGCTTGCGTTAACTTCGGAGTCTGGGTAGAAAAAGTTATTCACTAAGATCCTTTACTGCGTGGAAATATTAGCCCATTGATAGGCGACTTCAGGAATACCTATGTATACAGCATTTTGACATTCGCTCTGCCCCCCAGTAAAACATCGTCCTTTTTAGCTTAAGTTCGTTCGTTCATCTCGTTTACACACATATTTAGTCTGCAGCTGATCTTCGAAGCATTGCTTGCGAGCCTTTAGCTTACTATAGGGGGATGAATGGCCTACAGCTCCTCCCTCTCCACCCACACTGAAATCTTTGACGCCTGCAGTTGGGACATCATCTCTGGATGACTAAAAGACGGACACAATGAAGTCAAAGGCATATTTCTTTTTTTATTAGCGCTACAGTCCGGGGTAGACCTGGGCCTCAACCAACATGCCTCTCTAGCCAGCACGATCTTTCGCCAGCTGCCTCCAGTTGCGCACACCAAGTTGGTTGAGGTCCTTTTCCACTTGTGTGCGCCATCTTGTGCGAGGTAGTCCTCTGTTGTGCTGTCCCAATGGCTCGGTGTCGAAGACTCTTCGGGCCGGAGCTTTGGTGTCCATTCCGACCCAGCCGTCTTAAGCGTTGGATCCGAAGATGCTTAACTAGGTGCATGCCGCTGTACAGCCCGTATAGTTCGTGCTTGAACCTTCTCCTCCAAACGCCATCAACGCAAACAGGACCAAAGATCGTACGCAGAACTTTCCTCTCAAAACAACCAAGAGCTTCTTCATCCGCTTTCAAAAGCTTCCATGTCTCTGCGCCATAGAGCAGGACTGGGTTGATCAGGGTTTTATATAAGGTCAATTTGGAGTTTCGAGACATGGGTCTGTTACTCAATTGCCTCTTGAGCCCAAAGAAACAGCGATTGGCAAGAGTAATTCTGCGCTTGATCTCGGTACTGGTGTTGTTGTCCCTATTTACTCCAGAGCCTAGGTAGACGAAGTCCTTGACTACCTCAAAGTTCCTGCTGCCCAATATGACGCTCTGTCCGAGACGTCGATGTTGTGCGTCCTTCCGTGATGACAGCATGTACTTTGTTTTGCCCTGGTTTATCGCTAGACCCATTTTAGCCGCTTCCGCTTCAATGCCAGCAAACGCCTCATTGATGGCTCGCTGAGTTCTGCACATCACGTCAATGTCGTCCGCGTAAGCAAGCAGTTGAACGGACTTCTGGAAGATCGTGCCTCTAGTGTTGGCGTGTGAGTTTCGCACGATCTTCTCCAACGATGTTGAAGAACTCACATGACAGCGTGTCGCCTTGCCTAAAACCTTTTTGACATTGAAGGTCTCGGTGAGTTCGTTACCGACCTTGATGGAGCAGCGAAAGTTCTCCATCGTCATCCTGCACAACCTGACGAGTTTGGCAGGAATGTCAAAACTAGACATGGCGCTGTATAGCTCGTCTCTATGCACGCTGTCATATGCGGCTTTGAAATCGACAAATAGGTGGTGGGTGTCGATCTGCATCTCTTGAGTCTTTTCCAGGATCTGCCGAAGTGTAAATATTTGGTCTGTTGTGGATTTTCCTGGCCTGAAGCCGCACTGATAAGAGTGCGTTGCATCATAAGGCATATCCTCCCTTAAAATCCAAACTACCATTTCCTCTAATTTCATCAATGCGACTTGGAAGTTTCCCCTAGAAAGCGAACGCACCTACTTGGCAACAGCCCGTGTCCTCTTCACCTAAAATCCACAAGTGGACCTCTGCCCCGTCTATCTCTCTGCCTGCTGCTCCTACCCTCTGTCCGTTGGTCCTGGTGGCAAATCTCTCAACGTAATTACTGGCCTGTCAGGCTTTATAAAATTTCCCATCAAACACTTAACGTACGTGAATTTAAAACAAGAACAGGTCCACTCTCCGCCTCCATCGCCACGACACAAGGCGATAAAACTAATTAAATGCATTCAAGCATTTTATCTTGAATCTCTCGGACGAGCGCTCAGCCTTATCTCGGTCCCACTTCAGCCGCCAATGCATTCGCTTCAACAGAAAAAAAAACCGCCGAAACCCGAGAGATAGAGCGAACTTCGAAGCCTTGCTGCCGCCTGCTCCAGCCAACCACTACATGTGTTTACAGACGACGCGACGGTGTATGCGCATGCAACGCGTGTTCGCCTGATGTGTACGCAATGAGGGAGAGAGCTTCGTCCGGCGATTACTTTTGTTAAGAGCCGCTCGCTCACAAGGACTTGAGCGGTGACTGGTGAGCCGTGTGCCCTCTGGCTTTGATGTATTGCCTCCTCCGGAGCCGATTGCATGTTCAATCGATAAATCATACTTTGCCGGCGGTTTTGATTTATTTGTTCATAATAATCTGCGCGCCGTACGCAGCGATGCAATCGATGGGGGAGACTCTTTTACGACTTTATTATGAGTCCTGTCCCGGCCATTTATGTTGGATCCTGACTGTCTTCCACCCCAACTCTGGTTATTGCGATTTAATTATTTCAGATACTTATGGTCTCGTGGCGGTGGGGAACGCGTGGAGCTGTGGCGGCGCACTTGTTAATGGTTGGTTGTTGGGGCAATTGTTCGAGAGTACGCGGGTTCATAATTGATAGCCCATGAAATCGGAAATGGGTTTTACTACGCACCACCTTCGGCCGACTTGAAGAGTTTACGGTGATCGTGGGAAGTCAATTGTTGCAATTTCAATGGTGACGAATTTAAAAGCAACAAGAGACTTGTGCTATTATTGTGCTTCTTTTCTTTGCTCTTCTTTGCTTTTCTATGCTTTTGTGTACTCACCGAAATGACTTTCGAGGGGTTGTCTTTTGAGTTTTTTGTCAAAGTTATGGGAGTAGGGTCAAGTGAGGTATGCGAAAACTGAAAGGATCTTCTTCACTTTATTATTGCAAGTTTATTGCGGCATTACAAAATTCTGCTTGATGTTGGCTGCCAAGAATACCAGCAGAGATACAACATAGGGTGCGTTGCATCTAGTTGGTTTCTCCCTATCAAAGTCTTACAATATTCAATTTAATTGATGCGCTTGCCATTACCCTTTAGGTGGCTGTCTATGTATAGACAGAGTACCTAGGCAGTACACGAGCAGTAACTGTTGTGACACACTGCATTTGACAGCCGAAGTGTCAAAAGGGCTTAACGTAAAATTGATTCACAGAGTAGAGCCAGGGTAATGTAAGTCTGCAAGTCAGAACTCAAGTGAAAATAGAGATCAAGAGCTTTTATTTCGAACTATTATTGAAACTTGGAGGGAAGCTGGGTTACTCACTGAGCCAGCGGGTAGTTAAGCAGTAAAGAAGGATCGCATAGTTTGCACTCACTCGGAGTTTCACCTGTGTTTTGGGTCCTTCGCAATATAGAGCAGGAACATGCTTTCTTTATCGCATGATATCTCTATAGAGTCAAATCACTATGTCAAGCTGCAGTGTTGGTTCTTTTTAAGGGACACATATGTGTCGCGCCACGCAAACTGCGACCATCACACGCTCTGACACTTTGGGTAGATTTTCTTGCTGGGGAATCTTTGGGATGCGATTTGCACATTTTTGCTTTGTACTCATCGTATTCGCAATTTGTTCACACTTTGGGCTGAATTCTTATTAATTTTCCAAATATTAAATTTTTTAAAATATTGATCACATTGTTCCATATCTGTCCATTAGTTTAGGAGCCCATTCAACGCCAAGAAACTAGCAAACAATCAAATCTTTTGTCTTCATTATAGTAGTATGAAGTATGATATCATAGTATGATGAAAATTGGTTATTTCTGAAAAGTGAGTGGCACAGCATTTCCGTTTGCCAATGATGTAGAATTGGAATAGGTGGAGAAATGATTAAAGAGTGGTTGCATCCGTTGGTCGAAGTCACCATATTTTCTGGATTGGAAAAATAGAACTTATGGACTGACGCTGTTTAGAAAAAAAACCTTTGTGTCTAGAACCGTGGATTTAAACAAGGGTACTCACGCTCTGTGTAAAGACGTGTGAAGAAGAAAATGCTGATTGGTGGCCAATGAGCCTGCCATCTCGTATTTTTTTTGCTGCCAAGACGAACAATCAAGACTAAAGATGCATTGTGGTTTAGCACGACTTAACTGTATAGATCCTAGAAGAGACACCAATCAGAGTCAAAATTTGTATTTGTATTTATTACTAAGAAGTATTTCTTACAATGATAAAATAACAATAATTTTTCAAATTATGTAAGCCTTCAATTTATGTTTAGTTTTAACATATGTGTGAATAGTATTTCATTTTCGTTCATCAATCATTTAATCCGCAAAATAAGCTACACTAGAGTTTCAAAAATGCTAAAATGGAGTTTCTATTGGTGCTTCTAGTTTACTTTATGTTATTGGGGAGGCTTCCGCAAGCGAGAATAGTCAAAGAAAACAAAGAACTGACGTTCAGAAGTTAATCTGTGTAAAACACAAATTATTAATGGAAAAGTAAAAACATTTTATTCAAAGTATTGGCCACTGTTTTCTATACATTTTGACCACCTTTCTGGCAATTGGTGAATACCACGCCAATAAAATTGTTCGTCTTTTAAAGCAAACCAATCAGACACCCAATTTTCGACTTCTTCGTAGGAATTAAAGTGCTACTCAGACAATGCGTGTCCCATCGCTGAAAACAATTGGTAGTCGGAAGGAGCCAAGTCTAGTGAATACGGCGGGTGGGGTAGCTGCTCCCAGCCAAGTGTTTTGATTGTATGCTGAACCGGTTTTGCTTTGTGTGCAGGTGCATTGTCATGGAGGTCGTTTCTCGATCAATGCATGGTTCAAATTGATCATTTGTTGTCGGTAGCGATCAGTATTAACGGTTTCACCCGGTTTTATGAGCTCGTGGTACACCACACCTTTCTGGTCCCACCAAACACACAGCATTGTCTTCTTGTCGAATCGATCTGGTTTTGCCGATTTTGTCGATGTTGATGGTTGTCCCGGAGTAACCCATGATTTTTTCCGTTTAGGACTCTTAAAATAAATCCATTTTTCATCGCCAGTAACAATCCGATGCAAAACCCATTTTCAAATGGGCAAAATTTCACAATTGTTTTTTCGGTTTTCCATCTGTGTTTCATTCAATTCATGTGGCACCCATTTTCCACAATTTTGGATCTTTCCCATTTCCATAGCTTTAACACGGTCAGAAATTGTTTGTTGTGCAACATTTAACATTGCTGCCATTTGCTTTTGACTCAAAGTGTCATCTCCATCCAATATCGTTTGCAATTCGGCGTCTTCAAACTGCTTTGGTGGTCTTCCACGTTCTTCATTTCTCACGTCAAAATCATTATTTCTGAACAGTTGAAACCATCTCTTGCATGTTGCTTCTGATGGAGCATGATCACCATATGCCTCGACGATGCGACTCTGCAGCACTTTTCTTCAAATGAACACAAAAAATTAATGCTTTCCGCAAATCATCACTTTCTGGTACAAAATTCGACATTTTTAACACGATGAAAAAATATGATTTTGTCTGTTCAATGACTTGATGCATACTAAATATTTTTCACAGATGTCATAGCAAACAAAAAAAAAAAAAATAAGGGCTCGTTCACAACAAATGTTCAATATCGAGACATTTGTATCTTGACGCTCACTTCATACCGGTATACCTGGTAGATTGTCAGGCTCTTTGGTTTGAATGATATTGTGTATGAGGCAAAACGTCCTGTATTTAAGCAGATTGTCGAAGGTACAACCGCAGATTAGAGCAGAGGGAAACGTGGTCATATCTTCTAATATTATACACAAAGCTAGTGATATTGTTATAGGCAACACTCAGCTTCCGTCTAGAGGCATAGTCTGGAGTGCAAAATATTTCACAGCAATACAGCAAGTGTGAGAAGGAAATACTGTGTTTCCCAGGGAGCATGTAGCCCACCATAAGCATTAGCAATAGCGGCATTGCCATCTCAAAATGCTCAAAGATCCAACACACTAGTGGTATCTCAGACTTACACTTACACATAGTTGACCGCAGGTAGCTGTCACCGACAGGTCTCGATGCTCATTCCTGACTTAGGTGGCCAGCAAATTAGAGAAAGAAACCTCCGCATCTGTTAACTTTCCTAGGCTTCTTATCCTTCCACATCACCTGAAGAAAGAAACGACTGACACATTCTTTCAGTATCACACATTTTTGTACAAAATCCACTAACCACCATTCTCTGTCCTCAAACCATCAGTAAGCATAACAGCAAACAAAGAACGATCACAAAGTTGAGTTGTCCGTTTGAAGCTAAACCCCAATGACTCCTCCAGACGTGACACTATCTCGGCGACCCTCCTCAAGCTCTCATTGGATACGTCCATAAAAGGAGGTCCCCCTCCTTATCTCTTAGACTTAAGTCTGTTTATTTGTTTTTTTTTCTTTCGCGAAACGATAACACACACTTGAGCCAAACAAACATTCGCGTAGAAGCGCCTCAATGAGACCGAAGTACCGGCGCAGCGTAGAAGCCAAGCCTCTTATCAACCACTTTGCATTTTTCTGCCAACTCTACAGCACCAATCCGGTCGCCATTCAGCGGCAGTCAGCGGTTTTCCAGTGAAATCTCAACACATCGCCGGAGCCACCGTTGACCACTGGCGAAGCCTTTCTCTTCCAGGTGCCGGTCGACGGCAATGATGGCGCGATAACGGCTGAGCCAATTAATTAAATGCCTCCAATTCCAATTCAAAGTGCTGGCCATTTGTTTGACGTGAAATTATCTCGCGTGCATTTTTAATTGCCAGCGACAGACAGCGCCAACTGGTGCGGCGGCAAACCGTTTTGATGTGTCCGGCGACTGCGCGCCGCAACGGTCTGGCATCGCTAATGTATGCGCCCGACCTATTACCACTCGGCCTGCCCACCCACATGTCAGAATGAATCGCAGTTCGAATGTCGAATCCTCTTTCCGCTAAAGTGCTCGCCTTACGCTTACGCCATATGACAGGCAGCGTGGAAACCGCAAAATTAATAAGGCAGGACATCTCTACAGATCGGCGACCGCGGCTGCGGACGAGTTAGCACAGCGGATACGGTGACCATATCTGTGGTCAATCTCATTCTGGCCTCGAGTTGCGGTCACTATACTCGCCGGCGATGACGATGAAAGGTACAAATCATCGTGTGCGCGAGATAAATATAGCAAATGTGGTCACATGTGACTGCCTTGCGGCACGTCGTTTGCACCGATCCCCCCTGGCCGGCAACAAATCGTTGCGCCTTCTCCGGCGGCTTCGTCACCGTCGCCGGCCGACTTGCACTCATAACTCGGCGTTTTATGGTCCGAATCGCTAAGTGAATTCTGTCATTATGATTATTTAACTCTTTTTTTTTTGTTTTTTCGTTCTTTAGCTCTCTCCCGCTCTGCCTTGTCTGCGTGCCAGAGCCAGAGGTTTGGGGGACTTTTTGCTCTGTTTGGCTCATTTCGCTTCGTTCATTTGGTTGACTCTTTATGCGTTCGGCGTCGTCGCTGGTGCTGCCGCTGCCTGTTGTCATCATCGTTCGCGGAGTCATCGTCGTCGTCGTCGTTGTGGTCGTCGTCAATGTGGCGTATACTCGTAGGCACTCGTGCTTGGTCGGCCGTATATGACGAGGGGAGACGTTGTCGTTGCCGATAACTTTGCGGCATGTCAGATGGGATTATTCGCGGCGCTGTACGCCGCGCCGTGTGTGCCATTTACCGACTTTCATCTTCCATCATAATGCCATTCATTCGAGTTATCAACACATCGCAGGCCCGTTCGGATTGTTTGGAGAGGTGAATAAACATCGCTCGTCTGGATTTATTGGGAGTCATTTAGCATATTCGCTTTGATGATAGCTTTTATTTAACCAAAAAAAAAAATCGTGAAGAAGACGATCTAAAAGGCGAAGAGCACTGCCGGGGAGTTGGCGTTATTCCGGGATCACGTGTGAGTCTCGCCCGACATGTGGAATGGGACGGGGTTTATGCCACCTCGGGATATCTTGTGGAGATTTCTTAAGAATTGTTTGTCATTCGTTCAACGGGACTGGTCGCTGGTGCAATGTCCTAGCAGTCTTGACAGAGGTGCCTTTGCTGACGTGATGTGAGGCGTCAGCGAGTTGAAAAGTGTCAACTCCTGTGAATGAGACTCGTCACACGATCGGTGATCAGTCTGGCACAAACCCACTTGTCAGTTGTTCAAGTGTGCAGAAGAGTGCTGTGGGATTCACGCCACGAGTTGCAATTTAAGAAGCGAATGTCAAGCTGCTTGCAAGGACCCGATATCGCATGTGACTTCGGCTGATGGTTATAAGTCAGGCCCAGACGTATTCTTTCTTGAGCTGTTATGACGTCTCCTTCATTGTCTATTCCTGCGTGAGCCATGCCTTCTAGTTAGTATTCGGGTGTTCACGAGAAGTGTCACCTAGCAGAAGGACACCTGTCAACTAGAGAACGTCCACCTCACAGCTGGCACTAGGTAACGACGGGGAAACCTATGAACAGGTCATGCCACGGCGTTTAAAGGGTGCGTTTGACGGCAGCGTATTCACTAATGAGGGGAAGGTGATAATTGGACAATTCCTGGCGCCGAATGGGTGCGCCTGATGAAGAACTATAGAAGCGGCTGGGGGCTAAGCAGGTCAGGGAAACACCTGACCGGAGGCAATAGGAATGCGACGCCTTCAGACGGTAGCTAGCTTGTGGAATTTGAAGAGAGGTTCAACAATAGAATAAGCTCTTCTGTGACAGTCAATTGTGCCATTGTTTGTTGTTACTTGCTCTTTGCTTTGAGCTATAATGCACAGATTTCCTTGACCAGAAAAAAATTAGCTCGGGATGCCTCGAGGTCGTTCGGGTGTAAGTAGTTGCTAACATTTTTGACTTTGTCACATGCAACGAACCAGGCTTGAGTTGTCGAATGATTTGGCACCAAACCTTTGAATGAATGCCATTTACAGGAACACTAGCAAAGACCGCTAGTGAACCAGATGCGAGACACGTCCTATGTATTAGCATGAATCTGAATTGAGACAATCATGTCTAAATAGAGGAATACTCCTGAAAAAATAAAGAGATGCATTAATACCATAAATGCTACTCCAACAGCTAGACGACCCTCGGCAGAACGAGGACGTTGGCTCAGTTCGAAAAACTCACCTGAATTCGCTCTGGCATTAATCCTGATGAGTTAGAGTCGATGGGTGATGATCGAGTGGCGTGGAGATCTCTTATGCTTTAGTTTGGTGCCCCTTTACTGAACCATGCAGATCAGGAAAATAATACTCATTCCCTCATAAAATGGTAGCAAGACTGAAAGACCCGCTTACCAATCAATTTACCAGTTCGGCTAAAACTCCTTGTACTCGAATTCTGCAGAAGTTAATATTGCATACAGTATCGGCGAGCCAACAGCTCCGTGTTGCTAACTATTTGTAATGTTGAAAGTTGTGGTCAAAATTAGGTCTCCACTCACTACGCCAAACAGTCACCTGTCATCATGTTTACATATGTCAGAGTCCCTCCAACCTGCTCCAAGTCCAAGTCCTATAACGGCCTTCTCCAATCATCAGACTTTCATTTAATATGTCGCTTGTTCTCGACAGCCCTGGGCATCCTTGTAAACATGACCATAACACTGGCCCATACAAGCGAAGGTCGCAACCGAATGCTCAGAAGCGGATGACCAGATTGACCATAGATAGCTGTCAGTGTATGCCAAACGTTAAATAACCCGCCACCAGGTAACAATTTGAAACTAATTGACTGTACTATCTCAAAAAATTCAACGTGCAACGGACATCCGTGCCCATCCAGGAAATGCAGAGCTTCGTGGTACCGTCTTCAGAATCACCACCCTGATGCGCTTCGTCATGTTCGCTATTAGTTGGTAATTAATTTTGTAGTAGCGAGTAAGTTCAGTTTCTTGGTGACAAATCAAATAATCATTGAAAGTAGAGGAAAGGCGCATTGAACAGAATTTAGTGCTTTTTGAAATACGCTGCAGTGGGTTGGTTGGTTAGGAGTCACAAAAATCTCTGACGTCGTGACGAATGCTCCTGAGCATCTAGCCGTCTCTTCGATCTTCGACTAGGTCATACTACCACGTTTGCCTATATGATCATTTAGGCTGTCATACAAGCATGATCCTACAGTGGCTTTCCTAGGTGAGGCGAGAGCAGGACAGTCGCAGAGAAAATGCTGAGCACTCCTCATTCTGTATAGGCAGCTTCTACAGAGGGCACTGGAGAAAAGGCCTAGTCTTTTTGCATGGAGGCCTGATAGGCAGTATCCGGTGATTATTCCCTCTGCATTGCTTACTTTTGATCTCATTAGGGAAATGAGACTACTTGTCGTTTTTTTTTTTTATTAAGATGAGGCCAGACTTGTTTTGTCGTTTGGCAGTTGATGTCTGTCAAGCATCTGCCATTTACAGTACAAAGTTTATTGAGTTGTAACTTGAAGGTTGTCAAAGAGAGGGACCTATGTTACAACAAAGTCCATTCATCGGCAGTCTAGTAACGTATTCATCGATCTCCTCAGCTCTACAGTTTCCTAGAATGTCTCTATGGCCTGACACCAGGGACAGAAACATTTTGAAATGATTGGATATTTCGTTAAGAGATGTGTGGCAGTTGAACGCGATACTTAAACGTCACCTGAATTTTCAATGGAGTGTCACCATTCAGGTGTGGTGGCTGTGGTGGCCCGTGGCGTTGTGTGTTTGTGCGTCGACCCCAACCTCGACGTCGTAGGTTCGATTCCAGCTCTGAGCGATAAAAATAATTTTCACGACCCCACCTCTTTCGAGTCACTGACAATGCTCAAAGAGTATTTCCTGTCTAGAAATATATTATCAAGCTTTCCGTTCGGCCGTTCGGAGTCGGCATAAAACTGTAGGTCTCTTCCACTCGTGTAAAAGAACAATAGCACGCACAACATGAGTGGTTGCAGAGAATCTAATCCCTGGCCCTCTATGGGCTGTAGCGCCACCCATATTATTATTATTATTATTATTGTCACCATTCAGGTCACTTATGCGATCAAGAACTAAAAAGTGATGTCTAAGCTTAATTGTAGTTGCACTCATCAGTCGCCAAGGATGTCCCACTGCCGCTGGATACCCTATCATCTGTCGTGTGTGTCCGACTCCCACATTCCGCAGGTAGGACGAAGAAGGAACTCTAAGATGCAGTGGCTGCAGTGATTAAGGCATCTTTGTAAAATCAAATTGGTCAACGACTGCTCTTTTATGTGGAACGCATCGTATACAGTGGCAAGCCTCCAACGAGCACACTTCCGTACGACTGGACAGCATTGCTACGCCTTAACGACTTCCTGGTGAAAAATGCGACCAATGGTAAGCAACTTCCACTCATCAGTGCAGCTTCGTGTCGCGTTAGGAAACACATATTCAAAAACAAATGCTCTCCCAATTGCAACAGTCGCTGTCCCTCCTCCCTTGAACATCAACCGAACACAGCGTCAGCTCAATCAAAGATTGCGCTAGATATAGTCTCCAGCTACAACGATGGTGGTCATTGGCGGCTACTCCGACTTCAGGCTAAACCATTCCTTGTAGTTTTTTCCACATTTTTTTGCTGTTCTTTTCTCCATTCACATCCTCAGCGTCCGACAGCGTATGAGCTCCGTCCGAGGCGGCCGCCTCTGGCCGTGCTCATTCACATGTGAATGCACGATCAGATATGTGCCTCGCAAACGTCTTGTGTCAATTCAAATTGACTCGTACGGAGAGGGACGTCGCGACGTGGCAATGCTGCGACCGCCGTGCCGTAGCTGCAAGGCTTCACTGCCGACGGATTATGCACTTATCTCCTAATGGCAGGAATGAAGCGTAGCTGGAGGAATTCGTAAAGCCAGTCGCGATATGACATCAGAAATTAATTACTTGACTCACCATCGTTTCAAAGGAAGCCCCCCGAAGGCTTATCGGGCGATGTTGCCTTTTTCGCTGTCGCCCGAGCGGAGCGGACGTCGGAGTCGATTCAGAAAAGTGCCGCCGCCAAAACATGCGTGGATTAACTAATTGACAAGTCATGTAGAAATATCGACGTGATGAGTCTTCAATTTGTATTCCAAGGATTCGGGCGGCTTGGCGGCACGGAATGGAGACGCGATGACATCTCACTGATCTGTCACACTGAGTTTGAATGCACATCTGCCTGACATCTGTCACACAGTGCGCCCGTAATCGATTTGGATTTCGGCTTCGAAGGCCGGACATCCCGCCGCCGCTGCCGCCTACTACTGCTCCACGTGTTGGAGAGTTAAAACACATGCAGCCTTGCATCTCGCCGTCTGAAGATCAACACCTGAGATAGCCCCGAGAGCGACACCAGCCTATCCAGCCTCGGACACCAATGCAAACACCATCAGACACAAAGAGTCAATTAATTAGTAGATCTCTCCCAGATTGCATCCATTAGCCCGGCCGGGGAGAGTGTGTGCGTCTGATCGACAAGACGAAGAGGAAAACAGTTAACGACAGAAACGCGGCGCGGCGTCGACCAAGGAAGTGGGGAGGCGTCTTCGATGATAACAAACGCCGGACCACGGAGAGAAAATGTTATCGAAGCCGAGGCAGCGGCAGCCGATGTCTGTGTCGCCGCCAGCATGCAGTTCCCGACTCCTGGCTTCAAGCGCTCCAACTTAAATTGGAAATTAATCGATAAGAGCGGACTCCTTTTCGTGTTCCCTCTGTGTGCTGCGCCGAGCCGGGCAATCGCGTGGAGCAGAGTGCAGCTTCTGGAGTGGAGTGGACCGATGCTCTAGAAAGGTTTGAGATTACATTGCGGCGCACGTAACCTGTGCGTGGAACTTCTTTGCCTGATGGTTGTCTCTTCTGGTCTCCTCTTTGGCTGGACTGGTGTGTTGGTCTGAATTAAATGACCGTTTCTGGGACGATTCGGAGACCGCTATTAGCGGGGCTAGCGCACCAGTCGGCAGAGGGAAACGATGACGGCGGCGGTGGCGGCTGTGTTAAAGATCATGCGTAGAGAAGGGGCAGGGAAACCTGTTCTGTCGAAGCTGATGATTAGTCTGCGTCTTTCTTGGTAAGCAATTCGTCGCAGTGAAATCGCACGAATGTCGGTGAGGAACGTAGCGAATCGTGCACCGTCGGACGGCCAAGGTGGGAATGATTGGTTGGGCCCGAATACACCAACGTAACGCATGCGCAACTTTTTTTGAGTTCCCATCGAAAGGGCCGGCACTGCTGAATTGAACTTTGCTTAAACTTTGTGAGGGAATAGATGGTGGATCTTTGAAAGGTACCCGTAACAGGCATGCCGTCTCTCCTCTCGACTCAGCGATCACTCTGAACGAGGGACTGCTTTTAGGCACTGATTTCCGGGGTTGAATAGGAATTATGCTTAGCGAGACATCTTGAGCTTTTCTGTGTGCAACCCATTGACGTACAAGCTGATTTTATTTACTGCTCTACTCGAGGTTGAGTCTCGTTTTTAAAACGCCCTCTATCCGACTAAAGGTAGCACCCGGTTTCAGCCAACGGGTGGCCCTTTTAATACCAAATATATGTTGCCAACAAGGACGTCTCGGTCAGAATGTCGCAGCAAGAAGAAAGATGGCTAGGTCATGTAGAGCGGATGGCAACCACTGCTCCGTCCCGAAAAATCTTCGAATCCAAACCCAGAGGGACGGCGCAGTAGAGGAAGACCGCGACTCAACCAACTATGCGTTCGAAACTGGAGACAGCTAGCTAAAGATCGAGCTGGCTGGAGACGCTTGTTGGTTGAGGCCCAGGTCCACCCCGCAAGTAAGTAAGTAAGTAAGGGTTGCCCTTTTGAGGAAGTCGTGGTTGCTGCCTCACAACTCGAGGAGAGTATCTCGTCGTTTACGACTCTTAGATGTGAATGGTGTTGATTCAGTTCAGTGTAGAAGTGGCATTGCAACCGAGCAAAATTTAAGGCGGGGGTGGTTAAACTAGGGGTGGTGTTATTTAATTTCATGGGAAATGGCAATGATGATACATAGTGTGATAAATTAATTTTTGGACTGCAGTAATAGAGCATCTACTCCGCGTTACGGTTCACTTTTAGACTTTTCACATTTCCACTGGAACCCAGGATATACATTTAGGGTAATTTTGGACTGACTTCGATGTTCATGTCTCAACAATGCTTTTGGGTGAATTTTTCGCTAATGGAGCTCTTTCATCTAGCTCGCCACAGGATTATTGACATCATTACTATTCCCTCTGCATGCCTTAACTAAGCATGCAAGTGAGTGGTACAAATTAAACGCTATCGTTCCGTCAGCCATTGAATTGATCATCGACGACATCAAGAATTGCATGTCCTCTACGAGCACCCACAAGCAGTAATTTATCAATGAAGCACCCTGAAGGACTGTCGTAATAAAATTAATTAATAAAATTCAGAAAAAACCTCTACACATGACCCTGCTGTGACTTTACCAAAATCACGGAAGAAGTAGATTAAGAGAAGCTATTTCCAAAGACCCAGAAATGTGTGGTAAGCAATCAACTAGAGGTGCAGGATGCCATTCTGTCCCAGGTCATCACAAGGGGTTCATTAAAACAGAAGACCTATTCTAAACTTGTAAGCCAAGATGTGCGAGTTACAGATGCAACAAGGCTGTGCAATTCTTACGATCGTCTTACGACGTGATGGCAATCAAGCACACTCTAATGCAATTTAAATACAAACATTTTGAATAGCGATTGAAAAATAGGCGACACGAGATGGTCTTTTTTGAGTGAGGACGAAATTTATGTTATCGAGCAATGACGGATCCTTTACTCACCACCAGGGTAAAACATTACAATCGACAGCTATAATTTTGAGGTAGTGAAGGAGTTTTTCTAACTCAGGGCAAATGTGAACTCCATGAATGACATCTACGTCGGATATATGGTCCTATCTGCGAAGGAGGCGAATGGAGTAAAAAACAACAGTGAACTCTACGTCGACAACACTGGCTCTGCCACATCTAGCGCTTGGAAAACTAACGCTCCTGCTAAGAGGGTCTTCAAATACCATCCTCCTGGATCTAGATGGAGAGGAAGACCGAACCAACGGGATAGAGATCAAGTCATCGCAGATGTAAGACAGCTTATCCTTGATGACTGGAAGCAACGTGCCCAGGACAGTCAACGATAAAAGGTAGTTACACGTAGTTCAGGCTCAGACCCTCATGAGTCTGGTAAGTAAGTAAGGATCTGTGCATGAGTCTTCTCATCATTAACTTATACAAAATGATACAGTTTTTCGATAGTATTCCCTACAGATGAGTCAGACAAAGCCTGGTGTTTATCCAAAGCAGTGGAAGACCCACTTGTTGCTGCTGAATTATCTTCAAGTATGATCATGGTATGTGAATCTTGAGTGTTACACAAAGTGAGGTTAAAATGGAAGATTGTCGCTGAGTGGAGAAATAGTGTAAAAGCAATTATTTGATTGTTTGTCATATGGTAAGGCATGTATGGGAAGACTTACCATTTACCTCGTAAGTAAGGTATCGTGTGGTTTGATTTTCAATTGACTTTCTTAACAGATCACGTCATTTTTATTCAGTATCGTTTGGCAAGCCATCGTGGAAGGACTCAAACCACAGCAGTGTCTGCAAATTGCTTGTTCAGCTGGATTACGAAAATCAGCGCTCTGTGAGAAACATTTGCCGAGGGTTTCGACTTCTTAATGAAACCAACACCGTTCTCAAATTTGAGTCCCACTTTTACGTGCTGGATGTGGCCGGTTGGACCACATCCAGCACGTAATGAAGAACTGGCAGCTGAGAGAGTATGCAAATACCGAGACGAATCGATTCGTCATCATTGTCAGCAGCTTGGCTTGGCGGATTTGACTATGTGCTTCCCGAAATCCAAGCTACGAGCCATACTGAGCGTGAACCACTTTTGAGGTTGGCCAACATTTATAATAATATAATATGGAAGGCGCTACAGCCCGTAGAGGGACAGGACCTAGCTTCTCAGCAACCACTCTTGTTGTGGGTTCTCTCACGAGGTAAAGGGACGTACAGTTTTATGCCGACTCCGAACAGCCAAGTTTAAGAAGCCTTTTCTAGACAGGAAATACTCTTTGAGCATTGTCAGTGACTCGAAAGAGGTGAGGCCGTGAAAAAAATTTCTGTCGCACAGAGCAGGAATCGAACCTACGACGTCGAGGTTGGGATCGACGCACATGCCCATAACGCCACGGGCCACAACAAGTAGCCAACATTTGCATGATATCATTTTCAAAAAGTAAATGCCATGACTGTCGTGTGTTTTATGTTTTTAACCAATAATACAAATTCTAAGTTCACTTTCAAATTTACGTGTTTTATTTTACATTACAAATCAAACCTCACGACGAGTAGTTTCGACATCATCAAGACATTTACTTATTTCTCAGGCCAGCGAGTGTTGGAGGACCTGATCCTGAGTTAAATTCTTCGTCCAATCTTGACCGCCCAGAGCACGCTGCCCGCAGTCGCCAGGATCAACTCGCATTGCGTACACCAAAGGCCTTCTTAGCCGGATCATTGGTATTCATCCGCTCAAAGTGACAGAGCTGAGCTATCTAGACGGAGACCCAGACTTATCATTTCCTACCACTGCACAAACAGGACCACATTTTCGACGCAAATAAAGTGAATATTTCGGATCTCTCTTAGTTCCCTTTGCCAGTCATCCATAAAATTCCCATTTTCACTCAGTGAAGCTAAGAAGTTACAAGCGGCAGCATTTTGAACGTTTCGCCTGAATTCACTTTTAATGGATTCGCAGCACACGAATCTGCCATGGCTCAACCAACGCCACACCCGACGTCTCCACTCATAGCCTGAGCTAAAAGCGCAGATAAATTTCCAATATCGAAGAGGACCGCCGGGACCACATCAGTCCACAATGTCTGCATCGATGCTCACATCTTTATTTAAAAAAAAAAAGAACAAGTGAAGAAGACCATGGAACAACTATGTGTGTTCTGAGCCTCCCTGGCACCTCTGGGCCTCCGCCTCCTTCTTCCACGAAGGAGCCGTCGTTGAAGGCAGAAGAACTGAAACCGTAATCACACAATATGCGCCATGACTGAGCCCTCATCTCCACACACAGCCGCTCGTCGCTTCACATAGCGCATACGAGCGCTTAAGACCCGGGGGCGGTTCGATTTGGTGCATTTACTCATTCCAGGGTGTCGGTAATTATAGGGAGTTTATGTCTGCGCTTCCTTTTATAATGCCTGCCCCCTACCCCCGTGCGCTTTGCTGCTGTCCGCCTGTGCACCTTCGTCTTCATTCTTTCAGCCTCTGATTGCTGAATTATCTTCGCCGTGAAATCAAAACGTGGGTTGGTAAAGATCGCTGGTGCTCTGGGGCCGATGGCGAGGCGCGATCGGTGGTTTCCTCCTCTCGAAGGTGGAGTGCTGTATGCCGTAAGCCGCGTCCATGGGATCGTCGCGACGGTATGCATGCGCTCGCTGCGCCGATCGCTGTGCGAGGAGCTCAATGTTCACTGCTCAGTGCTCAGTGGGTGTGTAATGGAAATTGAATGCATTAATTTGACGGGCCAAGACTGGATTCATTTTATCCGATGGGGTATTAATTAATTTTAAATATATTTATTCAGCAGGAAACGAGTTCGCAAGACGCGCGCTCTTGCGGCGACTGGTAGTGCTTTGATTTATGCGTTCGATAGGAAAGAATGCAGCTCACGAGTGTAGATGATGCGAAGATGACGAGAATGCTACCTTATTCGAGGAGCTGTGGGGGCCCGGTAGCAACCGACGTGATCCATTCAAAGGGGAACAATAGAAGCGATATCTTTTTAGAAATCTCACAGACAGTCAGGTGATTGGAGAGATATCTAGTAATTAGTCGAATAAATAGTAGACTTCTTATCGAAGATGGCTCGACTGCACGCATAAATTCCACGAACATTTCTGTGCGTGCCGCTTCTAGGTCGAAGTAATCACGCGATTTATGTGCATCCATTACGACGAGGTTGTGACTAACATCTCAAGAAGCGAATGATCACCATTTCGCCACAAGATCTCTAAAATATACGGGGAAGCCACATTGCACTTGAAACTTTCATAATTCATGTGGAATATCGTGACGATTTTGTTTCTCCTTGCCGATCAGTTGATGTTTCTGGTTCATTCTTGTGAATATCGCCTGCAAAGTGTTTTATTTCAGCCAGGTAAGATAAGAGTGCCGCACTTAGGTCCTCTTTGAATCCACCGTGCTACCACTAACCGCTGATTGATACCCTTATTAGTGCGTCTACTCTACACTCTTCAACTTACATACGTGGCTAGGTTTGCCTGGCACTACGAAAACATTATTTTCACAGCACCACCCCTTTCGAGTCAGCGACAATACTCCTCAACTCACTTTAATTAACTGAATCAAGCTTTAAAAAAGGTATTATTCAAACCACTGCCGTCGACAGCACCCACCGTGACTGATGTACCCAAGATTGTGCAAGAGTTCGTAAGACAGATATGCTAGTGGACTGAGCTCATGGTCTCCAACATCGTAAGGTCTACACAGATGAGATTGACGCTGCTGTGGATTAAACAATTTTTCTTTGAAAATGAGGCTGGAAACAACGATTCACTCAACGTAGTACGTTACAGAGGCACAGCATTGATACAGGACCTGTGGACCTGTGGTTTTTTTTTTTTTTTTTTTTTAATTTCATTTTTATTTAATTCCGCTCTTATATCTAACTTAATCCTAGACAAAATGTTTAATTCTAGCTAAAATTTAATAATTCATTTGAACTTATAACTAACTTACTGACCCTATGCGGGTACTCTAAGCTAAACTAGTCTAACTCTAATTGCCTTTCGGCCTATTCTATCGGTTTTTTCATGTTCTGTCCGCAGACGTATTAAATGATGTTTTGCCAAGAAAACTGTGGACCTGTGGTTCATGCAGGATAGTGAGCAATCTCACACAACCCTACAATCGATCTTTTGAGCACCAAATTCCCAAATTTCGTTATCAGTCCTCCTGGCGATGTCAATTGACAGCATCAGCGTTGCGCCTTTATTTTTTTTATTTTTCTTTATTGCTGGGAACAATGAAGGACCTATGTTATGCCAACCAACAACGATTCAGGATTAAATCATTTAAGAACAGTCTCATCCAAGCAATCCTTGAGTTACAGCCCGAAATTATCAATAAAGGGTAACAGATGCGAAGTCTAAGAAGGTTGCGATATTGTTTGTATAGATGTCTCTGTACTGGCCATGTGTAGCTTATCAGTTCACAATATTGAACGTTTGACACTCGCTAGATGTGCCTGATTGAATGGTGGATTTCAACAAAATCTATTGCGAGCTCTATTTCCTTGCGTTCAACAAGTGATTGAGTAATGGACTCGATCACCGGACCGATATTGATTTTGAATAAAACACAAATTATTAACGAAGTTATTGTCATTTCTTTTTATTGTGATAATATTGGTATGGTTCAATTATGTATGGAACAAAATATTGACCAAATGGCGGCCGCGACCTCGGCGGAACAGCTTCATCCGATGGTCCAAATTTTCGATGACGCTGAAGCGGCCATTGAGGTTCTATGCCGTTAATGTGCCGAATTATCTCATCCTTTAGCTATTGAATTCTTGCTGGCCTATCGACGTACACCTTACTTTCAAAAAAATCAAACGGTGTCAAATCACATGATCTTGGCGACGAATTGACATCGCCACCACGTGACATAACACGGCCATTGAATTTGTCGCGCAAAAGAGCCATTGTTTCGTTAGCTGTGTGGTAAGTGGCACCGTCCTGTTGAAACCAACGCGTTGCTCGATTGTGTACCTTTCCATGGTTCAAATTGAGTTAGTCTGAACTTGAGAAATGTCAAACGAAATACAGAAAAAAAACTAGACGTATGGTGGTATAATATGGGTGGCGCTACGGCCAGTGGAGCGCCAGAGCCTAGCTTTTCAGCAACCACTCGTGTTGTGCGTGCGATTGTTCTCTCACGAGTGGAGTTTATGCCGACTTCGAACGGCCATGTTTGAGAAGCTTTTTCTAGACAGGAAGTACTCTTTGAGCAGAAAGTGGTGAGGTCGGGAAAATATTTTTTGTCGCACAGAGCAGGAATCGGACCTTTGACGACGAATTTGGGGTCGACGCACATTCACACAACTCCACGGACCACCGGTCGATGTTGCGATGTATTGATTGATTGTGTGTTCTGGTCGACAATAGAAATGTTTTGATGGTACGACTGTACGCTAGCGTGATGCTATGGACTATTTATGGCGAACGAAAAAAATCCATAAATCAACAAATCATTTTTAAACAACCACGATCGACCACTTCACTGGCCGCTCAATCTGGTCTGCCAGTGTGACCGTCTGCGATTGTGTTCTCATTAAAAGTTTTAAGTGTCTTGTAGTGCGGGAGCTTGTGGCATCAGACCATTTACGAATAGTGTGATCATCCGTGTCAAGCATCAGAACATTCTTTGCAGTACTGGTAGGCATAAATCCCACCGAAAGGGCACCAAATTAGTGCCCAATGCAATACTCTCGTCCATACATTCGCCCATCTTCGATCTGTTTGTGATCCATGGCAGAAGAGCATCCAGTGTCTGATGGTACACTTCCAGTTGAATCTGTAAGAGAATCTGGTTGAAAAGTTATTTGCGAAAGTTTTTCCATGTCCACTCAACGAACGGCCGCCAAAAGCCTCCTTTCAACATTCCCCAGTTGACAAACCGGCCAGATGGCAGTGCCGCCACAAAAATTCCGAATAACTGTTAACTGTTCAGACCCAGAAACAAATAATTAGCGTGTCTCAATCGAAGTAGCCGCAACAAAAGCAATCAACTCCGGCAAACATTTGCTACCGCCGCCACTGCCTCGGCCGGTCACCACCGATCTCGGACACCGGCAGCTGCAACTGTCATCTCGATACGAGCGAGCCGTACCTTCAATAAAGGAACTCACTCAATTCTCGCACGCATGAATGGTTTAATTACAGAAAACATACGCTGCCCGCTCCTTCATGTTTGCCATCCCATCCCAGAACCGTACCAGATCGCCGATGAACGGAGCGCACACAAAAAAAAAAGATCACAAAAAGATCATACACGACACCGACCCAGCGCACAGCACCAACTTCTGTTTAGAGTTTCTCTCCCCAGCCGCCCAGCCCAGGGGAAAAGTATCAACTCACGATACCATAACAAATTTCCGATATTCTCTTTTGCCTGTGCTTGTGTTTCCTCTTCGCCGTCGCGCCGTGCCGCCCCATGGCCAAAATGCGATCGCTTCTCCGGCGAGATCCGAGACCGTAGCGAAAGGGAGCATCATCCCCCTTGCCGGTCCGCTGCCAGATCAGAATTCCTTTGATCTCCGATCGACTGTCAGCCGGAGTTTATTTTCTCTTCGTTTTTTGTTCATTCCTTAATATTTTTATGATTAAGCCCTTTTTAATTGTTTTTTATTGGATGCGGTTTCGTTCCGACTCCGACGAGAGCCGAGAGCTGGACCGAGGCACACCAATGAAAGGGTGCACCGAAGAGGATCGATTCAAGGTGGCAAGGGGCAATTAAATGCACAAGCCAACGCAATCAAACGTGCCTGGTGATCGGTGAGCTCGCTGGGGAACGGACGTGCGGAGGCTGACGAATGCCGGGACAAAGGATCTCTCTCAATTAGCACACGCATGTGTGATTTTCGAGCGCAAAGCGCTCCTCGGCGGCAGACATCAAATGCGCTCGGGCGGGCACTATGTGTGTTTTTTATGAGTTCGACCGGGTCGGCCCGAAGCATGCATTGATCTTGGACGAGCGGCTACCTCCTCCTGCCATCGGGAGACGTTGTATTGCGCACAATTCACTCGAGTAGCACCTCTGGGCTAAATGGCCCTATTCTACCAGGAGACGTCGCGGTCGCACTCACCCGTGGCCTGGGAACGGCTGATGATCCTCGAGGATGGGCGATCGTGGCCACTTTGGATTACGGCATGAAATCATGCGAAAATAAGTAAACAATTTGCGAGCAGCAATTTGTTCAGGGGACCGGACCGGTTGGTCTAGGGATCGCCCCGATCGCCTGATCGCTGGATCGCCCTCTTCATCGGGCGCAATTTACTTCAATTTCCAGTGTCGCAGGCACCAGGGGATCGGCGTCCACAATGGATCTGCATTTGAATGGAAGCGGATGGACAATTTGAGGGAGGGTCTTCGAGCGCTTTGTGTGCGCACATCATAATTTAAATTTTTCCATTCTCCACGTCCTGAGGGATGACGACGAGACGAATGTGCGTTGCGCATGCAACGCTCTGCCTCTGGAGAATGCACTGGGAATGGGTCTTAATGCTTTCCAATTGTTCGATGGGACCATCTGGATGACAAAAGGAACGGAAAGTAGGCGATACGGATTTATTTAAATGACGATGCGGCGAGTTATTAGAGAGGGACCCATTGTTCGGGCGAATAAAGCGGGATGTGGTCGCAGGGGCAGATGAGAATGGGAACTACTTGGGCTATCATGGTCGGCGAGTGTGTACTCAATTGCACACAGTTGGCCAATTCAGTGATGTGCTGGAGTTTTCGTTTTGTGCTATCAAATGCAACGTTGTTCACTTCCCAGGGCGGAGAGCAATGGCGGGATAATAGATCACTTTCTCTCGGGCCGGCAATTTGATTTCGATTGATTGGGTCGGAGAATCTGTCTGTCCATTGAAAAGACCATTCAACTCATCTGAAAGAAGTGAGGAGGATCAGAAGAGGTTGGTATCCTTCTCTTCATCGAAATCATGCATTCACTCAGATATGTACATCAAACTGAACTGTACGCCGGAATGATATGAAACTAGTTCCCGGTTTGTCACTTTAAAAGATGGTTCGCTTATTAATGACTGAATGGGCTGTCTTAATAGGTGTCCAACATCGAAATGCTCTACGTTCTACAGGGTACATGGCTCGTGTTAATAAAAATATTCAAGAAGATGCAAATCTATCGAGAACAAGCCATTTAGGCTTGTATTTTGGTACATTTTGCCGCATTTGAATTTGCTACGTTCTGCATTCTACATTCAGCTCATGAAAATGTGGAGGACATGCGACGATTGGGTGCTTAAATTTGTTTCGGTGATGTGAACAGTCAGTGGAGGCCTGTGGCGTTGTGGGTATGTGCGTCGACCCCAACCTCAACGTCCTAGGTTCGATTCCTGCTCTGTGCGACGAAAACAATTTGCACGACCCCACCTCTTTCGAGTCACGGACTATGCTCAAAGAGTATTTCCTGTCTAGAGAAAGCTTCTCAAACAAAGCCTTCCGGATTCGGCATAAAACTGTAGGTCCCTTCCACTCGCTAGGCCCTGGCCCCCTACGGGCTGTAGCGCCACCCATATATATATATGGTATATGTGAACAGTCCATCAACCATACCGTCGTATCAGTTCTCGCGGTAGGATCCTTGTTGTTAATCGTCTGTCTACCACAGCCTAAAACACTAAAAAGACTATGAACGACCGACGGCCAAGGCAAAGGATCACGTGTCGCCCAGCTGGAGCCACTCACAATCGGATGGCTATTTCAATTACCAGAACTTTATTTGATGCAAGATCGTTAAATATTTGTATGTCCACTTATTCTTTTTTGGCTGACGTTACAGTCCGGGGTGGACCTGGGCCTTAGCCAACATGCAGCTCCATCTAGCCCGGTCTTGCGCTAGTTGCTTCCAGCCACGCACGTTCAACTTATTCAGGCCCCTTCTAGCTGAGTGCGGCACCGTAGGCGTGGTCTTCCTTTGCCGCGTTGTCCCTAGCGGCTGCAGTCGAAGACTTGCCGGGTCGGAGCATTGATGTCCATTCGCTCGAAGTGACCAAGTCATCTGAGACGAGAGCTTCGAACTCGTTTGACCAAGTCGATGTCGCTGTACAGCCCGTACAGCTCGTCATTCATTCGCATCCTCCAAACACCATCCGTACATACGGGACCGAAGATAATTCGAAGAACTTTTCTCTCGAAGCGACCAAGAATATCCTCGTCCGCTTTAATTAGTGTCATCGGTCACGGTCTTATATAGGGATATCTTGATTCTTCGAGAGATGGCTTTATTCCTCAGTGGCCTTCCAAGTGCGAAAATGCAGCGATTAGCCAGCGTGGTCTTCCGTGTTATCTCCGCGTTGGTGTCATTGCTTGTGTTCGGAGCCTAGGTAAACAAAGTCTGTCACTACTTCAAATTTGTATGTCCACTTTGCAAAATATTAGCTTGGATCCTGATCTGTATGTAATCAGACCAGATATTGCATGAAGATGGCAGGTTAGTTATATAAAGGGTGATTTTTTAAAAGCAATAGGAAAGTTTAAAAAAAAAACACATAAAATTCAGAAAAATGCATGAAATCTTTATTTGAATCGATAGTACGGTCCATATAATTTAATGTTTGAAGATTATTTCCTGCAAATATTGACCTTGATTGCGCCTCAAATGGTCCATCCGCTTAGTCCAATTTTGGCATACTCTTTCCAACATTTCGGCCGGCCAATTGACCGGTCCCGAACGTGAAATAAAATGTTCACCGAACTCGCCTCTCAATAAGTCCATTGTTTGGGCGTGCTGTGTGGCATGTGGCACCGTCTTGTTGAAACCACATGTCATGCAATTCAAGCTCTTGCATTTTGGGCAAAATAAAGTTGGATATCATCTCACCGTAGCGCTCACCATTCACAGTTACGTTACGATTCGCATCATCTTTGAAGAAGTACGGTCCAATGATGCCACCACCATAAACCGCACCAAACTGTGACTTTTCTGGAGTCATTGGTAGCTCTTGCAATGCTTCTGGCTGATATTCACTCCAAAATCGACAATTCTGCTTATTTACGTACCCATTGAGCCAAAAATGAGCTTCATCGCTGAACACAATTTTTCGGAAGTGAAACAAAACACGAAACGTGAGTCAGCTGTTTAAACCGGTGTTGCCAAAAAGTTAATAGCTAAAAAATCACCCTTTAGTTGGGTGGACGGGCGTAGACCATTTCCCATTGGGTCCCATTGTCCACTCCTTACAGTTTCATCGTACCTATCATGCTAATGTGTTGCTCTACCATCCTGATGTCCTTACGAATCTGGACGATCAAGTGGAGCAACATACGCCCAGACTGATTAAGTCTTAAAAGATACAGATAAGAAAACACAAAACGTCCAACTGCAGAGCTGTTGACAGCTGGAGTCGTCACATTGCTGCTGATGATCGAATCGATAACTGCTGCAGCTGCTGTGAAGTTGATCAGTGATCGTTGTGTGCTTTTGCTTCGACTGAACAGTCAGAGTTAATTTCAAAAAGTTAAAGGCAGTCGTAGCAGTAAAAAGTAAAAAGTAGGCAACATTTGCTACTACGACTGAAGCAATTCAAACTATTGCCAGGGATAGACGTCGTTTCTGAGTTGTCGAGTGCTTGTCCTTTCGAGTAAACTAGTAGCCCAAACAAGTTTTGGCATTTCACGGCATTTCGGATTTGAATTTAGCCGCTGCTTGCAACGTATCATGCCACGCCTTGAAATCGAATTGGTTATAGATAGAAATGCATATTTTTTTGTCCACAACCTTTTGGAAAAGGGAGTAACGACACGTCTAGTGATCCAAAGTCGTATGTCACAATTTGTATGCTTTCGCATGTGTAATACTCGATTCTGAGACGTTGGTAAGGATTTGCCGACATCGGTATGTCAGAATTCGTAACTCAATGGTCTCTATGGCGTAATTGAAAGTGCTTCATTAGACAAGTGGGCTGCACGGGGTATTGAGTAGGTACATTGACTCCCTACACATCCAATACCTTTTTCGAGACAAACATAAGAAATGCGTCAGTCAAGAAGTTAAATGATTGTAGGTTATCTAGCAACTATAGAAAAAGGAGACCCCTCTTAGCGTGTAGAATAACACGAGGGGTTGCTGTAGAACCTAAGCCCACGTCCAACTCGGAGTGTAGCGCCACCCACATGTATATTATTCATTAGACGAATTCGGTAGGAGTCTGATCTAGATTGCAGTTCTCTTTTACCCTTTGTTAATCGAGTGCACCCAACCGATACCAGCATGTTCTCCCGACACGACCAACTTCCAAGTCCCGCATCAGTTTGCAATCCCTACTGCCCATACGTCTCATTTGGCATCAGTTGATAATCGCATTATCTGCATCTAGCCCTCATCGTGATGACAATTCCCAGATGTACGCACTTTAGTTGCAAACTGTGCGCATCGACAGACGCATACATCTCTTCTATCAGCGCAATTTAGCCCAGATGGCCAGAGTGTGATCCTCAGCTCCTATCGCAGGCATCCATCAATCCGGTGAGTGCACCCAGGCAATGCGATCCTTCAAGAGTCCTTTGTCGTGTAATTAATCCCACAAGCAAACACTCGTCCCTTCTCTCTAGAGCGATGGATGAGACAAACAAATCCCGAAACAGAGAATCCCCCGCAGGTAGCAGCCATCCCGAGACATTAGCATCTTCATGCCATCCCTAAGCACTCTCAAATGGGGATTTGTAAGCGAATCCTTCCTGCTTCTGTGACGATTGCTCTGGTGACTGACTGCTCCGGCTCCACTCGAGCGACCTCCGGTGACATTTCTTTTGTCCACGCGGCAGGGGAAACAAAGACTTAATTCACTCGCTCAAAAGGGGAATTAGATTAGCCGTTCCCAATGGCCTCACATTGTCACTCGCTCACCTGCGCCCGACACACACTGCATGTTCCTGGTCCCTCTGTGTGTGTGTCTCTATTTGGCGGTATTGGCTCCTTAGGCGACTCAATGTTTTGAAATCGAATACCTTTGTGCTCGGCCACACTCGCACTGGCACTCGTGAAACCCTAGCAATGCGAACGTTAAGTGGAATTAACGTGGTGTAATTACAAGTGGAACACAACAGTGCTGCGTACAAAGGCCCTGCTCGCCGGAGACCGAAAGAGAGATAGAATGGGATTAAGTAGCACTCACAAGGGAGCACCATGTAAGTGCTGGCACTGCACAAGGTATTATCTGAAGTCGGATAAGGCGCTCGCAGGGGAGCGCCCCAACCGAACTGGATAGCGAAACGCACTCACAACGAATTGCGTGCACTTGTACATAATTGTCATATGCTTGTCATACACTGCGGATAATGGTGATGTAATGCGTGGTGTCTAGGCGCACGGTTCGAGTGACAACTTGTTTGCGCGGCGACTGGCGCGACATGTAACTAGGCTAAATTAGGTGGAACCTGTCGGCTACTGTCTGTGTGCTGAGTGCGACTAATTAACCGATCATGGAGTAACAGCTTCACTGAGCTCGGCAACAGCACCTGCTGTGAGCGAGAAGAATTTGATCCGCGTGTCCGTCATGTCAAAAGGGGAGTCAAATGGCCATTCCTCCTTTTTTGCCACTCTAATTAACCCATCACCGATCCAGCAAGCAATCTCGCAACGTTTACATTCACTTACAATGTATTCAATGAACGAACCCAAAGCACTTCCAAATTGCTACCGTCCGCAAGGAAAATGCCAACCGACATCCATCAGTTTACGGGCACTTTTAATGAAACTAATGCCACCAAATTTCAGTAATAAATGTAAATGACTCTCAGAACGCACACGTCGTGCGAAAATTAAGTGATCTTCTGTGGATGCCGCCTGTCTGTGGCAACACGGCACTGGGCTGCCGTTCTTCATACATCGGCCCCCCCATCGGCACGATCATCATCATTGCCGTCGTCGTCGTCGTCGGTCTGGTGTTGGATACCGTGTTATACCTTGGTACCTCTCATCCGCTGGGTGTATATATAATCATCGGCCCGAAACGGACCGGAAATAATGTTCAAAAGGAGCCGCCATCACTGTCTCTGCATTGCCACACCTCGACCGTCGCTGCTGCTGCTGCTGACACTTGGCCCTCGGTGCTCGACGCTCAGTGCTCGGCACTTGGCAATCCTCCACTCCACGGCACTCCGGTGCGAGTCCATTTGCGAAATTTACTCACGCAAATTGTTTTTAAGAAAGGAAAAAGGTGCATATTAATGAACCATAGCGTCGTAATAATAATTTGTGCAAATAAACATTAAAGGTGTACAGATGGCCGGAGGTGCATGCGATAGAGATGATGATTTTATGCCAGAAGCACACGGGCGGGGTGCATGGAGTGCACATCTTCCGCTTATGTGTGCGGATGGAGTCGCGCACCGTGCTTTTGTCTCATGCGCCATTGTGTTCTGGATGCAGGATGGCCAGAAGGATGGTTTGGTCCTCAGTGTTGCCATCGGATGATCCACTTATTCCATCTGTAGGTAGTGCACTTCCTTCCCTCTCGATTCTGGCAAAAGTCAGAAAACTAGGTCAGCACCTTGCCTTTGGAGGAAAGTTTGGAAGCGGACATCTTCTCTAAGGATCCTATAAGCATCAAAAAGTCCTTCTGATCATATCAATAGTGACGATTAGGACTCTGAATATAGCTAACTTTTAGGCCTATCAAATTATTGCGCACACCGTTTTACATGTTCCGGTGTGTGTATTAATCGATCCTGAGAGTTTGGAGTACATACGGAAACATTGAGATTTTGCCCAAACGTACATAGCTCTACTCTGCGGACGGACCCTTACTTTTTCTCAGGCCGCCCACATATGGACGTGTAGCTGCTTTCCATCGATGACGGCCCTTCGCACCCATCTTCCAATCATCAGAACAAGCTGCCTTACGTCCACAATGAATTGGTCTCTATTTTGGAGGTTCGATATTCATCTGGTTCTGAAACCAGTCGAGGCCTCCAGGTCGAGCTTTGTTTTTCAAGCGCTCGATATGGCCGAGCCAGTGTAGTCGATGGTTTTTTGCCTCCTGGACTACATTCACATCCGGGTACAGCGAGTATGCGGCTGGGTCTTCTCCTCCATTCGCCTTTCTCGCAGAAAGGAGCGAAGTTTTCGACGAGGGCGAAGAAATCATTTGACCTTCGGAATTATCTTTGGGCCCATATGTACTGATGGTGGCAGAGGAGGACACTGATCAACGAACTGTCTGACCTGCTGAAACGAGTTAGAGTCTCTCGTCTCAGATGGTCACGTAGAGCGAATGGACACCTATGCTCCAGCGTGGAAAGTCTTTGACTCCAACCCAACTCCAAGGATGTACAAGGCGGTGAAGACCTTTATCACTTGAACATGCGCGGCTGGGAGCAATTATCACAAGACCATGCTATATAGGGAGGTTGGCTGAGGCCCCGGTTCACAACAGACTGTAGCGCCAGCTAAAGAAGAAGTGTGCCACGACAGTGCATCTCCTTGCCAAATTCGCAGCTTAGCGTTGTGCGGCACAACCGTATCAATTTTGAGGGAATCCAGAATTCGGCTATAGCTTCGTTAGTTCCTTGCGATGATTGCTGTCCTATGCTGCTTTAAAATCGATAAAAAAATGTTGAATATCGATTTGAAACTCGTTGGTCTTTGCCAGGATTTGCCCCATTATTAAGATTTGATATATAGTCGCCTTGCCACCCAGAAACCTTACAGGTACGTACTTATTAGTGCGCTGCACGTCTTTAGACGTACACTGCACAGGATATTCTAGGCGACGTAGGGCAGGGATATAACTCTATAGTTCTTGTAAGAGGTAGGATATCCTTTTTTGTGGGTGGAGCATAGTGAGTTGTGAGTGTGAGTTGTGAGTGAGTTGATATTCCAGTCGTGTGGCACGCTCACGTCTTCCCAAATTCTGCAGAGGATAGGGTACATGCTTCCTACCAGAACTTACCACCGATCATGAATCTAGCTCTGAGGGTAAGCTACCCGATCCTGCAGCCTTCATTTTATCCAGCTTTTTAAGGGATGTGAGGGTTTCTTCAATGCTAGACGGAAGGACTATGACGACAGTACTCCTCAGGGACATAACGATCCGAAAAATGTTGTTAGTGACCATTTTCATCACTCCTGTCCTCACGGTCCTGTTGTCTAAGCCTCTGCATCATATAACAAGAGGCATGTGGCAATTAATGCTTGAGTATGACTCACTTGCGTTAGGCTTCTAAAGGAACGGCGGTTGGCAAGGTTGGTGTTGGGTTAGTGGGCTGCCAGCAAAATTACACGAGGAACCCTCTTTCCAAGGCCAGACATTCAATCAACTGCGCCATCCAGCCGCTAGGTTGGCAAGAACTGTTCTGCGTATGATCTTGCTGCAGATGTTGTTCGCACCATTTACCACGAGGTGGCGGTACGCCCATTTTTACGCGTTTTTCCAATCCGTTGGTCATGTCTCATTTCTTGAAGGCCGCATGTAACTCAACCACCAACAGACTCACTTCAGCCACATCCACTTTAATGCAAGCAAATACCTCATTCACGGGGCTCTGCATTCGATCCACTGCCAGAGTTCTCCGGATTTCTGAATAATCGTGTCTCTAGCGTCAGTTGACTGGTATGTGCCCAAAGAATGGTATTGAAAAGGTAAAATCCCTGATGAAAGCGACGAGCTGAAGAGTGGATAAATGAATACCAAGGATGCCATGAGGAGATCTGGAATGATGTGGAATTGCCTGCCCTGAAGCCATTGTGTCCTATCACAGTGCTGGACTCCAGGCGAACCTAACGAAAGATCCTTGATAGTTGGTGCAGTCCAAAACGCTGAATGGTACCCCATCATTGGTTAAAGGTTCTCCGCTCCCGGATTCCATAACGAGGAGGTGAGAGTAGGAGCTCATTGACAGAGGCTAAGTGCAGACGCCTGTGACTGCTTGAGACACTTGTCAACGCTTCGAAATCCACTTCTTAATCCTACGAACTGCTTATTATGAGACCTATATTTAAATACATATACTTTTTAAAGGGCTTCATTTTTTTTTTATAATTTGCACGTGCTCAAGGGGTTATTAATACCCTTAATTATCCGGGGTCAAGACACAGCACGGCCGAAGGTATAGAGGGAGAGAGAGAGGAGGTCTTTGGTCTTAAACATCTGCGAATTGTAATCTATGGGGAATATTGAGCTGGGAAGAGCATTCCATATTCGTGTGGAGCGGCTAAAAAACGAGTCTCTAAATTTCACTGTGCGTCCGAAAGTAGGCTTAAGGGTAAACTGATGTGCATTCCTGGCGAGACGTGTATTGCGGGTGAATTCAAGGAGAGGAGGAATGCAATTGGCTAGCTCACTTGAGCATCGTTTGTTAAAATAACGATAAAACACAGACAAAGAAGACACGGTACGTCGATGTTCAAGCGAGTCTAATGAGCCCGCGATATCGTTGTCTCCTATAAGTTTTATCGCTCGCTTTTGGATTCTATCTCGTAGGTGCAGGGTGGTCTTGGGGGCAACAGACCACATATGAGTGTTATACAAGGCGAATATACGCCTTATAGATTAAAGCCAAAACAGAGGGGGTGAAGTATTTCTTGCATCGATTAAGGAAACCTAAACATTTCGCAGCATTTTTGGCGACCTCGAATATGTGATCGTTCCAACTAAGTGTTGTGTTGATGTACATACCGAGGATGGAGAGTTTTCCGATGTCGTCGATACAAGCGTCATTCATGGATAATGGCTGATTATCAGGGGTTCGTTTTAGAGACAACAGACAGCATTGAATTTTGGAAGCATTGAATTCCACTCTGTTGTTCTTACCCCAGTTAATTATGCTGTCCAGATCGGAATTCAATGTGCTTGACATACGCTGCCGTTCCAATATTACGTCCGAATATGAGAAGCTGAGGGTGCTGTCATCAGCGAATTAATGAATTGGATTAGAAGTGGCAGACAGAAGGTCATTTATAAAAATGAGAAAGAGTGTCGGAGAGAGAACAGAGCCTTGAGGGACAGCAGCATTTATTTTGTGGATATCAGACTTGAACCCATCCAAAACAACTTGGATTGAACGGTTCGAAAGGTAGTTTCTAATTCATATAAGCAGAGACTCACCAACACCAAAAGCACGCATTTTTGACAAAAGAGCTTGATGCCAAACTCTGTCAAATGCTTTAGAAATATCAAGCGCAACTATCTTGCTTTCGCCTGCATTGTGCAAAGATTGGTTCCACCTTTCGGTGAGATTTAATTATCTAATCGATCTCCCTGTCCTTACTCAAGCTAAGATCCTAAAAAGGCTATCTAGATGTCCACCATCTTCCATAGTCCCCTTTCAAAAAAGTACACAATCCGTAAAGCAAATATCAGTCCTCGCTCGCCAAACGAACGATCACGGCAACTCCGATCGACCTGCCCACCGAGTGATATCATTCACTATCGGCTCAAGCCGGCGTACACACATTTTAATAGTAATTAAGCACCGGCCGGTGATATTAGGGCCCCCGCTGGTTTCACCTCGTCACCCGCTCCAGCACAAAAAAAAATATTCTCTTCACCCCAAGCCCAACCACACATCATCGCAAGCAGTCGTCGTCGTCGCCGTCGACGTTCATGCCATGGCATGTGGCGGCGAAAACCTTTTGTTCTGCGTTCCTACACCTCTGGCCCGGCGCACCCGCCGCCCAGCGTCAGCGCTGTCGACGGCGAACGCCATGTGACGTTGGATCCGCTCCGCTCCCATCCCTGGCCGGCCGAGCAGCTAGCCGCGACCGCACTTCCAGCACTGAGTACCGAGTACACCTCTTTATTGGCCATTACGAAAATACGGATGAAATGAAATGGAATTACTGAGTTCTTATTGCTCTGCGGGTTTTTTTTCCTCTTGTTGCTCTGCTGTCGTTCTGTTTTCGCTTCTTTTTTGTGTGTTTCGTTTTGTGGTTTTCTTTGGCTCTTCTTCCCTCATCCGTCAGATACGAAACGCACGGAGTGACTGTGGGTGTGCCTGTGTGTGGATCGGTGTGGAGAGCGCGAATTGGAAGAGACGGAGATACATTCTCAGATAGCAGAAGCGTGCATGACGGTGTGGCGGCTGGGGTCGGTGCTCGGTGCTCTGTTGCAGCGGGAGAGAGAAAGAGCAGTGAAGTGCTGGTGCAGTGGATGAATGCATTGAGTGTGTGGCAGTAAGACCAGCAACAACAACAACAACAACAACAAAAGCAACGACAAGAAAAGCAGTAATACCTAATATGAGCGGCGGCAACGGCGGCGGTACAACAACAACGTTCAAAGCGGCAGCGAAGTGAAGTGCCAGAGCTGGAGTGATTCCTTTCCATGACGGCTACCTTTTTGAACTGATATCCGAGCACACTACGTGTTAGTTTTACTGTATCATTGGTTAACAGTCGCGTAAAATGTGATTTTGTCTGTCTGTTGGCTCACGAAATAGTTTGTCGTAGTGGATCTGAGTGATGAGATGGTTTTCGAATTGAGCCTAGTCCTTGACCCAGATGTCGGGACTTGGCAATCGGCTCCGAAAACAAGTGATCTTTTTTGCTTAGGTTAGCTCAAACTGTGTGACTGCAGATACCAGTCACACGGCAGCATGAACTAACTATGACACCACTTTTTGTGGTCAACTTATTGCAAGGTTTAGCTGGTGTATGGTCATGTCTACGAGTTTTCTCAAGTTATGTGATATTAGGCGCTTAGGTGTGACTTCCCACTGGTAGCCAGAGCAGAGAGGTGTTGTTTTGCAACTTCTTCTACTTCTTTGCTTGCCCTCTACATTCCAGGTGGACCATGGTCTTAACCAACAAGCCTCTCCAGTCAACAAGATCTTTCGCCAGCTGACTCCAGTTACGAACACTAGCCATTTGCGGTCTGTTGTTCTGGTTAAATTAATACGTTAAATAAAATTACGTACCACGCCCAGTCAGTCGACTTGTCCAGGCGCAGTGTCGCCGAAATGGAAACTCAATTCACAGAGAATAGTTGAGCGACCGATCCTCAACAATAGATGTGGTTCTAAAAGTAGAGGGTGGAGAAGTATGCAAAGTGCATCTGATGGAGCGTTTCTTAAGGCTCCATTGGATGCAGGCCAGTCGTTACGTTGCTTGATGAAGTGTGTTCCACGAAACTGAGACTGTGTACTTTATTGTCTGTCTGACCATTTAGGATATCCAGTGGCCATTGCGTGGGTCTAATTCGCATTAACAACAGTACATGGCAAAGGAAGACTTACCACTGTGGTTGCTACGTTCAATAGAAGACTCCGCGTAATGGAGCTCATCTCCAAGTTTAAAGTGAACGACTCAACTGATCCCGAGTTTGTGTAAAGAAAAAAGAGTTTGCCTTGGGTTCAATGTTATTAAAGGATTTTTTCAATGATTCCTGTTAGGAAGTGTCTGTTTCTACACATGTTGGCCTTAGGTACTCTGAGCCACTGCAGGAAGAATTATTTGCATAATATATTTATCCTTGGTACTGATCTATTGAATTTGAAGAAGGTGAGTAGAAACAGGCAGAAAATCATTTCAAACTCTTCTGGCAATAATGGCAGTTCAAAGTTATTCCAATTAGATTCCAGTTTTGAGCAAACAATGTTCTAAAGATCCTTCAGCACTTTAAGGCCCCATTATATGAAGACGGAACTCTGTTGTTTTTGATTTAATCACCAGCATTGATTTCTTGGAAGTCTGACTGGATCCACTTCATTGTATTGTGATTCTGATGATTCTTCTCGGACAATCGAAGCTAACCAGAAACAAATACTTCTAAAAGGAACCCGCGTATATAGCAATAGCAGTCAAACAAGTGAACCGAAGAGAGCTGACTACACAGATGCACTAATAAACTCCTCTTAACATTAGTCTATATTTAGTGTTTATTTGATATATTTTTTTTTTCAAATAAGCGAAGCCTCTAATGATTGTTGTGCTGTTTCCAAACGCACTTGACTCGTCAGGCAACTTCCTCGTCTAATTTTTGCAATTGAAATTTATTGTAGCTAGAGTACGCTGAAGGCTAGTAGAAGAGTTATTACACATTTGATGTTTGGTGTCAATTTGCCAGAATGTAGTGTCCTTCAACACATTGGTTCATCAGTCAAGCATAAAAAACCTGACTTGACCTGACTTTTTTGAATTCTTATTATGTAAAGGGCTTTCCAATAAGGACATGACACCTTTTTGTTGTTAGATAAAACTCAAACCATTTGAGATATTTCAAAAACTTTATTCTTCTTCTTCTTGTGGAGCTACAGTCCGGGGTGAACCTGGGCCTCGGTCAACAATCCTCTCCAGCTGGCACGTTCTTTAGCCAGCTGCCTCCAATTTCGCACTCCAAGTTGGTTGAGGTCCTTCTCCACTTGAGTGCGCCATCGGGTTCGTGGTCGTCCTCCATTGCGTTGTCCCACTGGCTCGGAGTCGAAGACTCATCGGGCTGGAGCAGTGTTGTCCATGCGCTCTACATGGCCTAGCCATCTTAGACGTTGAATCCGTAGACGCCTGACTAGACTCATGTCGCTGTACAGCCCATACAGTTCGTGGTTGAATCTCCTTCTCCAAGAACCTTCAACGCAAACAGGACCAAAGATTGAACGCAGAACTTTTCTCTCGAAGAGACCAGGTGCGTCTTCATCCGCTCTTGAGATAGTCCAAGCTTCCGCGCCATACAGCAGGACAGGGATGATCAAGGTCTTATATAAGGTGAGCTTGGTCTTTCGAGAGAGGGCTCGACTACTCAATTGCCTCTTGAGCCCAAAGAAACAGCGATTGGCAAGAGTTATTCTGCGTTTAATCTCAGTACTGATGTTATTCGCCCTATTTACTTGGGAGCCAAGGTAGACGAAGTCCTTCACTACCTCGAAGTTGTAGCTGCCTATGGTGACGTTCTGACCGAGTCGTCGATGTTGTGTGTCCTTTCTTGATGACAGCATATACATTGTTTTGCCCTCATTCACCGCTAAACCCATTTTTGCCGCCTCCGTCTCAATACAAGCAAACGCTTCATTGACGGCTCGCTGAGTTCGGCAAATCACGTCAATATCGCCCGCGTATGCTACAAGTTGAACGGACTTCTGGAGACAATAGTTCAGAGACGGCAAAAACTTTATTACCGGCTTGAAATAAATCAACACATTTATGATTGGAACTTGACTTCGGTCATATGGCCACCGCGGGCTTGTATGCAGCGGTCGATTTTTTGTTACTCAATTTTCAGTTTTGTAATCGTCGATGAAAAAAGATGGCTCAATAACGCCGTTCGTATTCAAACCGCACCAAACAGCTAGTTTTTGTGGATGAAGTGGTGATGTGGATTCTCACCCGACAAGTAATGCATCAATAAGGACAATTATTGACGAACCCTTTGAGCCAAACTTGAGCAAACCGAAAATTGGAGTTAACGCTCTTAAAGTTGAAGTTAGCGACTCAGCTTTACTTACACCACTGCCAAATATTCAAAAAAACATAGTCTACTGTTGCATGTGTTCATTTTCGCAAAGCGGTCTACGGCACAAGAGGATCTAGGCGCCGAGACTATAGTAGAGGCTGTGCAGAAAGTGACAGATTCTTGAAAAAATATATACCTTGTATCTTGGATTGGATTAAGCTAACGAAGTAGAAATAAGTTGATACATAGCAAATGCTTTAAAATTACATACTTGAACTAGATTCATTACATAAGAACTAAGTTGTCATCCCTGCTCCCTACACCAGAAGACTCACACACAAATGAAGTTCAAACATCACGTGTACCTCACACAACCACTCGGCTCAACCTCAGGCAGAATACAGAAATCTACAAACGAACCGAATGGCAGGCCAGGCAGGCCAAACTAAAAACCAAAGTGATTCGGTAGACTTGCCGCCAGTATCGGATTAGATCGCAAGCAGTGAACACATACCCAATGCCCACGATCGTTGTGTGCTGTCGTTGTCGTTGACTTGCCTCATATTCGTCGATACAATTTCGTTCGTTCCTTCATCGCCCGTCATTATCAATCAGAGATAGTTCGTAGTTCGTTCAATATTTCGTATACAGGTACACTTAAAGGCAGAATTATTTTCAACAAAACATCATGTTCCCATCCACCGCGTGCAGTGTTTAGTAAACTAGTGTGAATACATGTATATTTCGTGAAATCAAAAATTCAAATTCAGTGATCGGAGTTTTTCAAATAATCAAATCAAGTCGATATTCAGAGCAGAAATGCAGTGCGGTAGTGCGTCAAAGGTGGGCCCGATGGCCTCGTGGAGCCTGGTGCTGCTGCTGGTTGTGGCCCTGCGGCCGTCACAAGGATTACAACAATGTCAACGGATATCTGTGCCGGCGTGTCAAGGTCTAGGATACAATATGACGGCGATGCCAAACCTGGCCGGTCACACGAATCAGCTGGACGCTGAAATAAGGGTAGGTCAACAATTAAGTGCGCAGCCGAATGCCGCTCGGTGTTTGTGTAATAGATCCCGTCTCTAGATTTATGTTCGGGGGGTTCGTTCGTCTAGTCGTCTCTCCACTGGCAGGTAGTTTACAGGGAAAATAAAACAAAAACCTAAAATGACACAATCAGACGAAACGATATGTAGCACCAAATCGTTGTCGGCTCTGGCGAAGGCAGCGGCGAAAGGGAGCACCGAGTGCATTCTCTGCTTAGAAGTTGGAAGCGTCCAGCAGCCGCGCACACACCGGTGTAGCATGGTCGCTTTGCATTTTACGAGACAAAAAGAGAAGAAGCGAGCTGTAAACATGGATTTGCTGCTGCAGTCGCTGTGCTCGTGTGTAGATTCCGAATGGCAGATAGATACTATTTGCTGCTCGGCGGATACTTTTGACATTTGAATGGGCAAGGGACTGGCCATAAAAATTCGTTCTTTCACTTGGTCTGCCGTGGATTGCTGTGGATTGTGTTGTTGGTTTCTTGGTCTTGCAGTTTTGCATGTCAGTGCTCCAGTTCGCAGATGTGTGCTTCGTTTCCCGATGAAATGGATGAGCAACTAATGAGACGGAAAAGGGCATTCGAATCGGGAAATGGGCGGGCGACTCTCGGTGGTTTAGAAGTTGCAACAAGTGCTTTTCGATTGTCTGTAGGTTTGACCAGTTGCACCACATTCTTTTGCTCTAGAGTCAGACGCCTCTGGTTTGTTATTCTTCTTATGTGGGACATCATTTTTTTTCCAATTGGGGATATTCTCTCGGTCAATTTAAGTTTAAGAAATGGAGTTTGTGGACGGACTCTGGATCTCGAGGGCCTGACTGGAACAGTCTACTGTCACTCTGATCCACTTTTGTTTGATTGTTGGGGAACCAATTGTAGTTTACGACGTAAAGTGAAGTGAACCCATTTAAGTGGCCAAACCTCCACCAGGACCAAAGACAGCTCTCAGGAGTTTGCCTCTGGGACATATGGGAGCTGGTGGGATTAAATCAAGTGTGGTTCTTCCTCATCGTCATTTATGACGATTCCTGTCGTGATCTCTTAAAACACTGTGTCCTGATGGATGTTTACTAAATTTGTTGAAAGCAGCTGCTTGGTGCTATCGGGATTCAGTGTGCGTCAGGTTACCTTGAAGGGCTGGTACGCAGTACCTCCCAGTCATTTATTTCGGTTTTGTTCTACGTGACAGGTAGAAACACTCCACAACCCCAAAATCGTATTTCATCAGACCTAGCCTTGTGAGTTGTGACTCAGCTTTCGAAACAATTCCCAATCAAAGCGAACCAATTTCCGTGCCAAGAGATCGTTTAAAATTTGAACTTGAACCGAATCACAAGAAAGCCTAGCCGTGGCGACATTGAGCAAGTTTCGTTTCCTTTCACCTTCACGGCCCTCATGCCCTTTCTCCCAGTCACGGCTGTCAGATGACTCATGTGCCACTCAATTTGCTTGAGCTTGTGAGAGGGGTTACTTGGTAGCACGCATTTGCTTTCGAAGGCCATGCCATGCACCCTTAGGGACCATAGAAAGGTTTCAAAAATCTCTAAACTACTATCGGTCTGAGCACTCATTGAGGAGACCTTACCGAAGAGTCGTTGTGTTTAAGTCTTCGATCGGAAGAAAATTGGCGAACCTTGAAGTTGAAGTGGATTTGATGGTGGATTGCTTCTCGTTGAAGGTTGCTTCAACGAGAAGAGGAACGAAACCTCTTGGCTTAGGGAGTTGACATGACAATTGAGACCTCTGTTGGATGTCAATGGATGATTCAATGTGAGTCCTGGAACCCCAAGACCAAGTCGACAAGGGACCCTTCCCTTTTTTGTCACCCGGGGGCAGACCTTTACTTTAAAATCTCAAAAGAACGCGGACCAGATCACATAACTAGGCCACCAACACGAAGTCGACAAGCACAGCCCTTAAGAAGGGCCACCGCGACGAGGACATTAAAAATTACATTGACATCTCAGCAGCCAGACACCAGTCACCAGTCACATAAATGGTGCTTCCCCGAATCGTGGCCACATAACCTCGAACATTGCTCCAGGTGACTGATCTCTCTGAACCCAACTGAATCCGATTAAACTTTATGTCCACCTATAAACACGAGTGTACACATTTTCGCTAATGCATTTTTAATGGCCACACAAGAGAAAAAAAAAATAACAGAGATCCCTCCAAATATAGCGTGCATCAGGCTTACATCATCGGGCACAGCGTGCAGTGATGCCCCTCCACTCCACTAGGTGCACCACTTTACGGTCGTAATTTCTCACGGTCCTTGTCGCGTTCGACTACACATTACGCACCACCCCTTGAGTTGTCAACAAAAAAACAGCCATCGCCAGCCACCCCAATAGACGAGAGAGAACACTTCAGATAATAACTTTATTACATGCGCTTTCCTGACATTTCTCATGTCACTTGTCGGTAGATTGTACACAGTTGGCGTACTCGTCGTCGTCGTCAGCGCTATCTCTCATCGCTCGGCTAGATACATTCACACACGAGCACTCCATGCGATGAGGACTGTGTCAATACGGCCTGGTGTCGGCACCTTTCATATCGAACTGTCCCCTGTCACGGCGGTTCTAAGTGAGTCTCGCCGCGCCGTCACCATTCGGTGTGTGTGTGTCACAATATGGAAAGCCGGCAGAATTTATCAAACGAAAATGTAAATATTTTAACGAATAATTAACATTCGCGAATGCGGCGTTGGCTGGGGGAGGGGGCCTCGGGCCTGCATGGGGCCGGGAGTTCGTCTTAATTACGATGGTGCGAAACACGCACGCCGCTGATTGATTCTAATTGAGGTTAATTAGTGGGTGGCGAGAGATGAAAACCCATTTGCCTAGTGTAAATATAGATCCTATTCATCGAGTACACACACTCGGCTGCCGCGGCTCCTCGGTATCGTGATGGATCTCTTGATCCATTCGGAGTACTTGGTCGTCCTTCACTTAGTTTCGCAGCGAAACCAAACACAACATCACATCAAATCGCAGCGTATTGCTCCACAAAAACCGAAGCGGCGCGGCGTTGCGCTGACTTCAAAGTGTTTACTTGGTGGAATTCGAAAAAGAAAAACACATTCGTGAATCATTTCGCTTTCTGGAAATACAGTTTGATCCGTTTGATCCGCGATGAACATGGCCAGACTCACATTCGTACGCACACGTCGAGCATTTGGCAAAAGGCCCCTTTTGATGTTGATCCGCTGTATGTACACACACGCTGCCGAGTTCGCGCACACTGCCGCAGACGGGAGGTAATAAAATGTGTTCAGTGTACAGGGTGGCATCGAATGTGAGTTGGAATGGACGACTGAACGACTGATGGGGAAGATTAATTATTTTGATTGGAATGTCGCCTTTGCGAGAACCGGAAGCGGGGTCTTTTGATGGAATTCGTTCGCTGGTGGGACCGCACATAAATTGTTTGAAGATCGTTTGCGGTGGGATTTTGTGCAAGGACGAAGTTGATCGCTTGGAATCTTCAAAGAAAGTCCAGGGGTTTGTGGGAAGCCTAGTTGAAATGCAGAGGATCCTCTTTTTCCACATCTGATGCTAGCCAAGTTTCGGCGTTGACTGGCTGACTAACTAGAAGCAGATCAATAAGTTTTGAGACCAGAGGGCTGACCCTAATTGGCTTAGCCTCGCCAGGACCGGACTGAAACTAGCTAGAGTGTCTATAATTGCTTCTGAGAACCTATGGGAGAGTCTAAAATTAATTGTCGTTTATGTACGATGAAATAAACAAAACTGGACGAAACTTAACGAAACTCGACGAAAGCGTTTTGATGGTCTCAGTGTATCATTTTTGCACATGTAATCGAATGCTCGAGTTGAATTAAGTTTGCCTAGGTCTATTAGGGTTCTGTCTCTTGGCATGATGTCACATTGACCTGCTTTCGTCGAGGATTCTGGAGCAAGTTGGGATCTATGTAGCTCCGGTGATGGGACTCATTTGTTAGTCATTATTGTTTCGAAAAGTTGGCTGTCAACAGAAGGAGGGACCCGAAAGAACTAGGTCACCGTGTCGGTAAATCTGATGGGCAACAAGTTCTGAAGTTCAGATTGTGCCCTCGAATCATGTTAGTCTCCGTGCTTATGCCTGCTCGGTTCATTCCGCTTACATTCCTCATCGAATTGCTTCCCGCCATCGAGACCTAGAGGTCTTGTGTGTTCGCTGATTTATTGCCTGGTCTGATTGCAATAAATGTTGTTCACACTTGTTTGACGTCTCAACATCATCAACTAACGTGTTCACCCTGTGCCGCCCATGATCCAAAACAAAATGTACAACGTGCCCAAAGCTTCAATTAAACGACCTGCTCACGCGAAGAATTCACCGAATGTAGTTCAGCCGGGCGGACAGCAACAGGAGCCACGATTGTATTTTTTCCCCATTTCCACGTGAAGTGGACGATTAAAAATGACACATACTCCCATCGCAACTGAAAGCACCCGACAGATCATCTCCATGCAGCCGATAATAGAAGCAAAAGCCTCAAACTATCTATTCCCCCCCTCGTCATTGGATTCCCTCACCTGCGCCGTCGTCAAGTACTTAACACTTAACAACAAAAAAGTGACGAGTCAGCCAGCCAGTGTGTGCGTTCAGATCAAAGATACCGATACAACCAGCGGGTAGGCAATTAAAAATAAACTATTTCCTCGAAAAGAAATAACTGACAAGTATCTCCTATTGACAGCCCCCCCCCTGCCAACTACTCCTTCCCTTTCAGCCATCAGCAGTCAGTCGGAACGCGAACTGAGATACATGAAAACACAATAATTGTCAAAAAAAAAAAGAACAACAAAGTGCGTGCATCCGGCACCGTGGATCGCAGACGAGCTGACTGCTGACTGTTGACGGGTTGGGTGGGTGATGTGTAGGTATGTACCTACTCATTACAATTAATATTACCAACTGCCACTGGAGTTTAGATACACGCCGAATGCGAGGCGAAACAATAACAAAATTTCACGAAAATCTCATTTATCAGAGTGTTTCTGATTAGTTTTCGCTGTACTTCTAATTAATTAGTACACCTTCGGTTACATAGACGTCGTATCTTTTGGGTTGCTTTCGCGTATCTTCCCGGCCTGATGGAGGAGAAAACTTGTTCTGTCTGATTTGACTATTATTCCCCCAAAAAAATGCTGTTTTTTTGTTTGTCCGTATGCGATGTTCTTTTTTGGGGGAAAATAAGATGGAATTCGGAAGATAATTTGTGTGTTGGAAGTCCATTAATCTCGCGAGCGCGAGAGCACATGACTGACTGTCTTTAGGCGGCGTTTTTTTGACTTGTTTTGTGGTGGGTATCTTTTCGGTTTGGTGGCGGCCTTAGCTCTTTTGAACGCTGTGCTAAAAGATTTTTTATTGCGCGTCTGTTTTTTTTTTGTGTTCGTCTTTCGTTTGTTTCCTTTTTTCGTTATGAGCTTTTCGTTTTATTTGCTTTTTTATTACGTTGTAGTGCTGGACGTGAGAGGAATAATTAAATGATATCATTCAGATTTTATTGTAAACAGTCGGAATCTGATGGATACTTAGTTCAATTGCGAGCGGCCGCTGTCTGGTTGTTTATTTTTGGGGCGAAGATGGAGCTTGCTCTACTTCTAGATCTGTATCAAAGGTTATATATTCTTCCGAACGTGTCATGGACAACTGGCCGGCTTGTGTGAAGTCTCGTCTTTCGTGAGGTTGATTAAATAGCTGAAATAAGCAGCCAACCGCGGCATCATGCGCCGCAGTCCATGAAGTCGCTCAAATGGCTTTCAAAGTGGCCGTTTGTACTTTCGCGGTAGATGTTAGATTCTACATGCTTCTAATCGATCGTGCGATCGTTAGAGAGGCTGTTGGAAGGGGGAAATAAATGAGCAGTCCTTTCTTTGGCTTTGCGATCGGAGATAACCTTCGGGCTAACTTGATTTGGATCTCGTGAGTGGAAAGCTAATGGCTTAACCCAATTTGTAGCTGCATAGTAGCCTTCAAACAGTTTTGTCTATAATGCGACGACTTTTGGGAACTTTGTGTCCAAAGAACATTTTTCAGCTATTCAGCAAGTCTGCTAAGCTTGTGAGCGACATTGCATGGATGATTTATGAATTTGTAAATAAAGTTCACTATTCAGCTGAGCTGATTCTTTCTTGAGTTCGTTCGTTCGTTCAGTTATATCGTTTCTGTATCGTGTTAAATGATGATTTCACATAACATACTTGAGCTGAATTTGATCGCAACTCAGCTGAATCAGATGTTGTTGCTTGTAAGCAACATTGTATAATAGTTTTCTTAGACATATTCCTAAAGTTTTATTAGTTTCAGTTAAATTTTGCGCAATAGATATCACCTTCCCCTATTCAGCTGTGCTGAATGCCCTTCAATGACGTCAAAATATTCCTTTAGACTTTGAAGAAGTGATTCTACGAAAATTGACTGAGCTGTATATGCTCCTTCCTGTTTGCATGCATCAACAAGAACATTTCGGTGATAGTTTGCTCGTGACAAGCCACCATCTTCAAAAGACTCAATAACGCGGCTATCAAAAAAGGAAGTTATGTCAAATGCGATTTCAAAGCACTTCCCAACCCTGACCCTTCCCACATCCGCCGAGATGAAAGAACTTCGACAACGAAGCCTTTGACGATAAGATTGTACATCATGACTTGTCTCTATCAAACACGGCCTCCCGCCCCATCATTTGCATATCGATAATTCCGAGAAGTGTTCCTAATGGATATTAATTTGACAATCCATTTACGTCCACTGCATATTAAATCGTATCCCTTGTCAGTCCTTATCCCCCAAACGCACACACACGCACACGAAAAGGGGCGTCGTTTTATCGCGTTTCCTTCGAAGCCGACCAAGTCACGACTAGACAGTCAATTACATTGTTTCTTTGTGTCTTCCGCATCGAGAGGCGCTTAATTATCGCTTTCGATTTTGTTTTGTTTTTTCGATGAGGAGAATGGGAAAACCCATCACAAGCATTTTAAACAGAAAATCCATTTGAGAGGCATCCCACAGACCGCGCAAGGGACAAGAAGTCTTATCGGAATGAGTGCACTTAGAGAGCAGGAAGCTCATATCAGACTTTGGTCAGTTTGATGGATACCGAAACGGAGACAAATGGACGCAAACCAGTGTGAATGAGTGTGTGGCAATCTGTGGATGGATGAAAGTGGTTGGTTTGTATGCAGGGCAGATGCGACGATGCGGTGTCTTACAAATGGTAGTCGAGGTTCGGTCTGTTGGACAGGGTCATCTATTTTGTGGTTTTGAAAGTAAGTTTACATAAAATGCATTTGTGATGTAGAGGAAAGATCTCGTCATCATGCATGGAATACAGCATCATTCAAACGATTTCCGCGGGTCCTCCTGCAGGACTCGATTGTGACAAGGGGATTTTCAATGGCTTTCGAAACACTTGGGTTATGTCTCGGCCATCATTTGATGAATATTCGTTTTTAAAGCGCCAGGAGCTTGTTGTCTTGTGTGCAGAAACACGATTGTTTGTATGAGACCACCAGCTGACTGCTGATCGAGCGTAAGTTCAACTGGGTAACTAATGTGTATAACGTACATTCTACAGTATAGCTTCTCAATTTTTGAAGCCGTGTGGAACTCCGGCAACAAATTTATCTGTCTGCGGACGCCTCCTTAATTCAACTGTCGTGGGATGATTTTAATGACGTTTTTTTGTTTTATTGAAAGGCCGTCGCGGACCCTTTGAAAACACTCCACAAACCTACAGAGATTTTAAAGTGGCTGTTCTACAGCTTCACAATGTTCGTAAAGTGGTATACCTAAACTGAACTCACCCAGTCGCAGATGACAGCTCTGTTGGCTGTACGAGTGTGACACAGGGATGTTATACGTGGGAAGCAATACTCCAAGTGATTATGGAATTTCCCTTTGCTTAATTTCCCATTCTCTTTCATCGGAAGACGTACATAAATAATGAATATATTACCTGTTGTAATTCAAGATCAACAAACGATCACCAAGCTCGACTTCCATTTGAATCGTGTATCTGCCAACGACCTTAGCTCAGTCTCAAGACCTCAACATTCAATCAGCCTCATCTAAATCATAATAATTATGCAAAGTATCTCACCAACCGCAAATATTAATTAATATTTATCAACGTTTTTCTATTGATCTAAGCACGATCTCTTCGACGTCACTATTCACTTATGATGATTGCCAACTTCGTCTGATGTATTCATAAATTCATAAAGTCTTTAATTTCCCCTCCTTTCCCTCTTCTCGGCCATCACATCAATCGAATGCGTGCGACACAATTTATATCGTTACTCGATAAAAACAAAAAAACGAACGAAAAGAAAAATGGAAAAATCACGAGAAAAAAAAAACACTCGATTGCGTATCTTTATCAATTTCATATCTCTATCAATCTGTGAAAGAAAAAAGAGAAAAACAACAAAAAATCAACTCCATTGAAGGACTGACGTCTGCTTTCTGTGTCTCGAAGGTGTGGTGCATCCATAAAGTCATCTGCCGACAAAAAAAAGAAACCAGAAACAACAATGAGGTCGCCCTGATAAACTAGCGCTTGCGAAGCGAGCAACAAAAACAATGAAAAGACACTAAAGCACTTTACTTAACACATGTCTAGAGAGTATCTAGATAAAAAGCAAATGGTTTTTTGGATAAGAACGAGTGCTGTTTACTCGACCTATTTGCAATCAATTTTCTTTGGTATTACTCTAAGCTTTAGGGGGCTACTGTATTTTTTGGAGTTTTGTTGTTGGTGGTTTGTTGCGGATATATATAATTGATAAGGGCGCTTTACATGTGATTCAATGGAAATTGAAAAAAAAAAAATCATTGAATCGTGGGTACTAAGTTCAGAGGGAACGGCTCGTTCGATTTCTGTCACCTGGAGCTTGCTTAAGCTGGGGGATCAGCGACTATTTATGGGCTTTATGAAGCGGAAATAATACACAAATATTTTTCTCTTCTTCATTTTCACCGTCCCCCGCAGAGAGGTGACTGTCCCGGCAATCGTCGTGACCCACTTAGACTCAATCAGGTCTGTGATGTCTCCAAACCGCCAAATCGGTTCAGCTTTCGGTAGCTATCAGTTTTATAGTCTCTGAGGGGAGTGAGTAGAGGAAGGTTATGCATTCACTTCGCCTTAGGTATTAGACGGACCCCCAGGTTAGTCAATCGCCTGACTAGGTAAAAGGCGGACCTCTGAGAGATCAACAATTTCGATTACTTTCGGATACCATAGCTACGGCCCAAAGAGTCTTCGATACCGAGCCATTGGGACAACGCAACAGAGGACGTCCTCGAATGAGATGGCGCACACAAGTGGAAAAGGATCTCAACCAACTTTTGGTGCGTAGCTGGAAGCAGCTGGCGAAAGATCGTACTGGCTGGAGAGGCATGTTGGTTGAGACTCAGGTCAACCCCGGACTTTAGCTTCCAGGCCCCTTCACGAATCCATCTCTGTAAGCAAATCGAAACATTGGTTATAGCACGCAGCCCTGTGTTGCTCCACATCGGATGGTGGATTCCCCGGACAGACCACCTCTGTGCCGCCGCAGGTGACATATAGATCCGTCGCGTGTGCAGTCACAGCTATTATCTTCTCCGGAATTCCCCGGCTACGCGGAGCCGCATTCCACACAAGCTCTCGTCACACTGCAATCTTAGGTGCTAATGAAGAGCAGATGCTCATTTATTCATGCTTCCACTTCCTGGTAGTGACTCTCCCCGATATGGTGTCCGCCGCCCTCTTCCTCTCTGTCGCCACCTCTCTGACCGACCAATCTTACAATTCCCTAGCGAATATCGCTTAGATAAAATCAACCACACCGCGTCGACATGGGACAGTTGCCGAAAATAATCTATTTATTTCCTTTATGGCCTCCCCGGCGCCGTTATGATTTTTTTTTTCTGAATTGAACACCCATAAAGGTGTGCAAAAAAAAAAAAAAAACGAAGAGCAAAAGAAAAGAAGAAAACAAAAAAATTAAGCCGCGCGGCTAGATTTTTTTGATTTCTGTTATGACATCAAATAAAAGATAGCGCTGTTTGGGGAATTTATCTATAATTCCTCAAAATACCGCGCGTTCATCAATTAATCGAAAAAGAGTCAAACGAAAAAATAAAATCAGAACGCAACGAAAATAAGCGTAATCATCGGCGAGGTTTAGTGAAGGCGATAAATGCGGCATGCTTTACTGGCCCGAAAATAGTATCAATCCTTGCGTCCAATTGTCAAACAGCCACACAGACGGAAGCTTAACCGGCTTAAAGACTTTACGTCGATTTCGGTTCGTTCGTTTGTTTCTCTCCGATAAATGTCGATAAATGGTAAACTCTGAAATCCCTAAAAAAAAAACAATCAAATAACAACGTTTTCGTTTAACAACAACCACGAGTGTACCGAGAGGGGTACGTGCTACACAATTTGGACTCACCTCCCGGCCTGTCCATTTAAGCTGGACCGACTTATGCACAGCTTATTGGCAGTCAGTCAGCTATTTGGGAAGAACAAACAAACAGAAAACTCCATAGATTGTTCGGCTGTCTAGTGGTGCGCCATGCCGGTTGCCACCTGGATGGATTGTCCAAGTGGCGGCGACTTTAAGTGTGAAAACAAAGTTTGCACAAAGCATTATATTTGTCGACTCGATGAGAGGCGGGTGGGGGCAACGTTCCTTTTCTCCACTTCCAGTGGGTATATCTCTCAATTACCATGTGAATGGGTCTCTAGAGGTTGATTGGATGGTTTTTTTTTTTTCGTGTTAGCGCCTTAGACTACTCTTCGTTTGCTTTGATCTCTTATGCATGTGGACTCCTCGGTCGTCTGCTTCTGCTTCGATATGAGTGCTTGGATGAATCAATATTGCCCGCCTCTGCTCCTCCATTGCCTGCGCCTTTGTGTAGTTTGTATAAACAAATAAGACGGGAAAGAAAGACCGAGAAAAAGAATACAAAACGTTGTGTACTTTTTTAATGAAAGAGTGGTGTATTAGTTCTTCGTTCTTTTTTTTTGTTCCAAAAGATACGCCAAGCAGATATGTTGTCTTGGGTGGAAGACGAAAACGAAAACGAAGACGACTTGGTAGACATCTCGCCAGGAACCAGCGAAGAGGTGGTGTATCATCGTATCATGTGTGTATGCTTAAAATACTAAAAGTGTTTGTTTTGTTTACATTGAGATAAAGTGCAGTGGAGGAGGATGAGAAGGTGGAGGAGGGCGCAGACCCCGAGATAGAAGAGAGAAAAAAATGAAAAACAAAAATTTTGTATGATGATGGTGATGTGTTTTGTGCTCATGTTCATCATAAAATTGTTTGATTTGTTGGGTATTTTAATTTCTACAGCACATGCTTTTCGCTCTCGAAATAGATGTTCTTTTGAACCAACAAAGAAAACCTGGAAAATACCAGATGATGACGACGACGACTACGTCTGTGGGCTGCGGCTGAGTCGACTGCTGGGGGTAGGCGCGGTGCACGTTGGTAATCTCATTCTGTCAGACCTTTGAGACCTAAGTTTGAACAGTCTGCAGTGACAGGCTGGTTGGTTGGTTTCCTACGATTCTGAGATGCATTTTGTGCGTCTGTGCATCCACTCTTATGACGATGGTACGAGAAGGTCTTTCATTCCCATGGGCATCACAATGGGTTCGACTGGACCTAAGTGAGACGTGGCCTCACCGCGACCTAACCTAAGGTACGATTCTTGACATGAACTTGCTTGGTTCGTGGCTATCTCGAGTCACTGCCAGTGCTGAGGGTGTATACTTGTCAAGAAAAAGCGTCTCTTAGTCGAACGATGGTTCAGAACTGGCGTCATTCTCTAACCTCGGTCGATTTATCTGCTACTGCCTCCGATTGTCTTCAATTCTGATGAAATGTCAGAGTTCCCTATTTCAAAACCCTTACACATCCAATCAATCTCATTTCTATGCATTTCAACAACAACACACGAATTTCTGTGAATTTCAAAAAAACAATTCCACTCAACCGACAAACCATAACAATGCCTCATGTCTGACGTTCCCTCACTAATGGCAATTCATTGCGTGTCGTATCTTCAAAGAGAAGAAATAACGTGTATCCACATGGCGAGCAAAACAGAAACAAAAACGAGCCGCCCATTCCATCGTGCTTGCCTCAGCAGGGGCAGTCGATGTGAGGCTGCTTTTAAAAGATACACAAGCACCTGGTGACTGGATGCAATAATTTTTGAATTACCCTATTTGCACTTTATTTAGTTGAATTAACAGTGGTTTGAATTGTAGCCAGCGGGGACAAAGTGCAAAGTGTTGGGACTACCTTACCGACATCGAAGAGAAGCTCAAAGGCTGAGGGCACATATAAACCATATTTGGAGCACCGTAAAGCATGTCCGTATCCGAGAGAATCCACAATCAAGCTACCAGTTTGAGATTACTATGAAGAGTAAGGGACTATCGACCCAGGGCTCTTGTCAGTAGCTGAAGTCTTCAAAGAAGAGGGAGATCTGAGAATCTGTCGTCATTAGGGGCTGGCTGTTAATCGATTTCCTCTTCATCAATACAGCTTCTGCAGGAGTCATAGGTTGATGTGCTAATGTAAGGGGGAATAGCCACCCACTTTTGTCATCATCAACGTGAAGACAGGCACCTGATGTGCGATATTGTCTTCCAAACAGCAGGGCTCCTCGAATTGTCAGCGTTTCTGTTTGACACTAGCTAAAGAGGAGCCAAAGAGTCTTTTGAATCGATCCATGCTCAACTGATGGGATAAGAGTGAATCGCACACAATCTTGCATCTTTGAACATGCTCCTTGTCCTTCCCAAATCCTCTTCGTTACAAACTACTGCCCCAGCCGTACATACCCTATCCACGAAATGATCAAAAATGATCGATCAGCTCATTTCGATTGATGACAGGAACGACAGGACAGGACGTATGCCAGGAAATTCAAGTCGACAGGGTGGATCAAATGCGAAGGAGACTGGTGGTGCGATCACTTTCAAGTGAAAATGTTTTCAGTTGCACGTCTGCTTTGAAGTTGTTTTTCGCCCCCTTTATTCGAATTATAAACAAACCCCAAAAACAAGATGAAGACAATAATTTAATAAACAATCTCAGTCTTTTCATTTTTGTTTAAAAAACGATCACCCACCTCGCATGTGGTGGCGAGATGCGAAGATTCAATTATTAGTTTTATTTGATTGTTATTATCTCGCGGGTCTGGTGGACGAGTGGAAAAAAGGAAAATAATCATTTTCGAACATCAAAACCGAGGCGTTTTCGTTTGCGTTCACATCTTAAGAGGCGCCAAGTTTATTGTTTTCCTTTGAAGTCGTTCCTCGTGTTGGGTGGTTGTTGCGTTTGCATTTAATTGGATTGTGTTGAAATAAACACTTAAACTTTGAATATGAATGAAAATTCTATGAAGATGGGAATTAATGGGGTTAGCACACATGATCGCAGCAGGAGATCTCCTTTTTTTAATGATTTTTTGGAAGTGTCCTTCTAACAGAAATAAACTAATGGATGGAGGAGTTTGTATGCAGCTGTTTGGTGGGCTTGTGCAGGCAATATTTATGTTTCGCTAACGACCCATTCTGTGGGGAATGTCTCAATCTGAGATGAGCTAATGGGGCGCTTTTGGTTTTTTTGGGGGTTTTATGGCTTTGAAGAGCTTAAGTGGCTAATTGGTGGAAACCAATTGATATTTGACCCATTTGCTGAGAGCCAGATGTTGGGAGGGCATAATAAAGACCTTCTATTCATTCAGGAATACGTGGGCAAAGAGCAATGGAGAGGGTACCACTAAAACTGAAAATGTCATGCAAACTTCTCTGTCAAGAGTAAGTTTTGACAAAACTTTCAGTTCAATGACTTGTGATGTTGAAGAGGAGTTGACTGATGGATGTCTACACATTACTTTGACTTATGGGAACTACTCTGACCGTTTCGTTCAGTTTCGTTAAGTTTCGTTAAGTTTCGTTGAGTTTCGTGAAGCTTCGTTAACCAGTGCAAAATGCAGCATTGTGAGTCGATCTTGTCATGCCACATCGAGATCCGTAAGATCACTATTTTATCAGCAAGTTTTCGTGGCAGTTTTAACAGGTTCCATACTTATTATCGATGACAATTTGGTACGATACATGCTATTGAGAGAAGCATGTCAAATTTGAATTACGAATGGGATGATTTTTCACCAAAATTCCACCGAAATTCTCTTCTTCTCAAATTCGACCCAGTATCTCCTCACAGTCACGCTAATCTACCTCGCCTCCTCCTCTCGTTGCATGACGCATACGGCATAACCTATAACTCATCAACGCTCGGTCCCTCGATCTTTCTTTTGTTGAAATTCCTAGATTACATCAGACACCCAATGAATACCCCACCACATGCGTCGTCCCTCAGTGATCCCCCATCAGTCACAGCCTCCGTACGACAATCACCGATCATTGCCGTGACGAACCCTTACCATCATCTCTCGGCAACCGGCACAAATCCACCGTGCGTCTGCGCCGTCGTCAACTGGAGAGGTGATTCTCTCTGGCGTTGTCTTTTGCTGGAATTTATGGCATTCAGGACCGAAGCTGGGAATACCTTTGCGTTCTAACAAAACACACGAGGGTCCACCATAGAAAAGGAGATACGCACAAATTGATGGAATACCTATCGACCGCTGTGCCATTCTTCTTCTTCGGCTCGTTCGGCATCATCCTGCTGCCGGCTGCCGGTGTCGGTGGCCGTTGTCTTGTGTGTTGTGTTTGCCAATCGCATGGAATTCCTTGACAGAGCGACCTGACCAAACCTGAGTTTCACAATTCACCCGATTCCGCTTTCGAATATAATTACAAATTCGCAATTCGCATTGTTCCACTGCGGCTGCCTGGCTGGGTTTCTGGCTGCCGGTTCTGCTGCTTCCGCTGACGACGATCACAGTCGGATGATGATCGCTGCTTTTTATTTGCGCATCCCCATGAGGTTTCTTCTGTATTCCGTATTCTGAGTCTGAATCTGAGGATCCGAGGTCTTGTATTTGTTGGTTGCCTTTTGGATCGCTCAGCGCACGGCACACATACCTGTTGGTAATTTATTTCGATATTTCGCTGTGCGGTGGTGCCTCTTTGTGTGTCTCTCGCTCTCGGACTGTGTGTCTCTGTCTTTTCTTGTTCTCCGGCATCTGAAGCAGGGAAGATAATTACATGGCAATTAAGTTAATTGAACTGCACAAAGTTGCAGAGGGAAGAGGCGGTCGGAGTCTTGCCAGGAAACCGAAAACAAAAAACGCCTTACACATGTTAAAGGTGCACCGGGCCGGAGGTGTACGGGAACTCTTTCTGTTTCCTTTTTTTCGGCATTTATCGGGTAAAATAATTAATTCCGCTAACAAATTTAGGACCAGAGCGCGCCTGCACACTCGCTGCTGTGCTGCAGTGAATTTATGGCTTCCATGACGAGGCCTGGACGGGTGGAGGCGATGTGGAGTGTTTCTTGGTTTTTGCTTGCGACGGTGGCTTGCGTTTGAGTAATTTGTAAATGGACATGTTTTTGACACATCCCCTTTCTTAATTTGCTTACCAATGGGTTCGGGATCAATTAGGGCTTTTTTTGCCGGAGATGGCCGTTGGGCTGTGTGACGCCCTTCTTCGTTTTGTAGCAGCTCATTAATTTCGTTCTGCGAATCGGTCTGCAGGGGAAGGAGTGCATTTGTGGGATGGTGTGAATATTATTTGAACAGCAATTATTCATCATTATGCCATGTGCAGGGTTTGGTATTTGGGGGGCTCACAGCTTTGAGGTTGGTTAAATGTGCACATAGACCAGGTAGGGTCCATTGATTTGGGAATCAATCGAACTGTTTCGTGTCACGAATCAAGCTACAGCTGACAATGTAGCGAATCAGAGAAGACACAGTTTTCCCCTTCGGATCGTCCATTCAGTCCTCGCATTGTAAGAGAATGGCAGAGGCATATGAGGTGATGAACGTTTTCAAGCTCTTCTTCGCCACGTTTGCCACGACGACGGTCAGTCATGCAGTGTCCAAGCAGTGTCGACATATTAAGTTGGCTGATGTCCCTTTCCACTTTTCTGCATCATAGTAGACCGAGTAGCTTCTAGAGCGAGCGTGTACCAGCTTCGCCCTCTCTTCACGATTCCCTCAACCAGCCAACTAGCCCAAAGACGTACCACCACATTTTCATAGTCTCAGGAGTCGCATTACAGCGACCACGCTTCCAATCAACAGCCTTTCGAATTATGTCGTTAAAATAGCAATCAACCCCCGCCCGCGACTGCCTTACACTTTCAACTCACCGCAATTACAACTCGTAAAAGCGATCCCCTGCCAACGGAGCAGTCTTTAATTGCGATTTTTATTATCCTTTCCGACCGCTCTACTTAGGCAAATTACATTCGAATAAATTACGCCAGCCAGTCTGGGAGCAGCAAAACCACCTGCGCTGAAGCTCACTCGATCGCTTAATCTATGCCAACTGTTTGCAAACGTTCGGAAATTAAATGCTTGACCATCGACGAGTGCCCATAAGGCAAACCACACCGAGCGCAAACCGCAACCGCAACAGGCACCCACCTCTAGCCGCCAAATCAGTGCATCAAGCTCGATTAATCACCGAGGACTGTGAGCAGTGCCCAACGCCACCATCACCACCGCCACAAACTCATTTCCGTCTGCACGATGCGATGTGTAGCATGAAGTCCATTTCGTCCCGCGATCTCTGTGCAGTCTCGCCGCCACTCAAGTGCATTGCATCATTTTTTTGCGCTTGCTTTTCTCCCTCTCTCCCAACTCAACGATTTATCGCTGAGGTCGATTGTTTTTTACTCAAAAAGATCGCCGCCATTCCGTAATAGGCCCTCCCTCTCGTGCCCACCTGAACGACTGGAGATACTTTACTGATTGCCATTATGCACGGGTCTATCCGGCAAACGTCGCGGTCGAGAAGGGGCCGTAGCAAAACGTTTATCGATGCACTGAATCTATGCATCTGTAGATGCAATTTATTCGCCGCTCGCCTGCACAGGCCGGCTCGGCGCGCTCTGTCCTCTGTGATCTGTGGTGGAGATTTCTGTTTGGTTGTTCCGCGCGATGACGTTTCGCCGCAGTTAAAGATCTGCGCGCCAGAGAAATTGTCAAGTACCTGTCCGACGGACGTTGGGGAATTCTCTCTCAATCTCTGTGTGTGCAGCAGTCTAGCCGCAATGCGGCGCAATCGCAGCGACAGCCGCAGCCTCTTTAGCATGAAATGTTGTTCCATGTCCCGCCGCCGCCGCGACGGTCTCGAACTCAACTCGATTCGCTATTAATAATCGTGAACTGTCCGCGAAATAAGTTCGTCGCAATCAACCGGCCGGGAGATGAAAAATTCACGATTTTCCATTCGAACTGACAGATGAGAAGTGACATATCTCCCTCTTGTGTTCGAGTTGATTCGGCCGGCGGTGCGCGTCGGCTAGGATCAAACGCTAGCATCTGACAACTGCATTTGCCGACTCGGCGCGGCTTCGAGCGGAGAGATGTGGTGGCACAAGACATAAATTAATTTGAAGAACCATACGTTCGCGAACGGACGGTTACGGTAAATGCTTGACAAGTTATAGACTCCGCTGACGTATTGCGGGGTTTTGACAGTCGGAATATTTGAAATTCATACTCGACCTACTTGAGGCTAGGTCTGTGACACTCGACCGAGGAGACTCGTAAATTAGCGGGGAAAACAAAGGAAAATGTCCAAGCATGGCGCAATGCGAACCGGTCTGTGTGCCTGTGTGGACGTGACATCCGTTTGACTTGAAATGTCAACATTCTTCAACTTGCCAACACAGGAGAGCCCGTCAACGGTCTCTCGCCGTGTAACCGTATCAAGATTAAGTGCAGAACGCGAGATGGCTTAGCCGCATCAGCGTTAACGTGTGCGCCGACAGTGTGACCAGAGCTGAATATTTAATTGCGGCGACCAAGGTTCGGCGGTGGGTTGACATCTCTCAAGAGCACTCCTCTGCCCCAGTGGTGCTTTTGATGTTGGCTCGTCTGGACCTACCCAACACATGCGACGGGTATTTGGGGCTGCAAACAAAAAGAAGCGCATGTTACAAATGTTTTTTTGACATTCCCGTGGTAGTCATCTTGCATTCGCATGCACACACAAACACAGTCGACACTCGGGTCTTTTTTCTTCTGTTCGCCTTGGCCCCGTCCTGTGTCTCGCCCATTGACAGTTAATGTCAATTAAGGGAGAATCAATCGACAGTTAATTATTTTCTGCATTTCTCTCCATCCGCTCCCACAGGGACGAGCTCTTGCGTCAAGGATGTGCGGCGGTAGATGCATATCTTGTTTGTATTTTTATCTGTCATTCAGTGGCTTTGAATGGTGGTTGTCTCCTTAAATAGCTGACTATGCTAATTAGTGGGATATGCCTTCTGTTCTCAGTTGCCTGTCAGACGAAGCGCCATCAAGTTTAAAGGAGAAAATTATTTGCCGTGCAATAAAATGCGATGAAGGTGCTACTGTCTCCTTGATGGCTGCCACCGGAATGTCAAAGTGTTGTTAGATGACAACCCGACTGGTAAGTGCCGATGGGGGGAAGGATAATTAAATGCGCCGTCACTATCGTTTGCTGTGTTCATTTATTTTAATTTCTTTGGCTGTGTGCTTCGGTCTTTTCCGTTTCCTCTCATCAACCGGGGCTTCGTCATTAATATTCTGCAACATTTTCTCAATCATGTCATCGATGTGTCGTTAGTTTTACAAGCGTTTATTAATTGTTAACTTGATCGTTTTGTAATTTGAAGCGATGTTTAAGTTTTGAATGCACGAATGTGTGTACATGTTTTAGTGGTCGGGCAGACTTGTTCGCTATCGATGATCTCGCAGTGTTTTCATAGGTCTGTCTGCTATAAAATTCTAAGACGAAGGTATAATGAACGTAAGCAGGCGAGTGAATGCTGTGATCAACACGCTCCGCTCAGTTTCGTTAAGTTTCGTTCAATTTTACTCACTTAAGTGGGGTCGAAAAAAGCAAGTTCACATATGCATTTAGGAAAATTGTGAAATTTGACTTGTGCCTCATCATATTTCGAGCGGTTCTGTCAAGTGTGCATCGGTTGGTGATGGTATTCTAAAAAAATGCGCAGATTTCCTCCACAAATCGACACAGCCACTAACTCTTGTGATTACGGTTTAATTTCATCCAAGAGACTGAAGCAGCATACGGACGCCTCGCAGCAATACAATTCCAAACCGAGCGACAGCACATGTCATTGCAATAATTACGGACGCTTCCGGGTGAATTGGCTTGCACTTCATCACCACTGGCGGCACTGATGAACACGGCGGTTACTCAATGGCTACCAACCGGCGAGTCATTATTTCCTAATCACAAAACCATTTGAATTCAACCGAACCAGTTCTGCCGCAATTGAAACAATTCCAAATTCCTGACCACCTTTTGCAGCACGCCACATGCCGCCCCAAGGGGGCAATTATACTCTCGTAGACGAGCCCATTTCAACTACGTATCACACAAATCCACACTCAAATGTGCCAGAGCATTGAAATTCAAATATTCTCCCATCGTGTGGCGCGTTGTTTTTTCGATGCCAAAGAAATGATCTCTGAAAAGAAGTGCAATGATCTCAAGCACCGACAACACCGCCACAACGGCCGTCTTCTCGCGCCTCTAATGGAGTCTTCGCCATGAAGCAACCTGTTGAGGATTTTTTGTTTCCCCCATCGTGCTCGGTGTGTGTGTGTGCCTGTGTGGAGGCTCCCAAAATGAAGCACGACCGCATGATCAAAGATTTGAGATGCAATCTTGCGCTCGGTTTGGCGCGATGTGTGTACGCCGCGCCGCCAACATTGCTCCCAGCGATGAGCGGGCCGCACAAGAAAATTAGCTTTGCATGATTTTCGAAAAAAAAAAACACCTTTTTCCTCTTGGTCTTCGGTCTCCTCTCGGTTTTGCGTCGTCGTCTCGGCGTGGACGTTCGTTCGCAGTCGCGTTTTTGATTCTATTCCCCCGTGGCAGATCGTGCCAAATTCAGCACAATTCAATTAATTATCGAAAAGAAATCCCACCACAAGGAGCCCGGCGAACCGCAGCAGTTGATTTATGAATTTCAATAAAGCATTCCTTTCAACTACCGTATGGGACCGGGCAAATTAGGCACAGTTCGTGTGATATATCATTTGTCCAAGCCGCGCAGCTGGGAAAGAAGAAAAAGTGTCTACTCATGCAAAACCGGATGGGGGCAGAAGCAGCAGACGAACAAAAACACCCTGGATCTCATCGCAAAAGATCAAACGATCGAAGCACACACGTGATCGTGGTGCGATCGTTCTGGTTGCTGTGAAGAGATCGTCTAGATCATTAAGATCGCACCGATCGTCTGTCGATCGGAAAAACCGCCGCTCCGACAGGTATCATCTATTATTGCGTTGGCTCTATGCACGACCGCGTATCCATCCATCTACGCATCGTGGTCGTCGTCGCGGCGCATGTGAGCTGAGTCCAAAGTGTCCGATAGAATGATGAGTAATTTCATGCATGGCATTTTATGACCGCTGCCATTCCTCTTAATGGCACACCAATACGCCACGGCCGAGAGGTGAGAGATTAAATAGAAACGAGAAGAAACCGAAGGGTTGTCGGCGTTCAAACGCGAGATATCGGCGGTTTTTGTGAAATGCCTTTGTGTCATTCATAAAAAAATGTGTGAAATCGGATTTCGTTGTTGAAATTGATGGATTTTTGATGCAATCTATTGCCGCCGTCCGGTGTGGGATTGCATTTGGGAATCGTGATTTTGAGTTTTCTGACGTTTTACGATCGGTTCTAGGCTTTTGGAGCGATCGTAAATTTCACCTTTTAAGCGGCTCCCCGGAGTCAAGTTGATTCATTTCGGATTGTTAATTTTTGTTTTTTATGAACTCTTCGATTAAAATCGAGGCGAAGACAACAAAAACGAAACACCGACTATATCTTTATGAGTCTCTTCTTAAGATATTTATAACGCTATCAGATTTATTGGACGACATTTTTTGAGTGTGGCGATGTGGCTTTCCTGGTTTTTTTTTTGTTGTTTCTTCTTGAAGTTTTACGAGGTGATAAGCTTGATGGAGTGGTCCTGAAATAGATTTAAGCGCATTTAAATAGGCTCCGCGTGAGATAAGCTTTCAATTTAGTCGGCGAGATTGAGGATTGATTTGTAATCTGTCGAAGCTTGATCCTATCGGCGTGGCGGTGGCAGAGGAGGTTGCTGATAGAGATCTCTCTCGTGATTTTGGGCTTTGACTAGGCTTCGTTGGGAGATACGTGCGTGGGCGCATCAGGTTTGTTGATTAGCTGTCGGGAATGTTCGAAAGTTGCCGGAAGAAAGTCGTAAATTTTGTGCAGGTTCATCCAATTTGAATTGAATTTAAACCACTCAACGAACTCTTGGAGACATCCGTCTGACAACGTTGTTGGTTGGCGAGGCGTCTTGGTTGAAGTTCAAGTCCATTGAAGACGTTTAAAGATAGACAAGAAAAAATAACTCAACCAACGTCCTCATCTTCACGACCCGTCTAATGTCAGGCATTAAAAATTCTTAAGAAACACAAGAGCGCCTTGAACGACTTAATAACGGATACAATCATCACCTCATCTACCCACTTCAATCCCAGCACCACTTACACGCCTAATAGACGGAAGTCCAAACCTTGTTTCCGAAAAGAAAGACACACGAAAAAGGATCCCCCAGGAAGCCCACTACATACCTGTGATCCTCACAACCTAGCCGACTGCAAAGATAAGATCCCAACCGAAAAAAAACAAACCCCGCACAAAGAGCGCGTAGAGCAGATCCCAAAAATGCTAGAAGAAATATTCCCTAATTATACACATTAACTCCGAAAAAAAAAGAATGCCATGCCGTTCGACGTTTTCTAGGAAACCCGACACCGACCCAAGAGAAGAGAATTCTATTCCCATTCCTGCCATCGCACACCGCACGCATACCCTTCAACCATTCAACCGTCGGCACATCGCAATCAGGCACGTTAAGACCGTACCCGGCGCAGAACAATTCCTAAGAGAATGATACCAAGGGAGATGGTGTTAACACCATTTGAATGGATTAAAATACTTTTCGGATTCATAATTTCAACGGAAAACCCATTCTGCTGCACTGGGCAGCGGTGTCTGTGCGTCTCGTCCCGGACAGATGGATGCATTCTCGTACATAACTTTAAATTAAATTAACGTTTGGTCGTACCACTAAAAGGTTTCCCCCTGGCCACCATGCCATCGTCTTCTTGTGATTTTTTTGTCTGAGTCATTCTGTGAATGGCTGAGGTATTGCCACGCCAGCCTAATCCCTACCTGAGACTAATGTGAAACGAAAGAGATTACGAGTTGATGAGATGGTGCGTCGTCCATCGTCCGCCGTTGTACCTGTCGGAGCAGGAGGAGGATGACGAAGTCGATAAAACGATCTAAATGAGTTCTGTTTGGGGTGTTATTTGGAATAAATTATACATGATGAGTTATTGTTAAACGTGGTGTTCCTCTGCGTTGCCATTGGGGACCTATGCTCTTTCCACCCGGACACAATGACTCTCTAAGAGTCCAATTAAAATTCCTTAAGCTGGTGAAAGCCAATTCTGTGTGTGCATTGCTGACCTACAACAGCGTCCACGCCTGGTGTCCCGCTTGTACTTGGCATTGTGACGGCAATGTTCAACGAGCTCATCATGGGGTACACCATTAAGGCTTGGCTACCACCCGGCAGCAGTAAGCCCATCTACGAGTGATGGTAGTTTCTTTTTTTTTCTTCATTAATTACTTCTGCCTAACCGCATGTGTTCTGCAGCTCGATGCAGGGATTGGTAACATGTGAGTCACGTGCCATGGAACATTTTAGAAGAACGCGAATACACAGACATTATTCGCGGTTACCAATATACATAACTGCTTCTCTCAGCGTCGTTAAGTTTCGTTCAATTTGGCTTCTTTAAGTGGAATCGATCGATCTCCGCGTACGTTGTTGGAAGCACTTATAGCTGCCTTTTGTTCAGTTCTGACATAAACTTAATTTAATTAAAACTGAGCCCACAGATCTCTAAAGGACGGCTTGCGACATTTCAAAGTTCTCTGTCGAGCCTTTCGATGTATTCCCGATCATCAGCAGCACCACCGTGATTTAACAGAAATCAAACCAAAAAAATGTTGCCAACCCCTGGATAGGTGATGCCAACCGACTAACATGCGCCATACTGTGCGCCAAATGTTTCAGTTGAAACTAAATGATCCGTCGGCTCAGATAACTTGGTAGATCGCCCTCCCTTGAGCGATACGCCGCTGCTTGCCCCCGTCGTCTTCTTCGATCTACCTGATGACGATGATGAAGTTGAAAACTCCTGCTGGGCGAGTGTATTCCTTTACATCGTCGTTCCCCGTGCACTGACCACATGCGGGGAAGAAGACGAACAGAAAAAGAGAAGATCTGAAGACAGACCATGCAAGAACAGTGCACGCTGTACATTGTGTGCAGCGCAAGAGATGTGAAGAGCGCTTCTGTTGGATGTGTGATTTCCTTTCATTGTCAGGCTTGTTTAACATGTAGTAATGGCAGTGTGGACATCCATTGGACTGGGTGTTCCTCATGATGTCGCTGGCGTGTTGCTTGCTTGTTTCATTTCTTCTGATATTTTTTGCTCGTTTTGGTTTTCATCGCTGAAATAGTGCTAACTGTTTCTAGTCGTCATGCTCTGCAGGGGATTGATGCTAACTCCTTGTAATTTGTATTCGGCTGTGAAATAATAAATTTAAATGCGGGACGTAGGAGACACTGCCTGCTACTGCAGGTGGTCTTTATGGGAGTGCGGCATGCATGAGGTTTTTTTTCGCAAAAAAAAAAGTGAAACGAACGTGGATGAAATTGGCAGGTGACTGGCGGACGATCGGATTTTTGTGCAGAGTACCGTGACATCGCCCTGTTGATCGTAATTTGACCAGAGTGGGACTTTGAGCTCTGGCATGGCGGAGCATGAAACTTGATGACCGAATCCGTGTCTCTTACGATAGGCGCAGCCATGACGTGAAATAAACTGAAATGCGTTAATTTCTTGAAGTGCGTCTTGAAGTTCTGCTGCTTCAGTGTCCCGAATAATTCCTCCCCTCTTGAGCTGTCACTGAATGAATTCACTCAACCTGATCCCCAGTTGGAAGGCGGATGTCATAAAACTGTCAAACGCGCATGGTGGTCTCCACTCGTCATCTCCCCACACTAACTGTTCCCTCTACTTCGAAGGTCAGTGCGAACACCAATGCGCGTTTCCAATCGATCCGACAGTCATCATTATCAGATGTTTACAAATTAGACCACAATTTAAGATGACACATCTAAGTGGTGCCAAGTGGCGGCGGCGGCGCACGGCGGTATCACATCAACCCACACACGTCGCCCGCGTGTCAGCAGACCACGGGACCGCCTTTCATCTCTCAGTTCACTCTTGATGTTTATTTGCATTTCTGATGTGAAGAGGAGAAAAAAGCTTTCAGACATCTTCCCCCAAAGATCAAGTTTCTTATCTTGATTGGTCTTCCACACCGCTGCCGTCGCCGTCACCATCGCCGGCCATTCAGTGGACGCTTCAATTTGCATTAACTCTCGCCAAAGTTGATTCAATCCTCCGCACTTGCAGCTTCAGCCACAGTTCGCCGATTTAATTTCCATAACCCGATCGATTCGATTTGCTCGTGAAATTCTTCACTTAGCGGGAGATGGAGAGACAGAGAGAGAGAGAGAAATTTGTCAAACTGCGCTCGACTTCATCAAAACACTTAAAGGAGTTCCATTTACCTATAACTCAAGATTTGAATAAATTATCCTACTTAAGAGGTCGCCTCGCCATCGAGCAGCCGAAAGGGAGCAACAAAAAACGCAGACAACGAGATGGTATTCATGAACCCGAGACCGGCTTAAGCGCATTCCATTTCATGCCGGCTTAAGTGTGGTGTTCACGATCTCTGCGGCTGCCACTGTGTTGCTCTGCCCACCTGTGGCTCGACCCGGCACCGTAATCCTTTGAATGCATCGACTATCAATGTTGATCCCATCAGCGGATCATCAATAATAAACGTGCGATGAAATAATTTGTTGTCATAGATGCTTCCGTGCCACAATGACGGTGTCCCTAACTCACTGGTTGATGAAGGAAGGGGGACATTGAAAAAAACCTGGACTCATAAAATCCAAGCAATCAGCATTTGCATAATTATTGATACAGAAGCGATCACCAGATGATTGTTTAATTAGTCGCAGTTTGTTCGGTTGAAACGTCAAAAATTCAACCATGTTCTAGCGGTCTGACAGAACTTCTGACACTTGCCACCCGGCTGGGGTATCGAACTTTGAACGGTAGTCGCGTTTTGTTTTCTTCTTTTAGCGTCGACTTTGTGTTGTGTTAATTATGGCAATAAACGTATGGATTATCGCATGTAGCTGGCTTCTGTGAATCAGTGCTCATTCGAAGAATACTCATAAATTTATAAATAAACAAACGTTCCAAATTTTGGCCGATGATCAAATGTTTTTGGGGGACACTTGCGAGTTTTTTGAGATTGCGAACGCTGAGAGGGATAAGAGAGAATTATGACATGAATGAGAAATGTCAAGCAATTGTTGTCAATTAGCACTTCAAAAGCATGTTTTGCTTCAAAGTGCTTGGAATAATTTACGAAAAGCGATTTGGGAGGGAAATGTCAAAGCCGGACACCTGACAGTTTATGGGACAAATTTATTGTCCTGGATGACTAGGCAAAATGCAAAAAAAGACGTCAGATGACAGAATTTGGTTTGTTTTTAAAATTTTAAAAATTGCTCGCTTGACGTTCGCGTATTTTCCGGTGGATGATAGTGACAGGGTCGCCAATTTTGTGGGTTCGAAAGTAGGTCAACTGTTGCTAATGTCTGTTCTGCTGTCATTTAGAGGCAAACCCTAATAAGTAGAGGGAGACATCATATGTGGCCCACAAATATAGTGCAACACGACGGGTGAAGTTGGTCAGCGTTTAAAGGCCCAAACCCATACGAAGGCGTTGCGTGTGTTGCGTCTTGTCGAAAAATTGGCAACTCATAAGACCTAGAAGTAAGGGCAGAGACAACGAGTGCGGTCTATGATTGAATTAGATCATGACAGTGGAAGTTGGTCAACTTTTAACTTTTGTTGCGTTTGACAAGTCCATTCTCACATGAGTGTATCAGTACTCTGTGTGTGTGTATCAATCTACTCTCAAGTTTCGTGTGGTGTTGTGCGGATTTCGGACGCAACAAACGTATGTTTTTATAGGGCACCTCCGATCCGGTTTTTGTGGATTGAAAACGTATTGCACGCAACAAATTCCAGCGTTTGTGCCTTTAAGGCCAGGACATGTTACTTTCCAGTGAATATGTCAAATTTGAAGCGGTCTCGTTCATCTTTTTCTCTACTCACCTTCATATCACCCGTTTCCCTCTCATTCAACTCACTAGAATGCTGCACATCACAAGAACCCAGACAGACACTCCGTTAAAAAACCGTCAAGAATCTAGCTTTTTGTTCGTCCACCCTGCTTGGAAGATTTTAAAATTCTTCAATTTCCTTGCGTGCTCGTCTACGTCTGCGCGCATGTCGTTCCAATCAAAACGTCAAACAATCGTCACATAAAATATCAAATCATTTCCACAGAAGAACGCAGCACAAAGCCACGACAAAGCAGAGCTCAAACGCAAACGCATCCTCTCCGCCTCCGCCTATTGTCCCTGTTTTAATTTTTCTAAACCATTCTGTTGCGACTTTTTTTGTGTGTGTGCTCCGCATTGCTCGCCTTTCGACGGGCGTTTTTTTTTTGTCCTGTTTGCCACGGCCATTGTTGATGACCATCATCATCATTATTATCCTTTCCATCAATCTGACAATGGATGGCAGGTCACAAGCAAGACGAACAACACACAAAAAACGCAGACTGTTGCGGTTTTTTGTTTCATTCCGGAGTCGGCCTTTTTGGAACGAGAGCATGTCCATTTTTTTTGGTTTTTTTGTGGAATTTTTTTGCACTGTGTCTGCCTCTGGTCCTTGATTCTCCGTGTGGATCGACGAGGAATCCGTCACGCGGTACCTTTCATGCCCTTTCCCAGCAGCTATCCCCTGCAATTATGATTGAACGACAATTAATTGTTCCCTTTCTCCTCTTTCTCTTTGCAGATCACAAAGCTGATGCCCATTCTTCAGTCGGGGTGCTCTAACCAGGCCAGGTTCCTACTGTGCTCGTCGCTGTTTCCCATGTGCACCCGGGATGTGCCGCGACCCATCACCCCCTGCAAGTCAGTGTGTGAAACGGTGAAGGCCGAGTGCGCCGATCAAGTGCAGCTTACGCTCCTGTGGCCGGAGTTCCTGAACTGCGACAGTCTGCCGCAGCCGGAGAAGCACGAACTTTGCATCAAAATTCCCGAAGAAGTCGCCGAAAAGTCGCCGCATTTGCCCGAGCGACCACCGCAGCACCCGCAGCAGCACATCTTTTGGCCGTGGCTGCCGTGGAAGATGCCCCACCATGCGGCGAAGAGCGTGTCCACCCTGGTGTGCCCCGAGAACTTCACCGCTGTTCAAACGGAATGTGCGCCGCAGTGCAACAAGGACGCCATGTACACCGGGCAGCAAAAGAAGATCGCCGAAGGACTCATACTAGCGCTCTCGGCAATCTGCTTCATCCTCACGCTGTTCTCGCTGGTGACCTTCTGGGCGGAGCCCACTCGCTTCGGATACCCCGAGAGGCCGGTCCTGTTCCTCTGCCTGTGCTACAACCTGTACAGCGTGTGCTACTTGGAGCGGATAGTCTTTCACAACACCACCAAAACGCTGGCCTCTGGAGCTCTCCTCGCAGACGACATTGGGGGCCCTTGCGCTCTGACACCACCCTGCCTGGCGTCGTACATAACCACGAGCTACTTGACGCTGTGCGCCGCCACTTGGTGGCTGATCTTCGCCCTGTGCTTCTACCTGTCCTCACACAACAAGTGGTCCAGTGAGGCACTGGAAAAGAAGTCTGGACTCTTCCACGTGCTCGCCTGGGTGCCACCACTGGCCGCCCCCATCGCGGCCCTGCTCTGCGACGCCGTCAAGCCACACGAACTAACCGGAATGTGCTCGGCGCCAGGCTTTGTGGAGATTCCAGCTCTAATCCTCCTCATCCTCGGCCTGTTCTTCACCGAACGAGCGTCCCGCTCGCTGAAGACACTGCAGGAGCAGATTCAGCCCACGATTGGCTTGCAAAGATTCTCCCAGATTCGCAAGCGGTTCCTCATCTTCAGCCTAGTCTTCTTCTTCCCCACCATCTTGGCCGTGCTGGCGGCATTCTTCGAGCGCTTCGATTTCAACGTGCAGCCGTGCATCTCTGCGGAATCCTGCCCGCCACCAGTAAAGGCGTCCGCCCTGCCAACGCTGCTGCGGATATTCCTGCAGCTCACGGGCGGCACTCTCACCGGAATGTGGGTGTGGTCGCGAAAGACCTGCGAATCGTATCGCAACCGCATCATCGCGACGCCGACGCCATCTACGTCCATCAAGTCGGTGTCGTCGCTGCCAAAGAAAGCTCTCTCATCGCCCTCATCCGGCAAGGCTTTCGGACCACTCTACAGCGGCATCAACTTCCACAACGTGCCGATGTACAACGGACAGTCCCGCGTGTAGCCTCACGGCTGGGACGAATTAGCTTTAGGCAACCGACTCCAATGGCTGTAGCGCGGGTCATTGCGGCCACGACTTGTTAGTTTCTTGTAAATATATAGAACTGTAACCTAGTAAGCCCTTTTATAATTGATATTTCCTTCTTCCCCGGGGAAAAAAACTCCTTCCTTAAGTTATACACCACTGGTGGGGTGGCTCATTTCGAGCTCCACAAGTCAGTGGCGGCGAACGGAGCGATGAAAAAAAGGAGAAAATAAAAGAAAAATGTGTTAATAGCTTTAAAGTATTTATTCCATTTTGTAAATAACGGTAGAAATACACGTAAATGTTACGTAAATTATGTAAGTGTGATTGTATGTGGAGATGTAGTGATAAAAAAACAAAACAAAAATAAAATCGATTCTAATGAGAATAAATTGAAAATTTATGCAAAAATCTAAATTATTGTCTTTTTAATGTTGGACTCCTGGTTTGGTTGGCGATTGGGAGTTTTGCATGTTCTGGGGTGTGTATTAATCGATCCTGAGAGTTTGGAGTGCATCCGGCAACATTGAGATTTTGCCCCAAAATCGAGGCAGTGGTTGGTAAGGCTTTTCTGATGGAATTGACGGCTCATCTTCCAACTGGCCCAGAGGCCCTATTAGCGCTACCAGCGACTTGCGCACACCGTTTTGCATGTTCTGGTGTGTGTATTAATCGATCCTGAGAGTTTGGAGTGCATCCGGCAACATTGAGATTTTGACCCCAAAATCCAGGCAGTGTGTTGGTAAGGTAAGGCTTTTCTGATGGAATGGACGGATGCACTTAGACTGTATGTCTGCATCTAAAGGATGAGAGGGCACTGCAGTAGTACAGCAAGTGTGTAGTACACTCATCCAAGTCTCTGGAACTATTGCAGAAGATGTTGTAGGGAAGGCCTGGTTAAGAGACGTGAGTTCCAATCCCACAGGGCCCTGTTGCCCTGTTATGACACCCATGAGAGTTCTAAGATCATGCCTGGTCAGCGTAGGCCATAGTTGTTTGGCTATGGGACATCCTGTGCCTGTTGACCATCTAAAATTTGTTTCAGCAAATGTGTCGAGCATCAGTAATTGATATGCAGTAGCGACATGCAAGAATAGTCGATTTCCGTCCAAAAAGAGTATAGAGCTTGTGCCCTTTCTAGCAAGTTTGTCTGTTTGGCAAGTTCTCTGGAATGTTACAGTGTCCAACGGTCTCGAAGAAGAGTAGGTGTAGTATTGAAGGTTGTCCCGACCGACGTTCATTCCAGTTGTGAAGCGGTCTCAAACTGATCTCCGTATTAGTTGCTATCTGTCTACGTCGTCGAGTAGCCGACTAAGTCTATCGGTGGTAGGTTGAGTAGTTTGTTCAGAACAAAGAAAGGGGTTGTGTTTAGCGCTTCGCTGATACATGAGACAGATGACATCCTCTAGACTCTGTTGAGCGGTTTGAGTTGATATTCTTATCGAGTCAGAGTTCACCAAATCGCGATGCAATACACAAATAAGGGTCCGACAACTGATTCAGTAGCCAGTGAGCTAAGTGAGCTCTCAATGTAACTGTGGCACTGCTTCTGTGGAACCTCGTGTTCTTCTGTCGCTAGCCATATTTATTCTAAAAGCTTAATACATGGTCAAAACCAGGTCATTCTTGTTTACATCTTACTTACTTATCAGGCAGACGAACCATGAAGGGTCTGAGCCTGAGCAATTGCTGCCTTCCATCGGTGACGGTCCTGGGCACGCTGCTTCCAATCGTAAAGGCCAGGATGTCTTACATCTGCGAAGACTTGGTCTTTGTACCGGAGGTTCGGTCTTCCTCACCTTCTCGAACCAGGAGGCTCGGATTCGAAGACCCTCTTTGCTGGAGCGTTGTTGTCCATTCGCTCGATGTGGCCGAGCCAGTGTAGTCGACGGATTTTTGCCTTCCGGACTACATCCACATCCTTGTACAGCTCGTAGAGTTCGCGGTTGTGTCTTCCCCTCCATTCGCCTTCCTCGCAGACGAGACCATATATCCGACGTAGAATTTTTCTTTCGAAGGCACCAAGAATCAGCTCTGCAGCCTTACTTAATGTCCAGCTTTCGGCTCCATAAAGTAGGACTGGCAGGATAAGGGTTTTGTAGAGCATGACTTTGGTCCTTCGAGTCAGGAGTTTCGAGCCCAGTTGTTTTGACAGACCGAAGTAGCATCGGTTGCCAAGGGCGATTCTACGTCGGATCTCCACTACGATGTCATTCGTGGAGTTTACATTTGCCCCGAGGTAGACAAACTCCTTTACTACCTCGAAATTGTAGCTGTCGATTGTAACGTTTTGGCCTAGGTGGTGTGCGGCGGATCGTTGTTTGCTCGACAGCAGATATTTTGCTTTGTCCTCGTTGACCTTAAGACCAGCTCGTTTCGCCTGTTCCTCAATTGCCGTGAAAGCTTCCACGATGGCACGTTGGGACCGCGCGACAATGTCGATGTCATCCGCGTATCCCAACAGCTGGACTGAATTGTAGAAGATAGTGCCTTCCGTGTTGACTTTTGCCCGCCGCACTATCTTCTCCAGTACCAGATTGAAGAAATCACATGACAGCGCATCTCCTTGCCGAAATCCGGTGCAGGTTTCGAACGGTTCAGAGGTTTTTGAACCGAACTGCACGGTGAATCGCGTATGTGTTAGCGTGGTGCGACACAACCGGATCAGTTTTTTCCCGGGATCCCGAATTCGGCCATCGCTTCGAATAGCTCCTTGCGATGAATGCTGTCGTATGCGGCTTTAAAATCGATGAAAAGATGGTGAGTATCGATTTGAAACTCGCTGGTCTTCTCCAGGATCTGCCTTAGTGTGAAGATTATAGTTGCGAGAGTTCTCCTCCCGTCTTCTAGCCCGGTACTCCTCTTGCGCTGCTCTTGTTTCCCGTTGCAGCGCTTTTTGGTATGCCTCGTCGGTTGCACGTTTTTTCTGCTCACAATCGCCATCATACCACGGGTTTCTTGTCGAGGGTGGTAGGTAGCCTAATGTAGTTTTCGCTACCTCTTTGATAACCGAGCGGCAATGCAACCATGTCTCGTTGGCACTTGACGTAGGCATACCGGAGAGTCTCTCACTTAATTGCTCTTCGTAGGCTCTGGCAATCTCCGGTGTGCTCAGGCGTCCAATGCCAAAAGTTTTCTTTGTCGGCCAGTTGGACAGTCGAGTTCTGAATCTTGCTGCAACAAGAAAGTGGTTAGAGTCGACGTTTGCTCCCTGAATGTTCGCACATCCAGGATGTTTGATGCGTGTCTTCCGTCAATAAGCACATGGTCGATTTGGTTGGCGGTTCGACCATCCGGGGATCGCCAGGTTGCTGTGTGGATTTTTTTGCGAGGGAACCTTGTGCTACTTATGACCATATTACGTGCTGTCGCAAAGTTTGTGAGTCGGAAGCCGTTGTCTGCTGTCGTGTCGTGGAGGCTGTGCTTTCCGATCACTCCGCCAAAGATGTTTTCCTTACCGATTTTAGCATTGAAGTCTCCGAGTACGATTCTTACATCGTACTCCGGACAGGCTCCGTAGGCACCGTCCAAGAGGTCGTAAAAATCCTCTTTCACAGAGTCTTCAGCTTCGTTGGTAGGGGCGTGTGCACATATGAGGCTGATGTTGTAGAATCTGCCTTGGATGCGGATCACAGCCAGGCGATCGCTTATCGGTTTGAAGTCGATGACCTTCGACCTTAGTCGCTTTCCCAAGACGAATCCGCATCCAAATATTGTTTACATCTAGTTCTCCAAAAATCAATTTGAATCTTAGACGTTCAAGCTCTCGCTTCTTTGTTGCTCAATGTTTATGTGTTTTAGAAAAATTTGCAAAAGGGATACTCAAAAGAATTATTCAATTATTCCCCGGAAGTCCACAACAATCCGTCATCGTAGCTCGAAAAAAAAAACGGACTTTAATTTCCCCTTTAACGGTTGAAGGAAGTATCAAAATATCACATATGTCATAACAATGCTCCAAAAATCAAGTCAAACTGCATACCATCACCGTTCTAGTAAATCTACTTGCCGTGTTAAATTCGTTGCCCACTGCTCAGATTCAGATGTCGCCGCAATCGCCGACAGCACATGTAAAGTGCTGCCAATCCCCACTGAATAGATTCACAAAAAAATTCTCTTGTCATTTTCATTTTACACCTAAAAGAAACAAAAGGTACGGAGTGAGCGTAATTCACGTTTTCACAGAAAAAAAACGAATATTTATTAATTTTTCATTAATTTCCCAAGCAATTTTCTATCATTTCCTGCGCACTATTATCTCCCCCAAAGGTGAGTGCTACACAAGAGTGTGCAGTTCAGCGTGTTTCCATGCAATTGATCGAAATCCCAAGGTTTCTCGGTGCAATGCAGTGCTGCAGACGTGTGTGAACTTAACCTCATTATGTTACAAAGTTTTCTCTTTTTTTTCCGTTTTGCTTTCGTTCATTTATACATTTTTGAGGTAAAGGGAAAAAAGACAGCAAATCACAAAATAAACTGCATGCTGCAGGTCTTGTGTGGAAAATAAACGCAAACATTCGTAATGAACTGGATAGTGTACGGCAGGGGTTGCTTGCTCTTGGTCGAAACTTGATTGGGAATTTCTTTGTTTGGGGGTCACAGAGGCTGTTACTTGTTTTTCCGTGTTGCGTTTATTGATTGATTACGTTGTGCATTTCAGTTGTAACTCAATGTAATCCGATTGATAAGAGAGCTGCTGAGTAAAACACCAACAACACCACGACGGATAAATCGCTTTTGCAATGTGGAAGAAGAAGAGGCAGTCCGATCCGCTTGACGATTCGTCGACGGAGTCGTGCGACGAGAAGGCACAAAATGGATCCACTGGAGGGACAACGCGCGAATGTCCGCACGTGAAAAAGTCTGTAGATCTGACCAGGCTTCGAAAGATTTTGAAGGCCAGCGGAATTGAGCAAGACGCGTGCTCAGAGTGCAACAAGAGTTCGGATGCAGTGGCAAAAACTGAGGCAGCACCCGCCACTGAACAAGATGAGGACGAGATGTTCGAGTACGATAAGACTTTGTGGCTCTGTCTGAAGTGTGGATCCCAGTTGTGCGGGAGGTCAAGGAACCAACATGCTTTGAAGCATTTTCAGGTAGGATGGTCGGAATTGCTTACAGGACATGCAATAATTCGTTTAATTTCAGACTCCCCGTTCCGATTCGCACGCGCTAGCCATGAACACGACGACATTTGAGATTTGGTGTTATTCGTGCGACGACGAAGTGAACACGACAATGCGCAAAAACTTGCAGGAGTGCGTGGATTTGGTGAAAAGGCTTCTGCAGAAGCCCCCTCCGGCGGCGCCCATTCCGTTGCACAACAGCGCAAATCCTATGGATGGCATTCAGGGAAAGATTGTGGCCACATTTGAGACGATCAAACCTCTGCTGGGCGAACAGGCGGCCGAAAATAACAACAGCGTCGTGTACGGACCACCGCCGCCGCCGCCTCCGTTGCCGATACCCGGAATGGCAAAGCGTGTGCAGGCCGAGACAACTGCATCTGTGCCAAATTACTTGCTGCCAGCCGAGCCGAAGCAACAAGCCCAGCGCGAGCAGCCGCAACAACAACCCCAGCCACAAAAACCCCTGCAACTGCCGCGGGTTAGGGGACTTACCAATTTGGGGAACACGTGTTTCTTCAACGCCGTCATGCAGTGTCTTGCTCAGACTCCGTTCTTGTTGGACGTCTTGAAGGAGTCGTCGGAAGCGGGCGAAGAGTAAGAGCGCATATTCCCCTCTGACTAGACTGAGACTTATTCAATTGTCTTGTAGGTTCATTCTTCCTGGTGGGACGTTCAAATTCAAGGATGACGTGGACATTGAACTTCCTCCGATAAAGGGCAATTTGAACTCTTGGGGCAGCCTAACGAGTGCCCTGGCAAATGCTTTGGAGGAATTGCAGTCAGGAGGTACGAGAGCATAGTTTTTTTGTTTTCAATTTAAACTCATCCATTTTTCTCTTTATCTAGGTGGTGTCTTCACGCCCAGCAAGCTGTTCGATAAGCTCTGCAACAAGTGCCCGCAGTTCTGCGGAGGAGACCAGCACGACTCGCATGAGCTCTTGCGACATTTACTTGAGAGTGTCAGGTAATCGCCTTCAAACCGGCATCCTCTTGCACAGCACGCTCAAGTTGCATTTCTTCTTCTAGGTCCGAAGATCTCAAGCGCTACCAAAAAGTAATTTTGCAAAACCTAGGTTTGCTTGAGCCCTCCATCAACAACGTCAACGAGGAGATGCGAAAGAAGTGCAAAATCTACGGCCAACAAGCCGCTGATAGGATACTTCGTCCAGAGCAGGTTTTCCGTGGTTTTCTAGTGTCGACCCTCAGGTGTCAGGTGTGTTATCACACCTCGTCGAGGCACGAGAACTTCCTTGATATGTCCCTGCCGGTGAGCGTGGAGAAACCTCAGCCGCCGACGAGGCGCAAAAGCAGTCCGGACAATGTCCCAACCGGTCCATCCAAGCATCAGCTGAAGAAGGAGAAGGAAAAGGAGCGCAAGGCGAAGCGAGCCCAAAAACATCATCAGAAGAAGATTAGCTTTTCGAACTCCATGGACTCTGACACGACATCCACGTCGGAACAGTCGGATGCGGATGTAGAAGACAACCTCATCGATGACGCCGCCGGAGCTGCGTCCAAAGGAACTGAGGCCGCCTCAAATGATCCCAATGGGAATGGCAGCGAGCTGCCCAGCCCCCTAGTCCCAGAGAAGCGCGGTGATTCGCCCGAGAACCCAAACAAAGACTCCCTCGATGACGATGAAAATGGTAGGACCCCTTCCACTTACCCCACCTGAACCACTTTCAACTCAATCCGTGTATCCTTTTTTCCAGATTCAGGAATAGCCACAAGTCCAGCCAATGCAGGTGTTAGCGTGCAGGCACGGTTTCAAGCCCGATCCCTTGCCCAAAACGGTTCTGTGCCATCGTCGGACTCGAATGGCAGCGACAAAGCCAATCCAGTGGCCACCAACAATAAGGTATTGGAGGTTGGTCTCAGCGAGAAGGGAGCCAACCTGGTGCGACAGCTGTCCCTAACCAACGATACATCAGCAGCTGAGCCAACAGCCACAGCAATAGCCGTCAACGGTGGCGGTGCAATCGGAAACAACGATTCACTTTCCAACGACATGGAGAAACTTCAGCTCACTTCGGAGGCGGCAGCAACAGCAACATCCGCCGAAGTCGCCCAAGCCAAGGCAGCTGCGGCCACGAAGCGAACAAAAACGAAACGCGTTCGAACCCAAAGCTACTCCGACTGGAGCACCACAATTGCCCCGCGTTACCAGTGCGAAGACGGCGAATGTTCAGTGCAATCTTGTCTCAATAACTTCACAGCTGTCGAGCTGATGACAGGCAACAACAAGGTCGGCTGCGACAACTGTACAAAGCGCGAAAACGGCGAGAACGGCAAGACAGTCTACGCGAATGCCACGAAACAGTTTTTGATTTCCAGCCCGCCGGCGGTGCTAATCTTGCATTTAAAGCGTTTCCAAATCGGTCAGCGTTGCATTTTCCGAAAGCTCACATTGCCGGTGTCGTTCCCCATGTTGCTGGACATAGCGCCGTTCTGCGGCTCCAAGGTGAAGAACTTGCCAAACATCGATAGGAAGCAGAAGAAACTTATGTACGCCCTGTACGGAATCGTGGAGCACTCGGGCAGCATGTACGGCGGCCATTATACCGCGTACGTGAAGGTGCGACCAGCGCTGCAGCCGGACGACCAGCGATGGAAATTCATCCCTCAGGGCAGCAAAGCGGAGCTCGATCAGGCCGACGAACAGCGAGAGAAACTGGAGGAGTTGCTGGCCAAGGAAAAGGCCCGCGACCTTCGGATGAAGGCCAACGACAGCGATGACTTTTCAACTAGCTGCAGTTCATCGGAGCCCGAGGTCGAAACCAAGCAGCCCGAACCGGTGCCCATTGAGGAGCCCAACATCACGCCGCCACCCGGCAAATGGTACTACGTCTCCGACAGCCGAGTCCAGGAGGTCTCCGAGGACTCCGTGCTGAAGGCACAAGCGTATCTGCTGTTCTATGAACGGATATACTAGGAAATTAGAGGGCCGGCCGTCCCAGATTCATACGCAAAGCAAAAACTCTCTCCTAGCCGATGAGCATTTCTTACTAATCCACTTTCAAACGCTCCCCTCTGACATGTTTGTTGTTTATTATTTACCTCAGTCTCTCTCTCTCTCGCTCTCCTTTGTTCCCGATTTCCTCAACCACCTTCCCGGTCATTATGTCTGTCTCCATCGCCAACACCAACATCAACGCCAACGCCAACGCCCCCAGAGCCGACGCCTTCGTTTTTACATTTTATTCTCTATTTTTGTGTTATGTTTTAAGCTGAATTCTTAATTTAAGATACGTTCTGTCTTCTGTTTGATTGCATTTTTCTCTTCCTCTATAATAAGTCTTTTGACGCGCGATAGTTCGGATTTTATTACAATTATAACTAAAACGAGATTTCCTGTAATTGAACATAAACAAAACATAAAACAAATAAATACAATGAAAAGAAGAAACTAGAAAAAGAAGAAACTTATATACAAAGCAGATTGAAGATTATCTCTACAACGTGTATAAATTATTAATTTTATGAAAAAATAAACGAAAACTATGGAAACAGACGCGTTTGAGTTTTCAGTTGCTGCATTTTAACTGGTTAACAATTTCTAATTGAATGAGAAACTGCCCGACAACACATCCGGAAACGGACTCAGGCTGGTAGATTTCGCCTCGGGGCGTAACCTCTCTGTGATGAGCACGCGGTTCCCACACCTCAACATCCATAAGGGGACCTGGCGGTCTCCTGATCAATCAACCGACAACCAGATTGATCACGTCAGACACTCCTCCAATATTCTCGATGTCCGCACGTTCCGAGGAGCCAACATCGACTCGGACCATTTCCTTGTAGCCAAGGTAAGGATGAGAATATCGAGAGAAGTACGGAGTCGAGAAAGAACACTACGGTTTGACGTCGGAAAGCTACAATCGCAGCTGACCGCTAGAACTTTGCCGACCGAGTCTCCCTCAAACTGTCTGAAAGTTCGATGCTGCCTGCACATTCAATAGAAGAAGAATGGAAACGTTGTCAAAAAGCCATCAAAGAAGCTGCCACTGATGTGCTGGGTTTCACGACACCACCCAGAAGGAACCCATGGTTTGACGACGAGTGCAGGCAGGTACATGCAGCCAAGCAGGAGTCCTACAAGGCAACGCTGCATCGAACAACGAGAGCTGTTCGTGAGCTCTACGAACAGAAGAGAAGGGAACAGCACCGGCTTCTCAGAAAGAAAAAAAAGAGAGAAGCGCGGTCGTGGAGATGGAGAGGTGTTACGACAGCAAGGAGGTCCGAAAGGTAAAACAAGTATCAGGAAGATACAGACCTCGGACCGAAGCCCGCAGGGACGAAAATGGACAACTAGTAGTAGAATCGCAGTCGATGCTGAGAATTTGGAAAAATCATTTCTGTAGACTGTTAAAAGGCGATGACGACACAAATTCCGCTGTCAGGCAGAATGTTTCACTCTATTCGAATTCCGTCCCCCCGACTTGGACTGAAGTCGAACAAAGCTGCTGGAGCGGACGGATTGTCCGCGGAACCGTTTAAGGCAGCTGGAGATGACCTGGTTGGGCGCATGCACCAGCTCATCTGTAAGATATGGTCGGAGGAAAGCCTGCCCGATGAGTGGAATCTCAGCGTCGTTTGTCGGGTCCACAAGAAAGGAGACCCCTTTGACTGCGCCAACTATCGGGGGATAAGTCTCCTTAACATCGCCTACAAAATCTTCTCTGCCGTTTTGTGTGAACGCCTGAAACCCTTTGTCAACAATCTGCTAGGTCCTTATTACGTGCGGTTTCAGGCCAGGAAAGTCCACAATAGACCAAATATTTACACTTCGGCAGATCCTGGAAAAGACTCAAGAGATGCACCCACTATTTGTCGATCTCAATTCCGCATATGACAGCGTGCATAGAGACGAGCTATGCAGCGCCATGTCTAGTTTTGACATTCCTGTCAAACTCGTAAGGTTGTGCAGGATAACGATGGAGAACTCTCGCTGCTCCATCAAGGTCGGTGACGGACTCACCGAGACCTTCAATGTCAAAAAAGGTTTGAGGCACGCTGTCAGGTGACTTCTTTAACATCAAACTTGAGAAGATCGTGCGAAACTCATACGTAAACACCCGAGGCACGATCTTCCAAAAGTCCGTTCAACTGCTTGCTTACGCGGACGACACTGACGTGATTGGACGAACACAGCGAGCCGTCAATGAGGCGTTTGCTGGCATTGAAGCGGAAGCGGCTAAAATGGGTCTAGCGATAAACCAGGGCAAAACAAAGTTCATGCTGTCATCACGGAAGGACGCACAACATCGACGTCTCGGACAGAGCGTCATATTGGGCAGCAGAAACTTTGAGGTAGTCAAGGACTTCGTCTACCTAGGCTCTGGAGTAAAAAGGGACAACAAAACCAGAACTGAGATCAAGCGCAGAATTACTCTTGCCAATCGCTGTTTCTTTGGGTTCAAGAGGCAATTGAGTAACAGAGCCATCTCTCGAAACACCAAATTGACCTTGTATAAAACCCTCATCATCCCAGTCCTGCTCTATGGCGCAGAGACATGGCAGCTTTTGAAAGCGAATGAAGAAGTTCTTGGTTGTTTTGAGAGAAAAGTTCTGCCTTCGATCTTTGGTCCTGTTTGCTTTGATGGCGTTTGGAAAAGACGGTTCAAGCAAGAACTATACGGGCTTTACAGCGGCATGCACCTAGTTAAGCGTCTTCGGATCCAACGCTAAGATGGCCAGGTCATGTAGAGCGGATGGACACCATAGCTCCGGCCCGAAGAGTCTTCGACACCGAGCCATTGGGACAGCGCAACAGAGGACGTCCTCGCACTAGATGGCCTGATGGCTAGATGGCTCGCACCCAACGCCCACGCTGAAAGGTGTTGATTTAGCACAGTTAAAACGAACACGAACGGCTGCTACAGTTTGTGTATAGTTACTGAATGACTCTCAAAAGGGGACCATCAATCTCGTCCTGCAGAACGCGCAAGAGTTTACCTCAAGGCACTCGGCTGCATGCCTTCTCCAAATCTGCAAAACGGCTGTAGATTGGTTTGGTATACTCCCACGCCTTTTTGAGTACCATTCTGAGAATGAAAAACTGGTCGGTTGTGCTTAATCAAAGCTTTAGAGCGCACCACCAACACTCTAGCGTAGACCTTACTTAAGAGACTTTAAAGACATGTGACCTGTAGTGGGAGCAATCTCCTTTGTTCCCCTTTTTGACCAGAGGAACAATCAACACTGTTTTCCAATCGTTAGGTGTCTCTTTGCGCTCCCAGGCCACCTTTATGACACGAGAGACATACAATTTCCTTTATACCGCCGTAAGCATTTCTCGCCGGGGTTCGTAAACACAAGCGGGTTTACCTACTTTTAGCGTTTCAATCGCTAAAATGACCGCCTCCACCGTTGGACTATTCTCCGCCTGTCTTAAGTCAGACCATCAGTACCTGACTGATAATTTCGCTCTTTGACATTTTTTTTTTAAGCAACCAAGGCCATTGCATGGTTTTTCTTAAACCTTCGAGGATTTGATCATGTTTCTGACCGATTGCAACGTCGTGTTTTATTTTGTTGCGGATTGGAAGCAATTTTAGACTATAGATAGTGCATTGAGACAAGGCACCAGAGGGCGTCCTCGAACGAGATGGCGCACACAAGCGGAAAAGGACCTCAACCAACTTGGTGTGCTCAGGTGGAGGCAGCTGACGAAAGATCGTGCTGGCTCGAGAGGCATGTTGGTCCGCCGGACTGTTGCGACAATCAGAAAAGAAGAAGATAGTGCATCCCACTTTTCAAGACCATTCGCTGAAAACAGCCCAACTATCTTTACGAAAAAAAACTTGATGTGGATCCAGTAGTAATGTGACGTTGTAACCTGTCCATACATTTAGCATTACTTACTTGTCCAATAATATCTTCTTCTTTGTGTGGCGCTACAGTCCGGGGTGGACCTGGGCCTCAACCAACATGCCTCTCCAACTAGCCCGATCTCTGGCTAGCTGTCTCCAGTTTCGCACTCCAAGTTGGTTGAGGTCCTTCTCCACTTGGGTGCGCCACCTTAAACGCGGGCGTCCTCTGCTGCGTTGCCCGACAGGTTCGGATTCGAAGATTCTTCGGGCCGGAGCTGTGGTGTCCATACGCTCTACATGACCTAGCCACCGTAGGCGTTGGATCCGTAGACGCCTAATTAGGCTCATGTCGCTGTACAGTCCGTACAGTTCGTGATTGAATCTTCTCCTCCAGAACACGTCAACACAAACAGGACCAAAGATCGTACGTAGAACTTTTCTGTCAAAGAGACCAAGGACTTCTTCATCCGCTTTCGAGATTGTCCATGCCTCCGCGCCGTATAGCTGGACTGGAGCAATCAGAGTCAACTTGGTTCTTCGAGAGAGGGCTCTATTAGTCAATTGAAGAAACAGCGGTTGGCAAGAGTTATCCTACGCTTGATCTCGGTACTGATGTTATTTGTACAGTCTACTCCGGAGCAGAGGTAAGTGAAGTCCTTGACTATCTCGAAGTTATAGCTGCCCGTTGTGACGCTCTGTCCAAGACGTCGATGTTGCATGTCCTTTTTTGAGGCCAGCATATACTTCGTTTTGCCCTCATTCACCGCCAGACCCATTTTAGCCGCTTCCGTCTCAAGATTAGCAAAAGGCTTTGTCCAATAATATAATAAACAGTGCCCTATAACAGGCCAGTGCCCAGCTTCTCAGCAATCACTCGTGATGTGGATGCGATTGTTCGATCACTATTTGAAGGGATCCACAATTTGCTGGCACCGAACTGACAGTTCGTTCGAGAAGACAGTTATAATTTTTTGAGCAGTGTCAGTGACTCGAATGTGGTAAGGCCGTGAAAATGATATTTTGGTTGTACCAGGGATCAAACCTAGACGCCGAGGTTCAAGTGCATATGAGTCGACGCATATACCCACAACCCCCACGGACCACTGCACACGTTTTTACTGAATTTTAATACAGCACAAATCTCAATCTCAATCACAAAAAAAAACCACAGAACTTCCCTGTCAGCATTGAAGTCCATTTAAACCGTGCTGCGTGTGTGCCCTAAATTCATATTTTTTCCGCCCCGTAAATCCCATGGCAATCCCTGCAAAGCATTCATTCGCTTCTTCTATTTGCTTTAATTGCTCTGTCGGCCAAAAAAAAGAAACACACCTCAACAAATATTTAAATAAAACACACTTAATGGGTATCAGCAAAAGGGAAAAGCAAAAATGAATTTCTATATTTTTATTTTCATTAAATGAACTTGCCCCTATTTCGAAAAAAGAAAATGTCCGTCCATCGACCAGCACCCGAGGGACGCCGGACACCGGTGTATTTAGTCAGGGTGTGCTCGGCAGCCACCACCTAACCCAAGTACATATTCAAACAACGAGTGTGCATAAATCAGTCCCAAAAATAAATCTAACTAACCTTTTAAATGAATGTACGAGTGTATGAAAATAGTCAAAAAGAAGAAAACCCATACATGCCATCCATATATCTATATTTATTATTTTATGATATTTCTGCCTTGCTGATGCACATCGTCCCGAACGCACATACCGCCGCGCGGTGTGTTTTTATTTTTTTCGTCCAAAGTTGTCCGCCAGCTTTTATCGTCACTCAACCGTGTCATGCAAATAATTTCGCCTCAAAACGAGATTCAATTGAATATTTACATTCATACGGAATTGGCGGCTCTATGAAAACGAAACGAATTGAAAAACAACAACAGACGAAGCAAAACAAAACATCGGCAACACCGGCACGGTGGGCCTGTGGCAGTCTTGTTTTATTTCGAAATAAACATCTCCAAATGTTTCGAATTCAAATTCAATAATTTTTTTTGGTCCTCCCTCGCTGTTGATGCCGTTTTATGTGATGGCGAAGGACACCATAGACAGGTCTTGATCTTTGCCGGAGGAGGGCCAGAGAGGAACCAGCGGCATCTGCAGTGACACGTGGAAACGCTTCTGTTTTTAACGCAAGAATAAAGAATTCATTGGTCGTGATTTGGATGTTCAAGGGTCTTCAACAAGACGAAGAAGAGGTTAAGATGTCTTGTTCGAGCCCTTTCATATGTTTGTAGTTCGTTTGGAAGTCAATTGAAGGCTTTGGACCGAGGGGTTCGAAATGAGACATCCATCTGTGCTGTGAAGGGTTGAAACGTCCCTTGAGAGGGAGGTGACCTTTCTGCAGTAAGTCGGTCTAAGGATAAGGACTGGATAGGAAGCAGTTAATCTATAGGAGGACAACAACGACTTTTCCTGCACGGATTTTGAAGGATTACTACACCCTACCAGGCTTACCGGTATGAAGTGAGCGTCAAGATACAAATGTCTCGATAGGGAACATTTGTTGTGAACGAGCCCTTATTTTTTTTTTTTTATTGTTTGCTATGACATCTGTAAAAAATATTTAGTATGCATCAAGTCATTGAATAGACAAAGTCATATTTTTTCATCGTGTCAAAAATTTCGAATTTTGTACCAGAAAGTGATGATTTGCGGAAAGCATTAATTTTTTGTTTTCATTTGAAGAAAAGTGCTGCAGAATCGAGTGCTTTCGAGGCATATGGTGATCATGCTTTATCAGAAACAACATGCAAAAGATGGTTTCAACGGTTCAGAAATAATGATTTTGATGTGAGAAATGAAGAACGTGGAAGGCCACCAACAAAGTTTGAAGACGCCAAATTGCAAACGATATTGGATGGAGATGACACTTTGAGTCAAAAGCAAATGGCAGCAATGTTAAATGTTGCACAACAAACAATTTCTGACCGGGAAAGATCCAAAAGTGTGCAAAATGGGTGCCACATGAATTGAATGAAAGACCGATGGAAAACCGAAAGAACACTTGTGAAATTTTGCCCATTTGAAAATGGGTTTTGCATCGGATTGTTACTGGCGATGAAAAATGGATTTATTTTAAGAATCCTAAACGGGAAAAAATCATGGGTTAATCCGGGACAACCATCAACATCGACTGCAAAACCAGATCGATTCGACAAGAAGGCAATGCTGTGTGTTTGGTGGGACCAGAAAGGTGTGGTGTACCACGAGCTCCTAAAACCTGGTGAAACCGTTAATACTGATCGCTACCGACAACAAATGATCAATTTGAACCATGCATTGATCGAGAAACGACCAGAATTGGCCAGAAGACACGGCAAGGTAATTTTGCTCCAATGCACCTGCACACAAAGCAAAAGCGGTTCAGGATACAATCAAAACACTTGGCTGGGAGCAGCTACCCCACCCGCGGTATTCACCAGACTTGGCTCCTTCCGACTACCATTTGTTTTCATCGATGGGACACGCATTGGCTGAGCAGCACTTCGATTCCTACGAAGAAGTCGAAAATTGGGTGTCTGCTTGGTTTGCCTTAAAAGACGAACAATTTTATTGGCGTGGTATTCACAAATTGCCAGAAAGGTGGTCAAAATGTGTAGAAAACAATGGGAAATACTTGGAATAAAATGTTTTTTTACTTTCCCATTAATAATTAGCGTTTTATTTTAAAAAAAAAAAACGTTTAATACCGGTATACCTGGTATAATCCCCCCATTTGTAAAAGTCTCTGAATAGCTTAAAAAAAACACCCAGAACAGAAAGTGTCAACGGGAGCCAGATATTGACAGGCCAATGGGTTACAATGGTCTGAAAACAGTCCCCATAGCTACCTATTGCCCAACATGTGTTCAAAATTTATCTACAACAATCACACTAGAATCGATGTAACATCATCAAATGCAAACGAGTTTGACTAACAAACGATGCCTTTAAGACTAAAGTGATGCTGATGATTGTGTTGCTCATCGCGAACCTGCACCGGTCTGTCTCGGACTAGAATAAGCTACAAGACTCTTAGTTTGCAGCTTAAATATGTTCACACCCTAATGAGCCGCAGTACCGTCATTTTCTGCAAACAATGCTCCTTGAAATCCTGCCTCAAACCTCAAAGCGTCGACCTCCGCATGCCGACGGTCGATTGAAGAATAGCACAAATCCGTCCTCTCAAAAGCAACTACAGATGAAATCCTCAAAGATACATAACGCTCCCGAAATTCGTGATCGCTTTGCCAGAATCGAGAATCCTTTTTCATAGTCCTTAACAGAACTGCTTAAGGGGAGAGGGTGGGTTACAAGGCGCGGATACGAAAAATTCCATCTGCCGGGAAGGAAGCTCACGGACTTTAAGCCAAGTCAACTGTCAACAATATTGTGCAAAAATTCAATGCATCCTGTTAAATGTAAGTCCTCTGACATACATTTCCTAAGCGACTTACGGGGTGGACTTGAAGCACTCCTCCAATTTTGGTCGTCATCCCTGCTGCCGTTGTCATCCGCCAATCCACATCATTTATCTAGATTCGAGTGGAACGGCGCACAGGTCAGTTCATTTTAAATGCGCTGTGGGAGCAAATCTCGGATACTTATGCTACTTTCCTTCGGCTCACAGGACAATGTTCTAATAAGTCAACCAGATGTGCGCCAGGCGGACGGGCAGATGAATTCGAAGGAAACTTGAAAAGTTCAAAAACATTCAACTCAGGCGGAAGGACCAAGGGAAAATAAACGAGAGCAACCTCTAGGATCCATAACTTCCAAAGTGGACTTCCTGTTCACCATCGCATCATCCATCTGCCTTCCGTCGTCGTTGCAGACTGCACAGACACACAGGCGCACTGTCATAGTAATATCGTTGTCAAGTTAATAATTTCGACTTGGCCGCTGCCCGGAATAGTTTGGTCCTCTGCCTGCGATTACATGCGGAAGACGAAAGACGAGCACGAGCCGGGGAGCATTCGTTGAAGGTAGAAGAAAAACAGGACACAGGTATGTGTACGGGACGATTCCAATTTGTTCAATTGCCCTTGTCGGAGTCAATTTGTATTCGATGGAGTTGGGCTGCAGCAGCAACAATTGTCCGCCCTCGTCGAGATTCAAGTGAGTGACAAGTGTGTGTGCACGTATGTCTCGTTGAATGGATGGCTGACAGGCGGGCGGGTGGAATTTTAAGACGCTTTAAGCGAGGACAAGGAGACAATTCAACTATTTGTTCATGTTTAGCGGGCTGGGCGGAACTCTGCCATTCAATGTTGTCGAGATGATTAAAGAGCTGCTCGCAGCTGCTTGTGGCTGTGCGATGATGACGTTTATTTGCAGATTTTATTACAAGCTTGACACGCAAGTGAGTGACTGACTGCAGATGAGGCCTTGATGAAGCATTTTGTGTAAGTATCAGTTGACTGTGTGATTAAAGAGGGTGCCATCGATCCCTCGCAATTGTTGCGTGTTCCATCGAGAATGCACTAGGAAGTGAGGCTGTTCTTGGAAATAAAAAAGTAGAAAGTGAGTTTGCAAACGAATTTGCCTTCTGTTTACGTGTGATGGTGCACTGTTGCGAATGCCAGTGCGGAGGTAGAGCTACACAACCGTCAACCTAGGAGTCGTTATCGTTTCAGGCAACGACACCATCGCTGAAATTAAACGAAGAATAGGCGTGGAAGAGCTCGGAAGGCAATTCATAAACAAAGCCTTCTGTGCAATAACTAAGGTAACTCTGTATGTCATAGTTTTCGCAATATGGCTCAAAGGCATGGACTTTCAAAAGCAAACTTGGTTGCTCATGGCTGCTGTGAGAGGAAAATTCGGTACCGTCTGCAACGATGGTCAATCAAGGCGAAGTTTGAAATAAGAACGAACTGTTCAGCGACATCGACTTAGCCGGAAGGGTGAAGTTTCAATGTTTCAGATTCAGGGCAGGTCATTTACAACGAATGGAGACCAGTGCTTCGGCCTAGAAATCTTCAAATCCACCCAAAGCGGCCGCCTCACACTAGACGAAGACCAATTCTCCGCTCGAAACTGAATCGACTGGCTAAATATTGAACTGGCTGGAGACACTTATCGGTTGAAGTCCACGTCAACTCCAGACAGTAGCGCCACCTTTGGGATGGTTTCGAGCTGGTAAAAGAAACGACGGATGGCAACATTTGGGTGTTTTATAAGCCGCCAAATGTCACACCATTCATTCCACCAAGGGATCAGAATGCGATTCACTTAACTGAGCTACTTCATACAAATAGCTTGCTTAGCAAAATTCTGAGCTAGCAAAAAGTCATAACAAATGCTCTAAAGGGGCTCAATCTTTACGAACCTATTTTACTGATTTCAGGATAGTTAACTGATATTTTTATCGCTTAGTTCAGTCAAGTTATTAAAAAAGTAGCCGTTTAGGTGTCGTTTCCGACAATGTAGAGAGCACTAGAGTTCAATAGAAGGTATGCAATCGATTCATCCTTGCAGGCTCTACTTCATCTGATCAGACTGCGTGAGCGTTTAGGATCGACAGTAGTAATGAGACGCTAGGTGTCAATAAACCATCTACGAATTATTTGTCAAGTTTTATTAGATGCTCAGCAGCCGCGATGAGCATGGATGTTATGTCTCCACCCGAAGAAAGTACGGAGCTGGCACACCTTTTTGCGAGTTCATCCGCTTCACACTTCTCTAGAATGTCACAGTGTGCTGGCACCCACATGACTAGTAGTAGTACATACTAAAATAATTGGTCATCTCGTCAAAAGCGGGAATATAGTGAAATGTGACAAACGACCATTTCTCTGATCGAATGTTTTAAAGCCACTTCCTTATTGAGTTCCTATTCCTCATTGGAAATTTGCTCGATATTACGAATTTTTCGGTTCGTTAAACTGTACCACCACTGTATTGCTTTCCAAAATCAGTGACTTATGGAACACACTTCGTGCATAGACCTCTGTGTTGGCGTTCTTCTAAATTTTATTTAAGCTATGAAACACGCAACGGCCTTCAGCTGTGGTGAGGTAAACATGATAGAGGAGCCAGCGGCACCCGGCGGACGAATATTTGGGTGCTCGTCGTGATTCCGACGCACTGAATCGTCGAAGGAAACTTATTTGGCCCAACTTAAATCAATTCATTCGAGACGTTCTTATATACGTTCTATCATACCGGTATGAAATGATTTTTTGGGAAAGTAAAAACATTTTATTCAAAGTATTGGCCCTTGTTTTCTACACATTTTGACCACCTTTCTGGCAATTTGTGAATACCACGCCAATAAAATGGTTCGTCTTTTAAGGCAAACCAATCAGACACCCAATTTTCGACTTTTTCATAGGAATCGGAGTGCTGCTCAGCCAACTAACTTGCCGTGTCTTCTGGCCAATTCTGGTCGTTTCTCGATCAATTCATGGTTCAAATTGATCAGTATTAACGGTTTCACCAGGTTTTAGGAGCTCGTGGTATACCACACCTTTCTGGTCCCACCAAAAACACAGCACTGTCTTCTTGCCGATGTTGATGGTTGTCCCGGAGTAACCCATGATTTTTTCCGTTTAGGATGACAATCCGATGCAAAACCGATTTTCTTACGGTACGTGTCTTTGAAGCAAAATTTCACAAGTGTTTTTTTTCGGTTTTCCATCTGTCTTTCATTCAATTCATGTGGCACCCATTTTGCACACTTTTGGATCTTTCCCATAGCTTTAAACGGCCAGAAATTGTTTGTTGTGCAGCATTTAACATTGCTGCCAATGGCTTTTGACTCAAAGTGTCATCTCCATCCAATATCGCTTGCAATTCGGCGTCTTCAAACTTTTTTGGTGGTCTTCCACGTTCTTTATTTCTCACATCAAAATCATTATTTCTGAACCGTTGAAACCATCTTTTGCATGTTGCTTCTGATAAAGCATGATCACCATAAGCCTCGGCAAGCATTCGATGCGACTCTGCAGCACTTTTCTTCAAATGAAAACAAAAAATTAATGCTTTCCGCAAATCATCACTTTCTGGTACAAAATTCGAAATTTTTAACACGATGAAAAAATATGATTTTGTCTGTTCAATGACTTGATGTATACTAAATATTTTTCACAGATGTAATAGCAAACAAACAAACAAAAAAATAAGGGCTCGTTCACAACAAATGTTCCCCATCGAGACATTTGTATCTTGGAGATCTCATCATACCGGCATACCTGGTACTTCTGTCAGACAGATCTTCGAGGCAGTTGAACTAATAGCTACCTAGTAGTCTCTGAAAGGACATGTTCCGAAGTGCCACTTTCACAAGCCAGGTCTTCTGACATGGTTGCCTATGAGGTCAAACTTGATTGTTCCGCTCTCATTTCCTATCTTTTGTATTTTTTTCTATCTGACGTCTGTTGTTCGCTAATGAAATCCATTATTACTATTGAAATCATTTAAAATTAATGCATTTCCGTGGTTCCTTGGTTAAAAGACGGGCTACAAAACGAATGCACAAGAAACACTTTAAAAGTACAACGTATAGCAAATGTATTTAAGGATCGTGCATTTACTCAAAAGTTGCGCAAGCTCAAGTAAGTGCAAGAACCAATTGTCGATCGCTTTACTCAAACGAAGTTTAAGTAAGTTAAGTGTGTACTGGACGAGTTTAACCAAAATCTTGAACTGTTCAAGGATCAACTCAACGCATGTTTAAAGCTTCACTGTGAAACTTTGCATAAGCCTAGCCGTGTGATATATTTCCCCACTTTATTAGACAATCTAGGAATCTCACATTCAATTTGTGGTTAAGCTGTTGCCTTTTAGAGCAACTCTCTCAAACGTGAACCATCGTCAAAACTGATGTTTTGAAAATTCTTTGTATCATAACTCTTGCTCTTGTGTCCCCTTTGTATCGTCAGAAGTCCAACTTTGTTTATTTGTGCCTGCCACGACGAGCACAGCTAAGCAGCACTTTTAGATATTATTAAACAAAATGGTTGCTTCCCCATACGACGAGGACGTTCCTTTGATCGTCGAACAGGGAAAAAAAAACCGCCACGCTGTAGAAAACGCCAACGTCAAACTATCAGCCAGTAGTTTTTCGAAAAAGTTCTCATCAACAAACCTTCAAACTTCAAAACCACTCGCTATCACCGATTTCACGCTAGAATCATCCCGAAAAACCATCTGCCATCAAGACCTAGACTGCACACATGGACTCGTTCGCACATATCAACCAAGCGTCTATGTACTCGTAAATAGATAATTTTCAACTTTCTCATCGAAAACACAAAGTAGGTATAAAGTGACGTGTTCGCAAAGGCAGGACGACCGACGACAGAAGGAAGGCATACGCGATTCTCTTTTCTGTAGCACCCTTGTGTTAGGCGATACGAGACGAAGTGCGCCCTCGCCCGAGTACAGTGCAGCGTTGGTTTTCCTTTTGGCGGCAACGCCGACATCGACACATCCTCTTTTGATGCTCCACCAGACCGCGAGCGCGAGCGATCCATCCAGCTAAAGTGAAATATGCAAATTTTCCCTGCACCAGGGACATCTTTTTTTCATGCAACAAAAAAGAGGTACCAACTTCATCCAAGAGCGGAGGGGAGCTCACACGAACGGAGGATAATATTTACGGGATCCTTATAGCGAGGATACATCATGTCGTGTCGTCGCTGCCATCATTCCGTTCGTCGTCAAAGCTGCCGCTCTTCCACTACAAGGACGAAGTATGATATTTCGATACAATCTTTGCATATTGGTGCAGCCACCAGCCAGTGCCAATTGTTGGGTAGTAGCATCGCGTCTCTATTAGAGCGGGTACTTGCAAAATCAATAAGCCATCGCGTGGAAATGGCTCAGATAAAACGTAGGTTCTTGAATTATGGATTGCTGGCTGCGAACGGGACTAGTTGATTGCGATGTCGCAGGGGAGCGCGTAGACGGGTGGGAAAAAAAACCGACGCTCTAAAGTGGTATCTGGTATCTTGGGTCGTAAAACTATGCGCTGTTGTCGGGGGGAAGTAACGATACAAGGCCACACGCAGCTATGCGTGAGGTGGGAAAAAATAAATGTCTGGCATGTCGCCGCAAGGAGTGACCCTGTAGGATGTGGAGGGGGCTCAGCTAACCTTGGACAGTTTTCTACGTGACCCTGTTTGAATCGAGTCGCCTCACATTGGACTGGGGGATGCTTTGAGTACGTGACTTACGACGCTGGGGTTCGTAAAATAACTTACCGTGGGAATTAAAAAAGACACTTGGCGAGACGGTATGTCTTAAGAAGATCTTTTGAAGAACAACATATATGATTAATTCGGAGGGAGTAAGTTTCTTAAGCCAATTTCAAACCCTACGACCCTTAAACTCGAGGCTGAACCCGCAGCTGCTTTGAGGCAATCGACGTTCATGACAGGGAGTGATACTGTTGTGAAATATGAACAAACTGTTGGTTACACTGCAATGGCTTTTAATTTCCAAAAAATGTCTGGCGGTATATGCAGACATTTTCTGAAGCACCTCAGAACATACTGAACAAGGTAATATATCGCGCAAGCTAAGACTTCTTCTACGGCTCCTACACGTACATACAAGCACGTCTCGACGCTTAGTTTGTTAATCTTAAGTCTGTGCAAACAACCCTACGCCGCTAACTGTGCAGACAATCTGCAGTTTGTATCACTTCTCCGTTATCGCCGATGTTGGAAAAATGAAAGATATTGTTGGACGAATACAATACTCGGCACATTTTACTTGACACAAAACCGTTCCGGCCCGTGACGTTGTGGGTATGTGGGCCGACACCAATCTCGACGTTGTAGGTAGGGTCGACATAGGGATTCCTACTCTATACAACAAACAAAATTGTTGCGGCCCCACCTCTTTCGAGTCCACTGACAATGCTCAAAGTGTATAAGTGTCTAGAAAAGCATCTCAAACTTGGCCGTTCGGAGTCGGCACAAAACTGTAGGTCCCTTCCACTCGTGTGAGAACAATAGCACGCACAACACGAGTGGTTGCTACGAAGCTAGGCCCTGTCTCTCTACTTACTGTAGCGCCACCCATGTTATTACATTACTATTAATAAAACCGTCAAATCTTACAAATTTCAAACAAAACTCGATCCAACATTGTTTATTCGTGTTTTTATCCATGCATTTCCCGCGGATCTGGGCAAGATTACCTTAACACGACACAAACACGTCGCTACAGCTCATGAACAAATTCGCGACCGATGTACTTGTAATGTGCTTTCAGTTGACCGTCTTAGGTTAGCTTAGATTATTTGCCAGCCCAATTCCCACTTAGACCACAGTGACTGGATCAGATTTGAAAACCAGATGGCAGATGAAAGCATATTGACTTTGCTTTCACTGGGCCTCGAACCTGGAACGAAAGAAAGGCACTGAACCAATTGCGCCAACCGACCTTAACGTCTTAAAACTTTGGTTGTTCTGCTCACGGGGAGGAGCGACGAAATTGAGTCGGACTCAAAAATTGCTAAAATTACATCCACTTTTCCGATGAAGCCAAATATCTGGGTGTTATCTTGGACGGACAAATTCTCAGGAAAAAACAAAAACACATTGAATCGAAAGGTTAGTTAGGTACGTGGGTAGACACGGTGGAGCCACGTTTCACCTAGGTTTTATTGGACTCATTGTGATGCCCATGGGGATGTGAACATTCTGTCCTACTGGTTGATTGTTGTGGGAGCTCCGGTATACAGATGTTGTGTTGTCCCTTTCAGCCATTCGGTGGTCTTGACAAACGTGCAAATAGAGGTTAACGGAATATTTGCTATGTTTTGGAGGTTCTGGAAGAAGAAATCTCCCGGTGTTCTCCGTCTCAATATACAGAGACTGGGGCGTGCCAAAGGATGTGGGAAGTATCCTCAATCTCCTCCTCGTCCCCACAGCCTATGCATATGGTGTCATAAGTGCCATTTTCTGTTCATGGTATCTCTGAACTTGATGGGCAGCTAGCTCAACTACCATCCGCATAATATCAGAGTGGTCTCTGAATCTGCGAAGAGAGTCTCACTTTTCAATAGCTAGTTACATGATTCTTTTTTCCACTTTACTCTTAACATCAGCAAGGCGGTGGACGAAAACATACGCTTACTTGGAATGAGTCGGATTTGGCTCCTTTTCTTGCAAGTTTATCTGCTACCTGATTGCCGGTTATACCCTTGTGAGCTGGAACCCAGCATAGAGTGATCGAATGCTGCAAGCCAAGAATCTTGAGTTCCTAGTTACAGCTTGCGACTAGCTTGGACAGCCGAAATTGCTTTAATTTCCGCTTGACTGTCAGTTAGAATGATGAAATGTCAGACGACGGCATTTCCAACAAGTTTCTGGAGCTTCTTTGGACACCAGGACCTCTCCCTGAAAACCACAGTCCTAGTCTGATTAATAATAGAAGGACGAGAGCGGTTCGTGAGCTCTACGAACCTAATGGAAGGGAAGTGCACCTCTCAAAGAGAAAGAGAGGAAGCAAGACAATGGCGCGATGAGGTGGTACGGCAGCTGGAGAGGCGTGCCAGCTAGAGAGGCTTGCTGGCTGAGGCCCAGGTTCAACCCCGACTGTGGCGCCATAAGAAGTAGAAGAAGAAGTCTGGTAATCTGATCGAGCAGCGCATGTTTAACAATTCGGAGAAGACACCCGCGTCTGTTCCCTTGTCCATCATCGACCCATTGGTGTAAACAACGATGGAGTATTTTTGTGTTCCACTCCTCTCCTTTCGGGTGATAACACGATCGAGGTCAAGGAAGGGAAGGAAGTAGTCACTAAAGTATATTCTGTTTGTAGTGTGCCAACTTTTGGATTGGGTAATTCTAATAGCTTCTGCATTCAGAGAGGTCAAGAGGAAGGAGATCCAGGAGAACCTCAAGGCCCCCTGTAATAGTGGATAGTTGGATATTGCCCCGGTCACTCCTAGACATGCTAGTCTCTAAATTCTTGTCAGCACCTTTAATTTGGAGGGTTAAAGGCTCGCTTGCCACCAAACTATTTGCCACCGCTACGCTATAGGCTTTGCAATAGCTGTGTACATTCACAGTATTATTCTGCGGCTTGGACCCCATTTTTCACATATATCTTATTGCACAGATACAGGGCACAAGCCGCCTTCTTGGGTTTTTCGTCAACGTTAAGATTTCAGCTTAGTTTCCTGTCTAGGATCAGCGCAATGTATTTCGTGCTATACTTTATAGTGAGGGAAGTGCCCTCAATAGTTGGTAGACGAAGGGCGGAATGGCTCATTTGTTGGAAAAAAGAACCAGCTCCGTTTTCGAAATCGAAAATTACCAACTCAGTTGCCTGGCAGTGTAAGAAAATGTTTAGCCAGACTTGGGGTCTATCACAAAAAAAACTCGCTGGATCTAAACGACTATACATCAACCAACTGCGCCATCCGGACCTTGGGTGGAATAAGTAACAGAGTTTCAGTAAAAACAAACAGCTTCAAATGCTCTGTATTTAGTGAATTTCCATTAAATTGTTCGATTTGATAGTTATTTTGGAGCGCTATGCTTCTAAAAAGGGAGTGCATTGCCTGACTTCCGTTTATCCGGTTGATTGATTCCGCTTCCGTTGCGTTGACTTAAACCTTCCGGCTTTTTGTGTTCAATGTCCGGTTTTCGAATTGACTCTACTCAGCGCTAATTACGGTTACCCTTTTTGGGAGCAAATGAAAAACAATATTTTTCATTCCTTTAGAATCTTTATTTCTTTAAAACAACCTTCTCACTCAAACGATCTCTCTGCAACTGATCATAATTTGTATGTTCTATGCTATCAACTAGAGTAAACACGAAAACAACGCCACCCATCATACCTCCACCCCCAACGACCTGATCAACATGTTTTGCTTAGCTTGGGCTAGCAGCATGTTGAAAAACAAATAACCTAACCGTTTGCATGATTGGCTTGGCTTGGGTGCCCAGCTCTGCTGTACAGTCTGCAGCATGTTGAAAAACAAAAACATGACCGTTTGCATGATTGGCTTGGCTTGGGTGCCAAGCTCTGTTGTACAGTCTGCCCGTTTCAGCTTAAGCATATATGAATGGATGAATGCTTGCTCTTTGATGTATGGACGATGGACTTATGGATGGGTGACATACATAGAGTATATATATGTATGTAACTCGCTCATTACTGAAAAAAACAGTCATTCTCAGTCAGTTGCCATACTTTTTGTGCGGATTTTACTGAGCCCATGAAATTCGGTGAAAAACTAATTTGAACGAGAGCTTATTAATTTTGTAGTAGACCCCGGGGTACCCACGGGCTTCTGATTAACAATGATGCCTTTTGTAAACGCCTTTGCTTCCCGAGCTATTCATCACACTCTCCCTAAGCACATGTAATCACGAGTTATATTTGACTTATTTCACTGAATCAACGTCCTTCCTGTGTATTTATGATCAGGAATAAATCCGACTTTTACTCGGAAAATGAAATTTAAAGCACTCCCTTTCACAGCCTCAGCACACGTCTCCAACGCCTATGACCACTCTCGCTCGTGGTTCTATTTCGGCACTTCCCCACAGCTCGAAATCCCACCACTTGCCGCGCAAACAAATCCCCTCTGAAGGAAAAATTGATATTTTTCATGAACCTTAACGCAATCGACCGTCGAATATCCTCCGACTGCAGACTGGCAAGTCTCGTACCTGAAAAAATGTTTTAATTAAATACCCTGACGAACGACTCGGGAATTTCTTTCACCGCGATGAACCGAATCGATGGCGCAAAATACTCAGAAAATATGACCGCTTTCGATGGGTTCACTCACTGTCGACAACCGGCAGCGTAATCCTCTTATATTCATACCAGTCCTCTCTCCCCACACATCTGCCCATCTGTGGCGCTGGTCGTGTGCCCTTGAACTTGCCGTGACGTGTATCGCAGCAAGACTCACATTCCTCCATGAGCCGTGCCTCGCATTCGGTTGGGCGTCTGGCATAAGTAAGGGCATCTCGAAAGAAGGTCGGATCTGGGGGGATTTGCCCTCGAAGAAATGTCACGTTTGTTTACCCTCGCGATTGTTTGAGTTGTGTAAGGGTGCCTCGTTCCTGCGTCTCAAAGCCTGGGGATATTCGTGTGCTGTCTCCGTGGGATTCACAAGGAATGCAGTAATTACATATTTGGGATAGTAGTAGACCACGTCTTTTTCCCTCGCTTTGCCACTGACCCTGGCCATCCACGTTCTGATCAGAGAACATAAGCATCACTTCAATAAAAAGGGATGCCGACTCTCCTCGCAGACACCTGTCGCGGCACTCCCTGCCTCAGCACGAAAACGATGCTAGTGCCAACCCAAGACGTAAAGTGCGGCTCCAGCTTCACCCCACCGAGTCACTCGGATGTGACGTCGCTTGGAGTTTTTATTTATGCCGTCCTTGGCTGCCGCTTCTAATGAGTGCAATCAGGCTGAATTATGTATTTAATTATTCGTCACACCCAGTGTGTGGCGGCGTATCCGTGTCAGGTGACGTAGATGACTGGAGCTGTTTCATTGGATTGCCGACGAAGGAGTGGTTCGTGATATGAGGTGCTCGAGCGAGGTATGTTCTGGTGCGGTGTTTAGCTAAGTGCTCTCAGAAGTGGCAGACATTCACTGTGAAAGGGTTATAAAACAGTTTCTCGTATGGTCTGGAGTGCGCGACGGTGTGGAGAACTGTGGTGGCTTATGTCTTCCTTAAGAGCATTGTGTTAACAGGGGAAGCATCCTTGCATCCTTGAATATATTCTCAGTAGATTTATTTCGAAGACTGGCAACAGCTTTCGTAGTGGGCTGACCCATTTGATTGTATTTTATTTGTTCTGTTATGAGGGGGAGGGCAGGTTGTGATTAGAACTGTCTTCCATGGCGTTTTACAGAATGCCAAAGATGGTAGTCACACTTAGGCCAGAATAGACGCGTTGTGTTACCACAAGGATCGAATAGATCCTAGTCCCCATTTCTCATTAAGGGCAAATTCAAAGACGTAGATTTGTGGGTACGTTCGATCGCTGGTCTGTATGACAAAAATAATTTTCACGGCCCTACCTCTATGGGTTATTGAAATGCAGTGACTGCGCTCAGAGGTTTGCTTTTTGCCCAACTGACCGAACAGATGACACTAGAGACAGCCATACATAGAGCTACCAAAATCGCAGTGGCCTCTGCTGAAACACCATTAGCCTTTGAGTAGACACCCACACCCACTCATTCGTCCATCTCCCATCCATCTGCCAAAATTCAAAGAGTACCGCCCAGCGTCTGATGAGCAGATTTCCAGTATTTTCTTGTGGGTATGCTGGTTGAGAAATTCTTCTCGAAGGTATTGTGGGGTCGGTGGTGCCTAATAGACATCCATCCGAATTTCTTTAGGTGATTTCTGCCGAATGGCCGTGCTGGCAGCCGCCTGTCTGCCGAGGAGATCGATTGGAAGATTTAGCAAGGTGTTTAGGGCTGAAGAGGGGCTGCAAGTCATCCGTTTGCTGTTGATGATTTTATCTACGGCGGTCCACAAAATGGCGACTGCGTACAGTAGTATGGGACTGGGACAAACAACCAGTGAACCATACACGGCTAAAGTCCACCCTCCATCTATGACAGCACTTTTGCAACAGCCTATCATCCACAATACGGCCTACGAATGTGGAATACTTGCATAGTCTTAGGGTGGTTCCCCACCCTCTGTGGAGGATTGAAGAATTTCCGGATCTATTCTCTGAGGGCTGACATTTGAGATTGGTTCATTGCTTTAGTTCGACTAAAGCCGATTACACAAAGTCACATATCGCTGATATGAAATTCCCAGCTACAGTGATGGCAACATCGTCTGCATACGCAGTGACCCTGCACCCTGTTTTTTCTCTAGTGTCAGTAGAAGTTCCTCAACTAATACGTTCCACAAGAAAGAACAGAGTACACCACTTTGTCCCCCTATGTCGAAATGAAAAACAAAGTGCAATGGAAGAAAAAAACGGGCAAAGTTAATGGAATTCATTGTAAATGGTCTCATTACGGATAATTAAAAGTCTTGAGTAGAAAATACGAATTCTTGGAAAAAGAAAATGAAGGTGAAGTGCAGAAATGAGTTTTAAACGGCAGGAGGTACATACACTCCTGTTTAACTTAAGTTACAATCTGAACTCGGTTCAAGGTTGAAGGTTAGGTGCAGAAATGAGTTTTAAACGCACACATACACTCTTGTTTTACTTAAGGTACAATCTGGACTCGGATCAAGGCTTAATAGGAACTGTTGAACGAGAAAATCGTTCAACTGAAGTTTAAGTTATGAAACTATGTGTAATCTTTCGGTTTAAACTGTGACCCTGAGCAAGATCGAATCAAAACTTTCATCTCATCTCTCATAATCATTAGTCTGCCTGCCGGCGATTTTTATTAAGAGGAATTTTTTGTAATGTGTACGATTTTTGGAAGCACATCAATTTAAGGGCGCAGCATCGTTCGCTGTGACAGCTAATCACTCATCATCCCAGACGAGAGTTTACAAATTCAAAGTGCGAATGGTACAGAAACACGATTATTCATTTCATGGTGCAACCCTTGGACTTTGCATCTAACACTTAACATTTAGACTACTCCATGCTACGGTTCTAAAAAAATACACCCTTTACCTGATTGCTTTGGCATCACTTACACACAGATATCACGGACCCTAATTCGTTTTCTTGATTCTTAAGAGTGTTTTTATCCATCGAAGAGCAACACACTTTCTCTAAGTGTTAACACTCAGTATCGCTTTAGACAGCAGATATTTACAGTGCGAAGGGTAAATGCAATGTTGTAGCAGATCCTGCCGAGGTGTGGTTATTGATTGACATGTAGAAGGTGGATTACTTGAAATTCAATTAAGATCAGAAAATATTAAGGCCCATTCAAATGAAATCACCGCGAATTGCACACTTCGGAAGCTCTGACAGTTCACTCATAGGCAGTTTTCTCATTCGCAGAGGACTACGGGTGCAAACTGACACTACAATGCCATTTTTATGGTCGTGGTGGTTGTGGAGTGCGTTTGATTCTTTGTGTATTACGAACTCTGGCTGACAGTTCGCTAAGAAAATGATTGGTTCGCATAGAAAAACGTTTAAATCATAAATAAGGATACTCAAACTAACTTTTATTGGTATCTTTGTCAATGAAGAAACTCGATAATTCAGTTACTATCTTTTTGCATACCAAGAAATATCACTTTTTGCTCACGTTTGCACATTTTCTGGAATAGAGTTGTTCCCGAAAGTTTGCGTTCGCAGTTCGCCGCCAACCATAAGTGGTATATATTTTATTGCAAACTGCGTTTAAAATCATTCTGACGCTGTTCTTGATTGAGTTCCTGGCCTAAGCAGTAGGGATCACCGGTTCGAATACCAGTGAAAGCTAATGCTAATATGTTCTTACCTGGTTTTCAAATCTGGTCCGGTCACCATTTGCCCGTGAGTTCAATTGGACGGCACCGGGTATCTCAATGGATCAACTCTGGAGTGTGCTGACAGCCCAATAACCTAATTCAACCAAACGCTATGCTTTGTAGTTCCGAAGGGTTACTTTTGTCCTTTAATTGCCTTCGGACTATTTTCTCTTTCACAACACATTCACTTCCGAATCGAAGCAACTCGCTGAATGCATCGGTTGTTCAATAACAAGTGTTTACATAAATAATGCCACAAATGAGACACATTTGATGTTTGACTGCTACAATTACTATGCGGACTCTATTACAATATATCAATCAAAGTTCCGATAGTTCTTTCGTATGAAGGATAACTTAATTTTTGCTGGTATTATGCAGGATACGTCCACGGATGCAGTGATTAGCTAGCAGCCTTCTTTTGGCAGACGGTCTACTTCACTGTGTAAAAGCAGAGCTAAGCTGCGAATTTATAATCGCATGTATAACTGCGATTGCGATTTAACAAAGAAAAAAAATATTGTCTTGGAGAAAAAGTACAGATTAATCCAGCAAGGAAGCAGTCCACACTGTCAACAGATATGCAGATGTTCTTGCTTCGGCAGAACATATACTAAAATTGGAACGATACAGAGAAGATTAGCATGGCCCCTGCGCAAGGATGACACGCAAAAAAAAACAGATATGCAGATAACGTCAAATTCACATCTGCCACACTTCATGACGTTAAACATTACCGCATTCGTGTGAATCAAACTGCGAATGGGATTGTAATAAAACTAACTTTGCTGCAGGTGCGATTTCAAACTGCGATTGTGACTGTGAAAAGGGAGACATTTTGCAATATAATCGCAGTTTGGATCGCAATCGCAGTTTAAATCACAGTCGATCGCAAAATAAATAAAAAAATTTTAATCACTACCAAATCGCTGTTAGCATTTTTTTTGCTTAACTCTATAGAAGATCTCTGAAGCCTCTGACCTAAAAGTGACGAATATTAAATCGCATTGTGGATGGCGGCATGCTACTCTCGTCGTTTAGCAATTGGTCTGTGTGGTAAATCAGGCTACAAGTCGCTGTTAATTAATAGTTGATTGTAGATGATGATTTCGCACTAAACTCTAAATTAGACATTTCTTCAGACATGACTTCACTCAAATGTACGCTCAGCACCAAGCGAACATATCTCGCACATATGCGATTGGACAAAGTCAACCAGCACTTAGCTTCAAGATGAATACAATTTATCTTATCGGGTCATCCTGGGATTAGCATAATTGACAAACATCGAGTCCAGAAATTAGCAGCGCCATCAATCAAGGCCTCCCAGCAGCCGGATATCACTTGGCCAAGAATTAGGGATATTTGAGAGGGCACAGAGTGTCGTCTTGAAATTATTGGGGGGCGTGAAAGTGGAATCTTAATTGCATGTCTCCCCGAGTAGGCGTGTGCATCGGTCCAGCCCCCACAGGGACTCTGCGTGTACACATCCCAGATAGTTAGTTTAATAAGCGGAACGGGGGGCGACTCAAGGCAGGTAATTTGATGATGTTCGCTCACCTTCTCGGTTTGTTTGCAGTTTTAGTGGGCGAGGCTCACTGCCCTGTGGGAGGTACCTGCATTGGTAATAACTGCTTAAATTGAGCACGTGATGGAGTGATCAATTATCAGTTTAATTGTTTGGAGCCGATGCGGAGACCTCTTTCGCATCAATTATTGATGCACTGCACAGCCGTCAACACTTGACTCTCTCAACTGTCTGCCTCATCTCGGCAGTGGCTGTTTGACATTTTGGAAGCAGCTTCTTCGATGAGCTCGCATCTGAGGAGACCGCAGGCAAATGAGAGGGATGCGGGCCTAACACAAACTAGAGAGACTGCCTACGTTGGGGTGGTGGCTGGGTGGGGAACCTGATGCGTATGAATTCCTGGAGAAGTACCTCCTGCCGCCAAATGGCTATTTGGTATGCAGTGGCAGGCGGTTGTGAGCGCGCCATCGAGGGAGGAGAAGAAGCCGGCTCGAAGGCATAGACGTCAGAGGATATTTTGCGCATGTTAGCTTCCCAGAAATATGCGTGTCGAGATGAGCCGACCTACCGACGAGCGGGGGAATGTGCGTTTGAGGGCGCTCTTCAAATTTGACAACAAAGAGAAATGCTGATCCGCTTCCGATGTATTTGCAGGGATACGGAAACGAGGTAAACCCACCAACGTACCTGGAATGGATTCAGCTCTGCAGCTTGGGGGTCTACTTACGAGCTGTACTCTTGCGGCTGGTTGATGTGGAATGTCTGGTAAAATGAAGAGATTTGTTCTGAGCGCGGCTCAGCCGTGGAGAAGTGCTCATTTAAATGAGAGATTATGCACGCTGTTCGATAGCAGGGAGGTGTGAGGATAGAAATTGTTTTGGCGAAATTGCAGACTTGAAAGGAGTCGACGATGGAGTGCGTTGTCAGGGGGGACTTAGTTCACACGAGGAGACTCCCTAATGGATGTCGGGCTGGATTTTGCATTGTCAGCAACCTCGATGTGGTTGCGTATTGATTTTGGAAAACAAAGTTTGAAGGGTTAAATTGAGTGCGAGCACATGGGGAGAAAGCGAATTCAGTGCTTGTGCAGTCATGGCACGGTCGTAGATAATCGTTTCAGGGTGTGGTGAAGTGGAACACATTATTCTGACACTCGCAGATGAAGTTTTAATGCTTTAACTTGGTGGGATGATTATGGGGGCTGGTTTAGGAGGAGAGGCAGTATTTCTCAATTCTAAACTAGGAGAAAGCTGTCATCTGATGATTTTGCCGAAGCACAAACGACTTAAGCAACTACTTTTGCTGAGGTATTTCTTCTGGGAGCCGCAAGCGTCCGTGTGATCCACAGACTGGAAATAAGGTTGTCCAACGCTATGGACTTAATTAGTACATAAATAATGGATCGGTAGACGCCAGGTTGAGACATGGACGCTTTTGAAAGCGGATGAAGAAGCTCTTGGTTGTTTTGAGAGAAAAGTTCTGCGTACGATCTTTGGTCCTGTTTGCGTTGATGACGTTTGGAGGAGAAGGTTCAACCACGAACAGCGGCATGCACCTAGTTAAGTGTCTTCGGATCCAACGCTTAAGATGGCTAGGTCATGTAGAGCGGATGGACACCACAGCTCCGGCCCGAAGAATCTTCGAATCCGAGCCATTGGGACAGCGCAGCAGAGGACGTCCGCGCAGTAGATGGCGCACACAAGTGGAAAAGGACCTCAACCAACTTGGTGTGCGCAACTGGAGGCACCTGGCGAAAGATCGTGCTGGCTGGAGAGGCATTATTGGTTGAGGCCCAGGTCCACCCCGAACTGTAGCGCCAATCAAAGAAGAAGAAGAAGACGCCAGGTTGGTCTCATGCCCCTGCTCCGATCGTGTGGTTGGTAACTCAATCGTCTCTTCTTGATGCAAACAGAACCATAGACGAATACAGGAATTCTCTCTCAAAGAGATTTTTGATGTCTTCTTACTTCTGCAGTCCAAGCATCCTAGGATGGATGTACACAGCTATGGTTAGACCAACAATCGCAGTATCTTAGTCCAAAGAACCAGCCTGATTAGTGCAAGAGATTTACTCAATAAAATTCAAAGGTCTTCATGCCTCTGCATAACAGGGGCAATGAGAACTTTGCCAAGAACTGCCATGCAGGTGCTAATGAAGCCGACTCCATTGCATCTAGAGGTTGCAGAAAGCGCAAACAATAAAACCATGAGAATGGCAAAAGAGTGAATGGGAGAGGAAAGGTGCATTTTATTGAGATCAATCGACGCTCTAGTCAAATAGCTACCACTCCTGGCCATTCCGAAGGGTGACACGAGTAGAGATTTAATTTCCAGAAGAAGTTCACCATTAGGCTTAGCACCGAAATTGGTGCAACAACGAAGTCCACAGACTGAGCAGCAATATATAAGGAACAGGCACGGGAATATTTGGACCACGGACTAAGTAATACGAACCCTAAAATGATGTACTACAGCTTTAATGATATATGTGACGTATACGAATGACAAGAACGATTGAAATTGCTATTTGCTTACATACAAATTGCAGAAAGGAAGATTCATTGATTTCTATTAGTGTAAAGATGATTATGTCACGTACTTTTTCGAAAGTTAGCACAAATGGCCCTAATTTTTTTTTGGATTTTATGAAAATGCATATCCTCACATCTCGTACTACGTCACGGAAATGTGACAGCAAACATGGCGGATTTTCTAAAAGCTTGTATACATCATTTTTGCTACGAACCAATGAGCAAATGCACCACTGTCTTGCAGGTCTTTGCTATAGACAGATGGGCTCAAATAAATCGTGACAGGAAGTATATCAGCTGCGGCATAACAATAATGTCAGGCAGTCTTGCTGCTATCCTGGCACTTGGATACTACATCATAAAATCAAAGCTTGTTTGGGAAAGTCTACAAAAGCTTAAGAAGCTGAACAGGAGTAACAGGGTTAAATTGTGGTGGATACCTGGTCACACATAGAATTCAATGAAGTAGCCGACTCCCTCGCTAGCAGGCATCTTTTATAGGCCCCTGCTCTATAGAAGATCATGTCCTCAGGGAAGAGTTCAAGGAACTAGAAACAAGACACCGGGTACAATCCTGGAAACGCACATGGCATGAAGTAGGCCACGAAACTCTCGGGTGAACACGAAAGAGGTTTGAGGCGGGTTTCGAACTGAGCAAAAACATCTTCGGAGTCCCAACAGGGAGCACAACTCAGGGAGCACTTAAGGAAATTAGGAGCTTCAGAAGAAGGTCTCTGAAATTCTGGGATTTGGTGAGGCACTATCCCACAAAAGACTAAGATATCTGGGCAAGTGCCTATTATCAGAGGAAGAATTATAGTCACTAGAACCAGCTTTCATTCCCACATTCCTAAAGAAAACTGGCTTGGAGAGTATACTATAGTACATATTTCATCCAGGATTGCACCAAAGGAGCCTATAGCTATCAATACAACTCTGAAAATAACAGTATGTGTGGAGAGCTCTTAAGCAAAGATTAAATAAATCTTAAGGCCGCGGTGCAATGTGCCCTCAAAAATAAAAATAACAATAATTCATTCATCTTGGACACGCCCCCGGCCGCTAGAGCAGTCTTGAGATGATCAGTACATAAAGCAAGCTTAGTTCTTTGACAGAGGAATCGAGAATCAGGCACTATAAATAAAACCCCAACCACCAGATATACAATTGATGCTGACTTTTAAGCTCATCTATGCCATTCATCATGGAATAGCCCTTCATTTAATTCTTCTTCTCTGCCTCGATGGGAGTGCTTCAATGGAGAGCTGAGTTCTTTTGCCAATCGCGTCTTAAATTGTCACTTCGAATGAAGAATATAAGATGTTTGAGTTGTTAGTGTTGACCAGGAAATTAAGCATTCAGAGAAAATAAAGGCGTGGTATCGAAATTTCTCCTTCGTGACCTCGTGCATTGCGTCACTTGTCGTCTACCACCAAGCAGTCTTGCTGGAAAACTCGGATAAATCGATGTTGTCGAGCTCTGACTACAGAAAGTCAGTTAACATCGCACTGTATTCAAGACTAAAGCCCATTGAAGCCGTTGCGTGCGTTTCGTGATGTCAAAAAATTGACAACTCATAAGACCACATGAGAGGGAGCGAAGCAACGAGTGTAGGCTATATGTGGAATGCATTAGAATGTCTCGATGAAGTTGGTTAATTTTGGCATTCTCACATGTGCGTATCATTTTGCTCCCCAAGTATGGGGTTGTATCAATTTCGAACGCATTCTTTGGGCTGCTCTTTGCAATCCGGCATTGTTGTAGATTTCAACCGCAACACACGATATGGTTTCCATGGGCTTGAGCCTTTACTTTCGAGATAAAACTCGGTGGTGACAAGAGTAAGACCCGCAAAGAACATACACTTTCTTGGACTGAGTCCGGAATTCCAGCCAACATTAGGAGCTTTCAATTAACGAACTTTCGGAGTTGCTTATGGGAGAAGTATCTTCTTTTTTTTTTGTCTGTTCGTTGACCTCGTTCTCGTGGTTCTTAGTTACAGCTCATGCTACAGTCATGAATATGATAACCCACCACAAGGGACTTACTTTAGTTAAGCCGAGTGGTTTGGCATTCAGGCATTCAGCTCAACATAGCCAAGCAACAGCTAGAGTTGGCGTGTTGTAAGCCGAATTAATCGACACGTGGTTGGCACAAAAGAAGGCCGCAACATTTTAGTACAAACTGAGTACAGTAGAGTCCTGGAAACTTCACCTCTAAACCTCTTCAGTTGCGATTTAGTCATTTCCACGAAACTGTCCGACTCATCAATTTGAATGAAACCAATGTAATCGCAAACATTTCAACTGGGCCCCATAGCAGATCTTGTTTAAATTCATTTTCCTTGGCCAAACCTCCAAACTCCAAGGTAAATAAAATTCAATTAAACGCATTACTACCTATTCACACTAATTTCATCTCAGAAAGTCTGTTCATTAAATTACTAAAGCTCTCCGTAGAACAGAGGAGCAGGACACACGTACACGCTGTAGGTGCGCCGTCTTACCTCCGAACCGAACTCGAGTAGTAATTACATTCGAAAAATTAACACAAAATTGTTTACATCAGTTTCAGCTTCAGCTGGATGCTTTCCCTCTCTTGCTCTCTCTCTCTCTCTTTCTCTCTCTGTTAAACTAAACGAATCATGCTCATATGCAGCAGTAAGTTTCTATTTTGAAAGTCTTTTCCGGTGTCCCTGAGGGGTATACATTTAATTACACTTGAAAAACAAAACAACCGACAACCCCCAAAACAAGGATTCCCAACTAAACAGAGCAACAAAAACGGAACGGGGGAGTGGAGGGCGACGGGCAAGGAAACTAGAAAGATGATGATGACGGCGATGGGGAGGTGTGGAAGAAGAACGACAAAAAGAAAACGGGAAAACAAAGTGCACTCACTTCCGCATCAGGGCAATGCAGCAAACAGCAACAGCAGCCACCCAGGAAGGGCATTTCAGCTTGCCCAACCAACGCTGGTTGCCACCACCATCAGCGCACTGTTACAACGGTCAGGACGACGACGACTGGCATCATTGCCACCAACCAACCAACAGCAACTCGGAACGTTTTCAAGAACAACTCCTCGAGCGAATAATTGCTAAAATGTGTTCAACTGCTTCTTCCCCATCCCCCCTTGGGCAAGAAAAACGAAAAAAAGTGGTAACCAAACAAAACAAAACAAAAGTTTACAAAGAAACTAGACCAAGTGAAATGCATTGTGCAGCTGCAGCAATCATGGCAGAGATCATACTGATAGCAGGATGTGTACGCAGCTTTGCCCCCGCAGTGACACACCGCTGTACAGCCCCACGGAACAACGTCAATGTCCTTCGCACAATTGAGTTGGAAAAGGATCCAACCGGGTCAGGAAGAGAAAAAAAACCCGTGACATCCCCGCGTCATCCAAACCAAGGAACACGACAATCGGATTCGGATTCCACCCCAATCCCAGTTGGATAGGACAAAGGACACGGATGCAGCCAGATGGATACGCACAAAAGCCCAGAGGACACTTGCACAATACAGGAGCAGAAGTCCATGAAATGTTCATGCCACCATGCTCCTGTGCTGCCATGCTGATTCACAGAACTGACGAAAAGGACATGCAGATTGTACTTTAAAGAGGTGAGATATCGCCGATTCACCGACTCATCCTCTGCGCCGCCGTAGGTCAAGGGCAGGCGGAGCTCTCTTGAGGATGCTGCATGGGTACCTACGACCCGCCGCGCCGCCAATATAATTTATCGCCGACAATAGTTTCATTTGTGTGCACAGGAAGTGAGTGAAGTGACACAACATTTTCGCACATCATCCCGCCTTGTAGTGGTTTTTTTTCCATCCCTTTGTAAGCATTATGGGAATGAGGTTTCATCAAGGATGCGTCTGTAACCCTTCTGCTTGGTTTCGCCTCGGCTTGGTCTTATTTCCCAGAGGACGGGTGGCGCGTTAATATTCGTAATGAATCCATGCTCCAAATGGCAGATGAAAATTAACATTGACACATTTTCCGTTCTACCCTCGGCCGACTGGGCCACGAGTGCGCTTTCCCTTTAAACCGCTCTCAGTCTCACCCAGTGGCAAGGACAACAATCAATGGCCTACTGACTTGCTTTATCGCTCGCAAAAAAAGTGATGCGATTCCTGAGTTTCCGTTGTTGTTCTTGCTGTGCCTCCGAGGAGCTTTTGCGTTTCTCCGCTTCACTTCCAGGCTTCCACGTTTGGGACAGAGGAACAGACGGAAGCGGACAGGGTCTCTTGCGCATGCCCTGGAAGGCAGTGGGTTCAGGAATCCAAATGGAAGTCCTTGCCGTGCGCTTAGAATGCATGTGGTTACTTGATTGTGCCCACTTCATTATTGTGTCGAAAACAATTTATGTCGTCGTGGGAGTGCACGACACAGTTGAGGCACGAGACTGGATAGGTGGTGCAATGACATGATGCGATACGAGTTTTCCCTTGTTTCAAATTCGAGCTGCCTCGGGGAAGGAGCAATGAAATGTAACCTCCACTCCACGTGAGCTCTGAGGCGCTCGTCAGATTTGCATTGTTTGCTTGACGTTTGTTTTTGTTTTCGACGGAGTGTGTCTGCGTGTTGACATGATGTGAATCAAGCGTCGGTGGAAGCAATCGCTTTTGCGGTTGATTGTTCTTATCTGCGTTGGCTGCAGACTGCGTTCCTCAATGACGATGAGTTTAAGCACCTAGACGAGTAGGGAAAATGTTATCAGTGATGTATGTTGTGATGATGGTACGACAAACAAATGTTGAGATGCGCACTGATGTCAATCACTGCAATTCCTTAGAAAAGAAGTCAAGGGCCACAACTTTTGAGATTTGTTTGACGAGCTTCTGCTACGCTGACAATTGGACCTTCAAGAATTCGGTGGGCTAATGAGTTCAGCTCCAGTGACAGCTTGCCGAAATGGCATTTTTGACATTTGCGCCAGTTGGTGAGGTATCTTTTATTGGTTATGGCAAATCGACGTGCAAAGATACCAGTAACCTATTCCACTAGAAAACAAAGTTCGTGAGGTGGTTTTTCGTCTGCACCACTGCATCCAAACCCTTCATCCACCTGCCGATGAGACGTAAAATCGCGACTCACGGGATTGTTAAGCAATTAGGTGACATCTTGGATCCTTTTACCACATGGACGTGGGTTTCTGGACTCTGGCGGATTTCCTATCTGCCTAAATATACAAACTTCTGCAAACGGACTGCGGCAAGAGACTGTGTGCTCTGCGTGTTCTTGAACAATCTGTCGGAACGATTCGGTTGTGGGCCGTTTTATTGTGGGTGTGTGCGTCGACGCCAACATTCTTGGACCTACGTGTCTAGGTTAGATCACTGGTAAGACCGAATTACGTTTCACAGCCTTACATCTTTCGACTCACTGAAAATGTCCAAAGAATATTCCTGTACAGAAAAAGCTTCTCAAAATTGGCCGTTTGAATTCGGCGTAGAAGGTCCATTTGACTCGTGAAAGAACAATAGCACGCACAATGTGAGTGGTTGTGTAAAAGCTAGGGCCTGGCCTTCTATGGGCTGTAGCGGTGATACTGTAAAAAGCTGCCATCATTGAATAGAAACTGTTTCAGATGCCAGGTGGTTCAAGTTCAATGCTTTTATGTCTTCAGTTGAACGTCCTTCCTGTTCTCCAGGATCAATGCAGTGAGATTATGCGCTCATCTGGCTTTTCTTGAGTTGATCTAGCCTGCCACGGGGCTGTTCGTTCAACTCTCTTCTTATTTTACGTGTTTGGCTTACTGCCGATCTGGACTTTGGCTAAACAAGAGTGAAATAGTAGGTCCCTGGCTTCAGCCCTCCACGAATGTCTAGATTATGCTAGCTTACTACCAAATCCAAGAAAAAAAAACAAAACGTGCACCCCAATAGCCAGCCTAACCTACCTTCAGATTATCCTTTTGATAACACTAAATCATTAGCAGGGTAAGTGTAAGTAAGTGTTGATCGAAGTCCTCAAAACAAAAATTATATAATAATATTCCATCCAAACCACCGGTTCCCTCGTCCATTTACGGTTCTGACTGAGATGTGTGCGATAAGATCGTGAACATGATATTGACGGACGGAAGATGTGATGCAGAAGTTTTATCTGGCGTCTGTGTCATTGTAGAGCTTAACAGATAAGCGCAAAGAGGTTTCAGGGATCCACGCACATATTTCCAGAATCATTTTGAGTTTATGACGAGTTTATGTCCCAAGTTACTAGGTAAACATAATATTCTCTGGACTAGGTAGGAAGCTGATTAAGTAGTGGCATTTATGATCTTAGGCCAAGACAGGCCCATTGTACCGCCACGTGGGTGATTTAGATGTGGTTGAGTACTGATGCCAGCCAGTTTTGCCAACAAGTGCATTTGCTAAGATCATTTTCGCTGTCATAGAATGAGGCAAGGGCAGCACAAAGGCAGCAGAGAGACCGCTTGTACAGAAGACATTGGACAAGAGACCTAGTCTTTTTGCATGGAGGCTTAATAGGCAGTGTTCGGTGATTATTCCGACTGCAAGGATCAGTCTTCTTGATCTTGCTGCCTGTCAGCCATTTGGCATTTATTTTCTCTGTACAAAGTTATTGAGCTGTAACTTAAAGGCAGTTAAGGGAGTACCCATGTAACAAGAAATTCTATCAATCGGCAATCTAGTAGCCTGTTCAGAGAGTTCGTCAGCTCTACAGTTTCCTTTAATGTCTCTGAGGCCTTGCCCCTTGCACAGGCGAATTTTTGAACTTGTTGGCTATCTCGTTAAGCAATTGATTGCTGTTTTTGAGGTTATAGAGAAGGATGCCTGAAATTTAATTCGCTAATCGCCATAACATTCGTTTGGAAAAAACTGCAGTGATCGGGGAAACTAACAGATTTGTGCACGTTTAGGTACTCTGAGAAAACTCTGCTTCCTACACCATGTCCCGTCTTGGATCCATCTGTGTAGATTTGAATGGCTTTTTTCAAAGGGTATGTTGCCGCTGTACAAAAGTTCTCTTCACGGAAACAGGGTTTCGCAGCTGCTTTCTGGAAAGTGTAGTGGTTAAGTGTAATCTAGCAGTCATACATCTACTGTGTGAAATCATCCAACGTCGGTTAGGTTATTGAGCTGCCAGCACACTCAGAACAGAGTTGGTCCATTGTTATACACAGTGCCGTCCATTTGATCCCAACAGCAATATACTGGGATTCTAACCGGATACACCTATAACCAAGGACACGCATTCAACTAACTACTCAAACCAGCCGTTCCCCGTCGTGTTAGAATTTTGTACTTACTTTTACAACTGTCTCTTGTGTACATTTGCAATAAAATGAAGTTAGGCATTATGAGATATGCAAATCCGGTTAAGATGGTAGTCACTTTCAAGTGCCTCCATATTTAAGTACCGACAACGGACGGCTTAGACACTTTCAACTTCTTTATTCTTAACTCAGTCGCCAGTCAAATGAGAGCGTCACTTTTGACAAATAACACTGCTTTATCCAAAATGATCACTTCAGACAGGCAAAACTCGAGAAACTCACTTTCAATTCAAAGATTTCCCTGACATTTCCTGGGTAACTGTCTTTCGATTGGATGGCTAACTATTGCAATATTCACTTTATGACTTTTTATTATTATGGAGAATGCTGAGGTTTTGTTGCATTGCAGGCATTCGGGAAGCCTTTAAGCTCACTAGGCGTCCGTCAAGACTCGCAACTGGACGCACATAAGCAACTTTTAAAACAAGATGCGATCAGCAGTATTAAAAGCAAGTGGTCCAAAATCATTTTGCGCCAGTCAACACCGACGCGCAGATTGATTCAGTGCAGATCACCTTTTCCGGCTTTTTGCAGAGAACTCTGTTTAGGGCTTTGCATCAATATCATAGCAAGCTCATTTTAGTGCAAGGAGTGTGTTGATAAGGAGTAAATGACTCTTTTCTGCCTTATGGTCTAAACTGAAGGTTAAAGCTAAATTCACTCCACAAGCTACAAAGTAATCTTTCCCGCCTCATAACTGTTGAATTGAATTAGGAACTAAAGACTCAATGCGATTCGAACCGGGAACCCCTTCAACTAAGGGCAGGCACTCAACCAACCAACGTGCAGATATTTTTTTTTAAATTCCTGGCAAACCATTCTGAGGAGAGATTACACCTGTGTTCTCAAAAGAACCGAACCCTTGCGGTTGTGTTGCTTATTGGAGTTATTATATTCATCATTTTTGTCCGGCATGAGGTGACTGGGACCTCAACATCGGAGTTGTCAATTGCCGCAATTTTACAAGCAAAGAACCTGTTAAGTGTAGCCCTCAACATAATATTGGAGACAAGCTTGCATAATTTTCTAAGAGTTAACATGTTCGTCAGTTTCTTTCCCGCCCGTCATGGTTATCCGTTCATGGTCAAATAAATTGTGTTCCTTGCTGGACCATTCTGATTCTTGAACCTCTTAGACTTCTTGGCTTAGCTCCGAAGGTGAAAAGTGGAAGGAGCTAACATTTAGTTTGGTTCAGTGCTGAAATGGTTCGTCGGTCTTCTTAACCGACCGTGAATAACTATTGCGAATGATCAATCCGTTGCGATGCGACGGAATGGTGCACATTTTTTAACCTTCCACAATACTTTGTCAAGAGCCAGTCACAGTGCCGGAAAGCGGGTGAAGTTCTATGAAGAAATCATGTAAGGCAAGCAACAGATGCCCTTTAAACAAAACCACCGTCTGCGTGGGGTTTCATTGACCTGCCGCACAAGCAGCGAAGAGGAAAACAAATAACCAGCCATTCGAATAATGCCCAACTTCTATTTTGAAAACACAGATCTCCGTATCGTATCGGTAAAAATCATAATTCCCAGTGTCGTTCGACTGTAAAACACACACATGTAGGGCCAATTTTGGAACCAGCTTCGTCCCACACTCGAAGAACCTGTCAATATTTTAAGCAATAGCCCATTTCGAAGGGAGCCATTTCACAGATGGTTGCATTCGAAATTTGCGTCCCAGCTCGTGGAAGAATTTATCGGTCAGCTCTGGGAAATGATACATTTTATGGCAAATTTAATGGGATTTAAGAAAGATGGAATTTGGAATATATATTCGTCTAGTGGCCGTCAAGCAGCGTGCACATAAGTAGGGAATTCACTCAATTGTGGAGACTCCCTGACTTGCTCACTTCCAGTGCTTGCCCCACTTCAATTTGGTAATCCATTGCAAGGAGGAATGAGGATAATTCTCCCAAGCCGTGACGATTTCATGTTTGACATCGTAAGTAGTCCAGATTAATCCAAAACCGATTTTCTCCTAATACCCAAAATCAGTAATCGAACACACGATGATGGCCAACTCGATTTCAATCACGCACATGACACCTGAAGGCAGGGTGGCTCGAGTGCCATGCTGCCACCATTAATCACTGCGATTCAGGGCTTTCTAATTAAATTACTTCTCGAGTAATCAATTCTCGACCAAGGAGATTACGGTTAATAAGGACTATCGCAAGGGCCTGAATTTATACTTCAATTAAATAGATTTACCTACTAATGAAGACCAATAATTGAACGTCTCTCCCTCTTGACGTCGGTGCTCTGCCACGTCGCAGAGAAGTGAACATACTTGTGCAACAACAAGGTCTTCTTCAGTTACGCCCCAATACGTGACCCGTTGAATTCAGTTCCTCGTCCTGGTCGTCCTCCGCAAGAGCAGCACGCAATGATAAATTTTCGAAATATCCCTTTACAGAAATATTACATACATTTTTGAGATCACGTCACATCCCGGAATCTCGCACCATCCGCCTGTCCGGCAGTGGCATCCAGGGCGGTGCGACTGCACTTGGCCAGCACAGCTTCGCCCACAGGAGCACTCGTGTCGATATTGAGCACATACGGGTGCTGGGTGCGAGGGGGTGAAATATTTGCTCACACATACGGGCAGAGCCTCCGAGCAGCATCCGGCTTCATGCAGCTGGATTGAATAATCGTTAAATAAAATGAATTTATAATTGACACCTGCTCTGGTGGATGGCGATGTTGGTGGTGCTCGTGGTGTCGGCTCTTTACATGGCATGCGTGTGTTCGCCTCGGAAGGGGGGTGCGCTGCGCTTGAAATTTAGATTCGATTCACTGAGCATTTGACAATATTAATCCCGAACCATTGGCATAACGAGAGTGGTCTGTTAGCGGCAGACGCATGCATGTCCGAGCAGTTTTCGCTGCCAGGACAATTGGTCGGTCGCATTGATTCGGTTAGATGAATTAATAAATTTAACCGCAATTTGTGTGTTAACGAAATGTTAAAATCAAGCGCAGCGAGTGGTCTTAACGGTTGTATTCAGCAATTTCGGATTTGCACACAAACTGACTGTGTTCTTGGTCAATATGGATGGGATATGTGACAGTTGTGCTCTTTCGGAGTGACAAATTAAGCCCGCAGGCTGGTTGTGAAAATCACTTCCCGAGACACAATTTTGCGTGATTCATCGGGGTTTGAACAGCAATGAATTTATGGTAAATTGGGCGCAGAGAGATTGAAGGGCAATATGTATATACGCGAATGGTTTTGGACAAGTTTTCTTGATAGGCTTAAGGGTTCACTTGGTTTTTTTCCGGGGGCACGCACATTGAGCGTTTTAGAGGTTTGTAAAATGTTTTCCGAGAAGGACGTCGCTTCAAATGGTTCATCGGCTTCAATTCTTGAGTCAGCTTGATTTTGTATGTGTGTGAGCCAAGATGCTTACGCAAAATACGCCATAACGTGGTCTGAGCGATGTGCAATTCACGAGAACGCAGTGGAATTGTCTGGTTTGGGACATTTACAACGGACGCCTAAACGGCAGCGATATTTTCGACACTTCGACCAGCCGCAGTTGTCTCACTGATACGCAACATCACACAAAGAATATGTTGACTCAATTTTGTGCACTCAACTTGTCTCTTAGGCGAGAATTACGACCGAAAATTGGAAATGGAGCTCTTAAAGTTGCAGTATTATTTTTCTTTGATTAGCACTACAGAGGCTTGCTGAGGTCCAGGACTGTGTTCCAGAAAGTAGCATAAATCAAAGAAGAAAAAGGAGCCAATAAAGCAAAAATGTACTACATGAGTGTTTTGCAGCAACGCGGCCCGCGTGCGTTATCAATGTTAATTTTAGCACTATTGAACGACGTTGACCGTTTGGGTAATTTATAATAATAATATGGGTGGCGCTACAGCCCATAGAGGGCCAGGGCCTAGCTTCTCAGCATCTACTAGTGTTGTGCGTGCTATTGTTCTTTCACGAGTGGAGGGGACCTACAGTTTTATGCCGACTCCGAACGGCCAAGTTTGAGAAGCTTTTTCTAGAAAGGAAATACTCTTTGAGCATTGAGCACTCGAAAGAGGTGAGGTCGTGAAACTTATATTTGTCGCTCAGAGCTGGATTCGAACCTGCGACGTTGAGGTTGGGGTCGACGCACATACCCACAACGCCACGGCACCCCGGTTTGGGTACTTTACCATGATGAAAATGTTGAATAAATTGACAGTGATTGTTTGATGATTAGTGAAAGAAAACTCTACATATTGTCCTGTGCTCGTGTGTCTATTGCAGTAAAATGTCTGTCAATTGTGCTAAAATTGACAGTGATAAGATCCTGCTGACGGCGGTACTTTATTGGTGAATTAAGCGTATATGCTGTCGAGGGAGAATAAATCAGTTGACCACAGTCTTATTCTTCTTCTTTGTTTTATGCTACTGTGCGGTACATGGTCCTGGACCTCAGCAAGCCTCTCTAGGAAGCATGATATTTGGCCAACTGCCTCCAGTTACGCACAGGAAGTTGGTTGACAAACTGATACCCTTGTATGCACACATCTCGCTCGAGGACGTCGTCTGTTGTGTTGTCCCAATGGCTCGAAATCGAAGGCTCTTTGGACTGGAGTTGTGGTGTCCATCCGCCCATACACATTTTACCAATGTATACGAAAACGCTTAACTAAGTGCATGCCGCTGTACAGCCCGCACTCTGTCTGAGACGTCACACCTCATTTCCTTCCGTAATGGCAGCTTATACTTATTTGGCCGCTAGACCCATTTCAGCCGCTTCAGCTGCAATGCCAGCAAACGCCTTATAGGCGGCTAGCTGTGTTCGTCCAGCACATAAAAATCGCTTGCGTAAGCAAGCAGTTGAATGAACTTAATGGTTTTGCTGTTTGAGTTTCGCACAATCTCAAACGTCACGTGACTGTTCAGTATTCGGTATTGGTTTCTTCTACCCTAGGACAATATGCTACGATCGTGAGCTTCATCTTTGGTGTTCCCCCTTTCTCCAACGATGTCCCACGTTGATTGGGTACTGCATCTTCCATCGAAGGTGCTTGGCTCCCAGATTTAATTTCACATGCAGGTGAGCGTAGGAGTTCGTTGACAGAGGCTAAAAGCAGACGCCTGTGTCTGCATGAGACGCTTGTCAGAGCTTCTACATTACAAGCCAACAAAATCATGATACACATGGCGTCCCATAGTGTCATGTGAAAGATTTTCACCAACGCAAGGAAAATGTAACAATTTCGAATATACTGAGAACGACACTGCAGGACTATGGGTATGTAACCAACAAATAATGAACTCAAAATCTAACTCAAATTTGAAATCCAATGCACTGGAGTGGAATTTGGCAAATTTCCCTTTTCGGAGTAACAGAAATGTTCTCACAAGGATATTTTTGTTCAAGGAATTGCTATAAACTCCTGGTTCGTGTCTGTGTTTTAATCTAAAAATGGTGGAAATTCGTCCTTTTTAAGTCGTCTGTACGTAGAAAAAAAACGTAGACATAGATCTTCGTTAAATTCGCGTCGCATCCTTTGTCTATATTATGGCAACTGGCATTAGTTTGTTCGAAAATGTAGGTCACAATAGTGTTCGTATAACAGTTCGCGCATATTTGTAAATTGAATTCTTTGCATGGCTTGTGTATCGGTGTTTGTATTCTCGAAAGGATTTTCCAGAACAGTGTTGTCGCATAAATTACACCGAAAAGAAGCATGGTGAAGTAGGCATAATCCCATAAATGAACTAATATTAGTTCATTTATCCATAATCCCCTTGTAACAAGTACATGGCGATACTGTTTAGATAACAACTTATAGACCTAGGCAACCACCCCAACGATGTTATCAGCAACACAATCCCCAGGGAACAGTACCTCAATGCTCCAAATCTGCTAAATGCGCAGAACTACTGCAAATTATGTGTCAATGCGTTCGTGTTGAAAATAATCATCTGAAGATGAGTCATGAAAGAGAAGAGGCTGTTATGCATTTGAAATGCATTTTTATAAGATTGAGAGTTGCGTATTGTATTGGGAAATGTGCAAAGGGGGAAACCTAAGGCTGCTTTTACACACACTAATTTCGAATCTTTATCGTATTTTCTTTTCTGACCCCAATACGCATTTTCACACCGGATTCTATAATCCCAACTATTGCGATTTTTTAATGATAGTTTCTAATTTGAGGCACATGCATCATCTCATTCTCACTTATGCCCTCAGTACCAATCACTGAGAGAACAAGAATGAAGCAAATTGGAAAAATAAACTAGGTGTGATAGAGAGAATCCTAGTATTTCACTATCGCATTCAATTCGGTCTACCCGTCTTAGTGCTGTCTCAGTTTGGTGGACAGCACTAAACAAGGCTATAAACTGCAATGCACTCAACCGAGTACATTGACTGGCCTGCCTGTGTACCAGCGGGGCACTGAGAAGAACTCCGTCAGACACACTGAATATTCTCCTCCATCTCCCACCTCTGGAAATATTCGGGAAGCAAGCAGCAGCAAGCACATCCCTGAGACTCAAAACACTTCGATTGTGGTCCGAGATCAACACTGGCCACACAACCATTCTCAAGGAATTCAATTTCCTACCTAGCGACACCGACCGCCCAGGCCATCTTCGAAAAGAAATTCTCAATCAGCATTCCTTCCAGATCGGACTGGATGACTGACAGGCAAACGCTGAAAGATCCTCTACGTATTTTAACAGATGGATCAAAGACAAAAGAATTGGTGGGTGCGGGCGTCTATTCTCAAGACCTAAACATTGCTGATCACTGTAGCGTTTTTCAGGCAGAAACCATAGCTATTAAAGAGGCGCTGTCTTGGCTTAAAAACAATGTGATATCAAAAAGGGATATCACCATGTGTTCCGATAGTCAGGCCGCCATAAAATCCCTGGACAATGTCATGTTCTACTCAAAAACATCCCTTAATTGCAGGCTGTCTCTTAACGAGATGGCCGAGCATTTCAACATTCACCTCATGTGGGTGCGGGACGCTGTGACATACCAGGAAACCGCAAAGCCTACGAACTCGCTAGGTGTGGTACAACCTCATCCCTATCATCCCTATCCATGCCGATCGCTGCAGTTTACCATCTTCTTAAGATCTACACAACTAAAACCACCAATGACAAATGGCTAGAAGGCACCACCTGCCTTAAAACAAAAGAAATCTGGCAATCCTCATTAAGGACCCTTATGGGAGTCATAACCGGGCACTGTGTAATTGGTACTCATGCTCACAGGATGGGTGCCCCATATAATGATTTTTGCAGAAGCTGCATGGATGAAAAGGAGGAAGAAAATACTCATCACCTTCCCTGCTCCTGCAGTACTCTTGCCAGTCGTAGGATTCTGCACCTGGGAGCCTACAACTTCAGCGGCCGTAATGAGCTAAAAACCAACTAATTCGGTTAATTAGCAGCACCAACTAGGAGAAGTCAATCCGCGTGGTATAACTGCAGCAGTCAGCCACTACTACCTAACCTAACCTACCCGTCTTCCGTTTCACCTTCCTTGCAAACAAGATGTAAGAACTTGCTGTCGCGTGTTAAAGCAGCTTAACTAGTGCGACAGCGTGAATGGGCCTCCACTCACAAACTGCTACAGCTTGTGATGTGATTTTATATACGTCGAGATCACAACCCGTTCGCCAGAAATACATTCGACAAATGTACATATTCTGCATGTCAATGGAGAGCAACACAACTGCGCACTCTATGAGATAAAAAAAACGATGCTGGCATACTCTGGAAGCTGGTGAGCGTTACACGTTCGATAAACTACGAAAGGTCAATGTGATGTGATATTTCCGGAAGAAGGTGGAATGAGAACGAATGCCGGAAACTGGTTGGGAAGCGAGCATTGCACTCATGGTCGTCCAGCGAACTCCGAACTTTATCCGGATGTAGGTGTATAATTTCACATAAATACCAATTATCATTCGAAACCAGTTGCCATGAACACATGTACAAATGCTGCGTTACAGAAAAGTAAATTTCTATTCCAATCGAATAATGCGCAAGATTGAATACATCACTCTGTTGGAGAGCATGGACCTGGCATTCCGAGCTCAGTTTAGTCTGCCAAGAGCACTTTTACACGAGCTAAATCGGACAGCAAGCTTTTCCATGTTTTAGGCGAGGGAGGTGAAGCTTTTCCTATGTCTCACCTCTCTGGCCCACAACATAGAAAAGCTTGTTGTCAAAATTAGCTCGTGTCAAAGTGCTTCAATTGATCACGTCTAGAGTTTGGGACATCCTGAGTACATGATTAACGAAGCCAACATCAAAAATCGATTGAAAACTCTATGAGGAGTTCAACCAACAACCGATAATGCAATTTGGCTTCTCCTAGCTCCTGCGCTCTGCTTCATCTCGATCCACGACATCTGCAGACTGACTTTCCCCTCATACTGAGCGGCTTTCTGATCTTTCATCCTGTTTCTAGCTCACCCACGTCCACAACCACCCAACGAATCGATAAAATGAAGAACACTCTGACAATTTTAAAATTAAGTTTATCTATTTTTATTCAAGTCAAGCAAATCAGAAAGTACCTCGCGGGTAGGGTGAGGAACAGACGTGTCGCCATACATAAACTGTAATATCTGAAGTAACATTCAACTCACTCAACAGTTGTCTAAGTCTATCAAATTATGTTAAATATTTATTTAGTTCGATTCCTTTACAGTGCCATCTTCCTTCCCTCGATGGATATCTCGACGGCTCGCCGGGACTCCTTCAGCCGTTTCGCGTCAATGAAGCGCTTCATGTGCTTCTCGTAGCGGTTAGGTTTTCGCTTTGTCGACTGAAATACGAGAGGGAAATTATGAGATGTCGAGAGAGAGAGAGACAGGCAGTGTGGCTTACCGAATTCACTTCACCATCGACTGTGGATCGCGGGCGAACGACATAGTCCTTGTTGGAGGGCAGAGGCACTCGGGCTCGTGCTACCCAACCCTTGTCACCAGGTCGAAGTGTTTTCTCGTCCGGCGATCCAAAGGCGTTGAGTCCACCCTTTTTGGACGCAGATGCCTCAGGTTCGGGACTCTTCCTCCGCCGAGGCATTTGCTCTAAGTCTCGTTGCTGTCGTTCTTCCTTCGACATCGCCTTGAAGTCGGCGCTGAGGTTGAATATTGGACGCGCCCATTCGGAGATAAGCCGACCGGCTCTCTCTCGATTGTACTTGGTTTCCTTTGGATGTTTGTACAAGTACATGATGGCCTTACCGATACCGGATTGCTTGAGATAGCCCTTGTCGATTGTAGGGAACTGAAAAGGAGGGAGAACAATTGAGTGAGGCGCCACGAGGAAAATGCCACAAGCAACTTACGTCGGACAGCAACTTGATGATGCTCTCCCTGATCTGGAGACAGGGCAGGGCCTTGTTCGGCAGCGGGGCTAGCCAATCAGTCAAGACATTTAGAATATTGTGTTCTAGGAAGGCGAGCTGCAGGTCCTTCTTTATCAATTGTGACATCACCTGTTTTAGCATTGAAATTTTCTTCGTTGCCGGTTGGTTCAGTTTGTTCAGCTCACGGTCCTCCTCGGCGGCATGCTTCATGTTCTGGATTAACTGATCAATCAGGTCGTCATTGTCGTTGATTAGCTCAATGTCCCCTCTTCGGCGGCGCGTCTTCTTTTCCTCTTTCTTTCGCTGCAGCATGGCGTCGAAGTCGGAGACGAAGTTCTCGTTCCTAAAACGGGGTGATTGTTAGAAGAGCTATGCGATGAGCGACTGTACTTACTGTTCACTGGAAATGGGTATGTTTTCGTCGTCTGAGCTGTCGACGATACCCTCCTTGGGAGGTTTCTCCCCTCCCTCGGGTGCTTCTTCGTCTCCCGGCGGCGGAGCGTCTTCGTCCTCATTGTCGGTGTCTGTGATCTTGGGGCGCTTTTTGAAGCTGGCCACCGCACTCTCATCCTCAGAATCACTGAGAAGTGCTCTCTTTTTCTTGCTAACGGGAGACTTCGATACGCTCCTCGACCGCGCACCAGATCCAGAAGGAGACTTCGATACCGAGCGGCTGCTGCGGCCGCCCTTTGAACCGCTTCGACTGCGTCTTGAGCCACTGCGACTACGTCTAGAACCGCTCCTGCTGCGTTTGGATCCACTTCGGCTTCTCCTGGAGCCGCTGCGGCTACGGCTTCGACTACCAGATCCACTGCGGCTTCTCCTCGATCCACTTCGACTGCGTCTAGATCCGCTGCGGCTTCGGCGAGAACCACTGCGGCTACGACGGGACCCACTTCTACTACGACTTCGACTTCCACTGCCGGACCTTGATCTCGATCTCGAGCGACTTCCCGATCTTCTGGAACCACTTCTACTTCGTCTCGATCCACTTCGGCTGCGAGCTGATCCACTTCTGCTCCGTCTTGAACCACTTCGACTCCTTCGGGAACCGCTTCTGCTGCGACGTGAGCCGCTTCTGCTTCGACTCTTTCGAGAACCGCTCCTGCTGCGACGTGAGCCGCTTCTGCTACGTCTAGACCCACTTCTACTTCTTCTAGAGCCACTGCGGCTGCGACTCCTCGATCCACTCTTGCTCCTTCTCCGACTGTGCCTTGATCCAGAACTGCCTCGCGAATGTTTCGAGGCAGCTGACCCACTCCTCGATCTGGATCTTGATCTTGATTTCTTTGACGCAGCACTTCCGCTGCGACTCCTCGATTTTCTTTCCGCACTCATGTCCGCCGCATTCGAACTGCGTGATCTACTCCTCGATTTCGAATGTGTCTCTCGTGATGTATTCAATGCGGCCGCCGACTCCCTCGAACCGCTGCGACTCTTCCGCGATGCGTTCGACTTTTTCGAGTGCACCGAATCCGCCGAAGGCGACCGTGATTTTGCACTATGAGCCGGTGAAACATTTCCTAAAAACAAGGCATTCTCTTAACACAAAGCAACAAAACAGAAAACATATCCCTTTTTCACAACAAAAGTATATGCTGACAGCACCTAACCTCAACAACCTGTCAGCCAGGCCAATTTTCTTACCATTTGAGCTGTCCATTTTGTAAACCCGCAGCAGCAAGGCACGCTATGCTTATTCTCTTACCACTTGATTGTTAGTCGATATGCTGCTGCTACTTGAAGGCTTTTGCGAAGGAGAACGTGTAAATTATTAATTTTTTTATGCAATTGTTAACACTTCACTGACTGTTTGCTGAGAGATCGAGTTCAGAACAGAACTAACAAAACAGCGTATCTTTTGACAGATTCAATCCAATCATTCCGTCGCCAGGGATGTTAAATGGAAATGCCTTAAGCCTCGTACAAGGTGTGGGGCTGATAAAAAAGCAGTGCATATGCATAGGCGTTATTGTAAATTCATATTTTTAGGGCTCTGTGTGGAGGTTGAGGACTCTAGGAATCTAAGAATAAGAGGTAAAATACGTCACTCTTGAAGGAAATCTATAATTTGAAAAGTCCAACGCCATCAACAAATTGATTAGTGCTGGCATATCTATATCCTATTTCTATTGTGCATCCACCTTAAGACGAATCCATCAATCAACGCAAATGGCAACAACATACATGACACATGTGTACGTCACAATCAGAAAGAAAATCAAATACCAATTTTTTTTTGTATCAAGCGAAGAAAAAATGCACTTCGTGCACAATTGTTTCGCTTAAGTCCTCCTGCAAATTATCACTTTTCTTTTCATTACGCTTGTCGAACTGATCTATATTTTTTGCAACACTTTAATGTGTTAGACGCAGCCGATCTCCATCACTTCTATACAAAAGCTATCGTGTAACAAACAAAGTGAAAAAAAAGTACAAATCTGTCTCAGAAGGGAAAAATGTTAAAGTATGAGGGTCATCGGTGCTATCCAGCTGGCTACGAAGATGACAGCGATGTGGTGAGCAACTATTCTGCAGGTCGTTCATAAACAATTCGTTGATCTAACTCCCATCCCCTGGTTGCAGTCGAACGATGGAATAGATTTTCTATCTTCTCCCAGTTTACGGATAACAGTTGTTCCCAATATCACCAAGGGTGCCGGATTGAATGGGGAAGATTTCGATGCTGGGCTCACTGAAGAAATGGAAACATGGTTTGTGTCATTTGAAAAAATGTGGAACATATGTAAGATTTGATCGCAGATGTTTGTGAAAACTTGATGAGACAGAGGTCCGCTTTTTAGACAACCGGACACCGAGTATGATTCAAAATCTGAAGATAGTCTATTTGAATGACGAAAACCCATTGTTGCTGGCGTTGAAGTTCTTTTCTCGCTGTCCAGGATGCAATAATTTAAAGAACAAAAATTTGGCTTTGTTCGGTAAATCATAGATCTGTTCATGTGCACATTTACATTACAGCAGACACTACTCATTTCAGTGCTTGACACGGTGTGCAACCTTCATAAGACAAAGCCTGAAATAGCAGAGCTGTGCACAGACAACATGCGGATAGTGGCATTTAATTTCGTGAAAACTTGCGGTGTCCTTCATCTCTACAAGGGCATCACAGAGGCCTATCAGCTGACCAAGATCAAGGACCTCATGATGGTCAAAATTCAAGAACTCATCGACGACAAGCGTTATAAAGATGTAAGGTGTTGGTATATGAGTGCATTCGTGGGAGTGTTAGCAACACAGAGATTTGTTTTTTTGATTTCTGCTAATTCCAGGCAGCCTACTGGGCGATCAATCTGCGAGTGACACAGTGCTTCGATATCTACCAGATCGTCCTGCCACTGATCCTGCAAAATAAATCTTCTCTTGCCATTGAGTGCTTGGATCTGGCGAAGGAGCAGCAAGAGGAAACTGTGCGGTTCATTGACTCCCTCCTGGACAAGCAGAAGACCGTTTTGGATCATTGCTCCCAGATCATCCTGTAAGTCACAAGAGACGCCGCTTCCTTCTGAAAGTCACTACTTCTACTACTTCCAGAACACATGGATACACTGATCTCAACCACTCTGTCATAAGTTTCCGACCAATGTCCAAGTTGGTGGCACGCCTCGCAAAGTTGTACAACATAGGATCGCACTGCACGCCGAACTTAAGCTACACCAAGTCGGGGTCGTACATGTTCTACCTGTACAAGCGCTTCAAGGACGGTCACATGAGTCGCGATTCATTTCGCGAGCTGGTTAAGGACGCTGCCACGACACCAGCCCTGCGTTGTGGTCTTGTGACAAGTATCGCCTCGCAAGGCGACCGCGAAGAAGCCCTCTACTGGGTGAAGCTGTACCAGATTCCCTCCGATGAGTGGCCGTCTACCCTTCAAGCAGACATTGTCCATAACACCAGTAATGACACAGTCGATGGCTGGGAATCAGATCAAAGGCCCTTGAACCAGTCGAATAGCTCGCTAGCATCGGCGGGGAGACACTCGAAAGGCGAGTATCTTCAACTGGAGCTGAGGGATGAATCTGTAATTCTCGTCGATCGCAGTTCAACTTTTAAGGACATGATCAAGACCTTGGAGAAACAGAGCCTGATCGGATTTGACTCAGAATGGAAGCCCTCGGCTTGCCAGGTGGAGAGTGTTAGCCTCCTGCAGTTGGCCACTTATGACAAAGTGTTCCTGATCGACGTGACTTCCGAGGAAATCACCGACCAACTCTGGAAACTGCTTGGTAGGAATATATTCAACAACCTGGAAATCTTGAAAATTGGATTTGCCCTGCAACAAGATCTCAACATGCTCCAGAAGAGCTTGCCTCAAATGAATCTCTGTCTGGCCAGTGGGTCTTGCTATCTGGATCTGAAGGACTTGTGGAAGCGGTTAATGTACTTGCAGTCTTTTGCGTTTCCCTACAAACGAGGTATGCATCCGCCGATGAGGGGGGGAGACCTTCGTGCAATGTTAACTGTAAATTGTGGCCATTTCAGCTTCTAGAGCCGGTACCAGTCTGAGCGCATTGACAGAGATTTGCCTAGGGAAAAAGTTAGACAAGTCAAATCAGCTGTCAAACTGGGCCAAGAGACCACTGCGTCGGGATCAGATTGTTTATGCTGGTGAGTGACGGACAAAATGCTCCGGACAGTTTTGCTCATAACCTTACTTATTCCTCTTCTCGCAGCTGTCGACGTCTTCTGCTTGATCCAAATTTACAAAGTCATAGAGGAGTCACTGGATCGTCTGGGTTACAATATCGATCAAATGGTTGATCAAATCACATCGTCTCATAGTACAAAGCCCGATAAAATGTCCAACAAATCCACGGACTCCAGGGCATCATCCAGATTGCCGCAGAAAGCCCCGAAAACCACAACAATGGAAAGGATAAGGTAACCAAACCCGCCGCAGCGTGGATTTTATAATATCTGCAAAGTTTTTTTTCCTGCGTTTGCAGCTCCACCGAGATTCAGTTCTTTTGCGATGGAATGCTTGGGGGTCTTATTCACAATCTTCGCCGGCTGGGCATCGATTGTCTGGAGATCAATGGTCGGGACAATGTTGATGAGTACATCCGCAGGGCACAGCAAGAGAATCGCTACATTCTCGCACAGGATACCCGATTCACACAAAACTCCAAATCTGTGACCAAGGATCTGTGCATTGAAATACCGGAGGACGCGGTGCATGTGCAAGTAGTCAATGTGATTCAGTACTTCAACATAGAAATTAGTAAGAGTCAAGTCAATCCCCGCTGCCCGACCTGCAATGGGCTCGAATTCATCTCGGCGACCCGCCATCAAATGCAAATTCTCAAGTTCGGTGCAATGTCGCAGCATGTCGCCTTCACTCCCACACCGAATACACACACATTCTGGAATAAATCGATCAAATTCATGTTTCTCTCAAGTAAGTGCAGAGACCTTAGATTCCCGCTATGATGCTAAATTCGTTCTCTCTCTCCCCGTGCTCGTCCCACAGAGCCAATTACCCAGAAAGTGATGTGGACAGGGAAGACCTTCTCACTGGCCGTCATCAAAGTCGATAAACTCAGCACCAATAACGTTTTCGCCCAAAATGTGTTCTTCATATGTGATGTAAGTATGTCCCAGCGGGATCAGAGAATGAAATTTTCACTGTTTATCCACTTAAGAAATGCGGCAGAATCACGTGGCCCGGTGACTATCGTCTGAGCAGTAAGATCGAGCAACAAATCTGAATCTGAGCTGGGAATTAGCCTGACAATGACGAGCTATTCGGACAAGCACACTTGCAGTGACACACTGAGTGATACAAAGTATTGTAATGTAATAGCGGAATATACATATATTGAATTCTATGTGTTATTTTTTATGTAAATTTCATTAATTAATTTTATAATGTAGTACAAAACGAGAATCTTACTAAACAGACAATTGATGGAATAAAAGTCGATGTTTTGTGGTCATAGAGGAAATTTATTTGTTTTTTTTTCCGACCCGCATGATTAGCTAAAGGGGTCGCGCGGGTAAAACACGCGCTAGAGATCTCCAGGTCACTCGATCCTCCGCTGTCGACTCTTACTTCCAAGGATTTGTGTCCGGACGCAACCAATCTGGTTTTTGAACTTGGTCCAAGCACCTCGTCCTGTGTCTTCCAATGGGACGCGTCTACCTGATGGAGTCGCATTTAAGGCTCTCCCCGGAACACGTGATGGTGGGGACATTTGTGCCACGTGTCCAAAATATTTCGGTTCGGAGAAGTCGCTCGACATTGAGTTCGCCGCGTATTGCCTTTCTCAGTCTACCTTCGAGCAACTCCTACTACAGCTCGAAGAAATCTCATCTCGGCCCTCGGCTCATGTATTCCCGATCTTATTCTTTCGGGCATTTCCCAAATGTCATAATCATAGGTGAGAAATGGAACAAATTCAGATTTGAAAACCGCTAACTTGGCTTTGATCCCAAGCTCGACTTTTCTGATTACAGATATCTTCCAAGTTGTTTCAACATTGTTCCAGCCTGGCCAATCCTACAGGAAAAAACTTCTCTCACCATTCGTAAAAAAGACTCCGAGATGCTTGCACTTTTCCATCTGTCCATCAATGGGACTCCACTCACATTTAGAGCGCAGTGAACAGGCGTTCTGTAAATTACCATAATCTATGATTTGTCCACGTTGACCATCATCCCTGCACATATAGTCACAGACCTATCGAGTGCGAGCTGGAATTCCGTCTTTTTTAAATAATTTGCGCGTCCGGGATCAAGACACAGCACTGTCCGAAGGTATAGAGTGGGAGAGGGAGGATCTGAGCGAAACCAATTCATCCTGCAAAGAGCAGACCCTCAACTCTCTTAATGTGAAATATTCCTCACCTCGGAGGCATTGTAAAATCCAATTCATATATAAAATAGAAAGGAGAGGTGACAAAACGCACCCTTGGCGAAGTCCAACGCCAAACTCCGTTAACGGTAACACAGCTGCTACAGTTTGTGTATAGCGACTGAATGGCCCTCATAAGAGGACCCTCAATCCAATGCTGCTGCAGAGCGCGCCAGGGCTTACCTCGAGGCAATCGGTCGTATGTCTTCTCCAAATCTACAAAACAGATACAGATTGGTTTGGCATACTCCCAAGCCTTCTCGAGCACCATGCTTAGAGTGAAAAGCTTCCTCTGCCGTTCGACTATTCTCCGCCCTGCTCAAGGCCCTCGGTTTGCCACTCTCAGTGCCCTCTTCGGGATTTAGCTGCTAGGAAATATGCTCGCTCGCTTGTGCGTAAAATATCCCCCTTATTGGAAAGCAACACACCATCTTTGGATTTGACTTCTTCGATTGTGTTGAATTTCCTTTGAGACGAGAAGGACTGTGGAAAGTCTCTTATCATCCCTATGGCTTTCACAATGAGTCCAACTGGACCGGACGTTGCCCCACCGCTTTGACTCAACGAGCTAACCTAACCTAACATACTAAAGTACTGAACATAGTACATATCTCGTAGACAGGCATTGCCTGAATGGAAGAAGTTTGTGCGTAGAGGGAATACGGTCTTCCCTCATTTCTTGACATTGAACGAACATCCAAGGTATTCCTTTAAAAAAGCAAACGTTTTAGCATTCGGAACCAAGCCCCAGGACTATCTTCTGGATGTACACAGAGTTAGAGTCACTCTGACTTCAGTTGGCTGACGATGCTTAAAACAATGCAGAAACACTTACTTGAAAGTTTGAGAGTCATCAATGCGATTGGCAAAGCTCTCAAAGACTGATTGTAGGCGCCTGCTATAGCACATCTGTCCATAAAGATATAATGGAAAACTGTGAAGCTGAAGAACTCGCAAAAATCGCAACTACACAGCCAGATGACAGAAAATTTTGTGACATAGGTACTCGCCTAGCCAACTTCAAGCTACAACTCAACACTTAGAGTCGTGACCAGATGGAACACAGTCAACATTAGCTAAATCACCAGGCAAGTCTGGTGTAGTCAACCTAAAAGGATCCAGTAGCACGACCTCCCTAGAATAAGAATTAGAATGGTTTAGGGCGGTGAGAAAAGATCGTCAAATCACTGCGGTTTCTGATGGAGACTAGGAAAGCCCATCTTTTCTTGACAACTTAAGCGACCTTAGTGAAACACCAGTTAGATCAATAGTGGACTTCACTGACAAATCTGGCTGCCTGTTGCAAGCAATCCACATGGCAGTACAAAGGGTCTACTCTGGCCTAAATGTACCTCCGTCACTTAATATTGTAGGTAGGTACGATTCAATCACGTGCAGATAAGGTTCTTTCGATCTCACTCCAGTAATATTGCTGTTAGAGATAAACCACGCATGTCAATTTTCTGAAGCGGATAGATCGTAACTGGTGCAAAAAAAATGAATCACTTATGTTGAACTATGTATACTAATTAAAACAAATCAACGCCTTTCAATTCTATCACAACCCTGTATTTTATCCTTTCCTTTCACAACGTGTCGTTAGAAAAACAAACAGCAGCGCCTACTGCTCGACCTCTCTCGTCGAAATTCATCCCTCATACAGTAGGCATCGTGCTGTTGAATCCTCGACGACATTAAGGGACCTATCGTATCGTCACCACCTGATTACGGGCGGGCATGTTTTGCTGTGTCTTTTGTGGAATTGTCATGGTCCCTGGCTACAGACTGTCCTCTCGACACTGGGATCGTCTATTCCACAAAATCGAACGCCTTGGAAAAAATACGAAAGGATTTGTGTTTGTTGAATTGTGACTCACTAAAATTCCCGGCACCTTGGTTTCAATGTTCGTACCATTCGTATCGAGTCATTACCACCTGCTCCTACTGGAAACAGCTTCTTTGAAGCTACTTTCACAGTAACAACGGGTTATCTAAAAAAAGACCCGTATTTTCTTGAAATCTCATGTTTTCTAAATAAAACCTTCGGTTTCATTAAAAAAAATCAAAAACATATCACATTCGATCCACGATCATTTATTTACCCAAAAAAGCACATCATTCACGCACTATCCATACTTTTCATTCTTCGAACACAATCCTCGATAGTCCTTGTTCCTCCCACTCGCACAGCCCGACGCTGCTCGTCCCGAATGGTACATCTTCTTTTTTCTCATATTGGTCCAGGCGTAGTTGCAAGTGAACACCGTTTTCTGTCCCTTCAAGTGCATGGCAGCGCATCCCACGTGGGTATTCCGCTCGGCAATCATAATCGTAAAGTGTCCGCAGTCCTTCATTCGACTGCTGTACACCAGTGATCTGTCCCTGGGACAAAAGCTATGCTCCCTAAACCATCTGTCGATTCCATGGTAAATGTTGTATTTCAACTGCTTCAGCGTTAACGAGCCCGAATTCGTTGTCCTTCGGGCAATGTTTTGTCCCGAGTGCCGGAAGTTGAAAGTATTCCTGCAGCTGTCGTGGGTACCGGTGCAGGTCTTCACGTTCAGATCGGCCATCTTGGCCAACTCGTCGTGCCATTGCATGGTTGCCATCCTCTTGGCCGGATTAAAGAATGGCACCATGCCGAGGGCGATCAGATTCCGGTATTCATTGTGTTTCCTGACGATGTTTGCTTTCATTTCTGGCGTTAGTCGTATGATTTCACTATTCGCAGCACAGGTACTGTTTATTGACTAAGAGGTACGGGTCATTGAGCTGAGGTTCATGAGTGAATGAGTTTAAAACTTACCCCACTGTGCCCACAGGTGACGTGACGGAGGTTTGATTTGCAGAGTTTCTTATTGCAATAGTCCACATGTTCGCTGAGGGTTAAGTACACTGAACCGAGTAAAAGAAGGGATAGGGTCCCCTTCATATTGTGGTGACGTATTGGTGGCGAGCGAGAAATTAGATTTGTAATTGAAACACTTTAAGTGACTGATTTGCTGGAAATGCATTTTTCCAAAGAGCCGTCTTGTGAACGTGCTTCAATTCAGTATTTGGAATTTGTTCAGTAAGTGAAAATATCACGTACTTGACTGGGAAATGATTATGAGAGTTGCATATGCGTCAAGAGTTGAGAGATGTTGGCACTTCTCTTGCAGCCACTTGACTGAAGATTCGGTTCTGATCAGTGTTACCACAGGTTAAATTATTAGGAGCCCCAGGAGCTTAAAAAATGAGTAATTTTAAAAATATGTGAGTCCCAACATAAAACAACGCCTCCTTATGTGAGAACTAAGAAACACAAAAGAAACCAGTATGTTTTTTTTATTAGGTTTTGATACTACACTGGAGCACTCAGACTCAAGACTAATCCATTGTAGTACCAGGTGGCAACCTACAATTCCTTCGAAAGATCAGCTGGAACTTCTGTGGTGAAGGACCTACTGAATCAGCTCTAACTATGTCAGTGACGAAGACCTGCCACCTGATCCAATGAAATACGTGACAGAGGAAGTGCTATGCCGTGTAGTCCTCTCCAAAGGCAACGCAGAGTGTATCTTCGTATCAACCCAGCACATTTAAGTGTTTAGCAAAGGTGTAGTAGCCCGATATAAAGACGGTAAGTCGTCTGCAGACTTTTCTGCCAAGGGAAAACAAGAATGCCGCGGAATTGGGAGCAAATGCTTGTTCTACCCACATCCTGGAGAGTCATGCCGTTTCTCTCGAAAGGTCCAACCGTCAACCTACCATCTGTCTTTCAAATATAGTTTGTTGCGCATAGGTTTCTCAAATGTTGTCGCCTTCCACGAAAGGAAGGGGGCCTTCATAGGTTTTGGAGCCATCTATGTAGATACGACTACATTAATTTACTAGCTCGAAGTCTGGCCAGAGCCATTCCTGGGTGAAGTACTAGTATGTGCTCTGGCATTTTAAATGAAAGCGTTTACAACTCGCAAATTTATGAAAATGGAAATGTGAAATAAAATTACGTTAGGTGTTTAGGTAATTTTGTTCTTAAAAAAATGAGTTAAAATAAAAAATTTTGAGTCCCCGAGCCAGGCTAAAAAATATGACTCCATTTGACTCTATAGTGTCCCTGTGGTAACACTGGTTTTAATATCGAGTAAATATGATTCACTATTGTACTCTCTATCTCTGGTTCATCATATCGGATTTTTGACGGAGTCGTGGAGGTTGGGCTGGTGCATGCATCAGTGCCGATTGCTATCTTGAACTCGTCTGGGACAGAAACGCATTCAATCTCCTTCGATTGCTTGTGCGGACGGTGTTGAAGTTAGAGAGACTCGATTGGCAAGGGATACCTACGTTTAGCACTCACGTTGATATTGCGGGAGTAAGTCTGCAAGTCTAGCGGTAAACCAGGGCAAAACAAAGTACATGCTGTCATCACGGAAGGACGCACAACATCGACGTCTCGGACAGAGCGTCATATTGGGCAGCAGAAACCTTGAGGTAGTCAAGGACTTCGACTAATTAGGCTCTGGAGTAAATAGGGACAACAACACCAGTACCGAGATCAAGCGCAGAATTACTCTTGCCAATCGCTGTTTCTTTGGGCTCAAGAGGCAATTGAGTAAAAGAGCCATCTCTTGAAACACCAAATTGACCTTGTAAAAAACCCTGATCATCCCAGTCCTGCTCTATGGCACAGAGACATGGACGCTTTTGAAAGCGGATGAAGAAGCTCTTGGTTGTTTTGAAAGAAAAGTTCTGCGTACGATCTTTGGTCCTGTTTGCGTTGATGGCGTTTGGAGGAACTATACGGGCTGTACAGCGGCATGCACCTAGTTAAGCGTCTTCGGATCCAACGCTTAAGATGGCTAGATCATGTAGAGCGGATGGACACCACAGCTCCGGCCCGAAGAGTCTTCGACACCGAGCCATTGGGACAGCGCAACAGAGAACGTCCTCGCACAAGATGGCGCACACAAGTGGAAAAGGACCTCAACCAACTTGGTGTGCGCAACTGGAGGCAGCTGGCGAAAGATCGTGCTGGCTGGAGAGGCATGTTGGTTGAGGCCCAGGTCCACCCCGGACTGTAGCGCCAATCAAAGAAGAAGAAGAAGAAGTCTGCAAGTCAGGACAGGTCATTTTAAGTGTGTTTCAAATGTTGTCCAAAAATATTGTACTTTTCCAAGACCTGCTCGGTTCGTCTGTGTATTTAGTCCTTTGGTTAGAGATTTTTTTCTTTATAAGCGATTTAAGCACATTGAAACACAACTCAACTCTTTACTCAGAAATCGTTATCATTCCTTCAACGACGTAGGTTAAGTTAGGTTAAGTTGTAGTGGCTGACTGCTAAAGAGCAGTTAAACTTAGGCCAGAGTAGGCCCATTGTGATACCACGCGGATGGACTTCTCCTAACACTGGAACCAGTTGGTGCTGCTAACGAAACGATTTAGTTGGCCAAAACTGGCACTATTTAGCTCGTTACGGCCGCTGAAGTAGTAGGCTCCTAGGTGCAGGAACCTACGACTGGCAAGAACACTGCAGGAGCAGAGAAGGTGATGAGTATTTTCTTCCTCCTCTTCATCCATGCAGCTTCTGCAAAAATCATTAAATGGGGCACCAATCCTGCGACCATCAGTGCCAATTACACAGTGCCCGGTTCTTAATGAGGATTGCCAGATTTCTGTTGTTTTAAGGCAAGTGGTGCCTTCAAGCCATTTGTCAGTAGTTGTTTTAATTGTGTGGATCTTAAGAAGATGGTAAGCTGTAGCGATCGGCGTGGAAGGTGGTACCCCTGCTATTGATAGGGATGAGGTTGTACCACACCTAGCGAGTTCATCAGCTTTGCAGTTTCCTGGTATCTCACAGTGTCCCACATGAGGTGAATGTTGAAATGCTCGGCCATCTCGTTAAGAGACAGCCTGCAATTCAACGACGTAGCAAGCACTCGGCGTGATTAAAACCTCATTCAAACCAGTGACATTTATGAATATGGCTCAAAGCAAATGGGTATAGATTATCACGCGTCGTTTACGTACATAAAGTGCACATGACTCGAACTACGGCGTCAGTAAATTACTCGAATACCTCGCCAGTCTGCTGCCAATGTAAATAATAACAACCCCAGCCAAAGATTCCAGAGTACGTGATTTTCGTCAAAAAACTAGAACAGCGTCAATTTTCTTCCGCACCTCGTCGCATTTCAATTCTCCCCAGAAAAACCAAAACAAAGAGAAACATAAATAATTTTTGCATCACACATCGGTGAGTCTTCACAAAACGTGTGACACCCAGTTCCACTTCCACTTCCACTTTGTCGCAGAGATTTGTTTTATCTTTCAGGTGGCCTTGGTCTCCACACGCATTGTGCTTGTCAGACATAGATATCATCTTAAAATCTGCCACTATCGTCTCAGGTTTTACCAAATTATCAATGAAAATGTTCGACGCCACTGTTGTGATCATAATTCTAATGTATTCAACTTTCCGATAGGTATCTATGTGCGGGTAGCTGTGAGCTTTTCAGCGACGAGCCAAAAAAAAATAACTTGTATTTTTTAACGTTCTTTAATGAGGCTGTTCTACCCGCAAATTTGGATTCATTAAGCCGAGTTGACTGGGTGTTGTAGCTTATCATGTTTCATGGACAGGAGAATCCATGAAAGCTTAGGGAGCAAGCAGTTCACATTAAAGATACGGTAAGACGCGTGCGAGATTCATCAAAACTAGTTTATGTACGTCAAGGCATATGGCTGCGTTTTGTTTGATTATTAATATATGGTATTTATTTCGTGAAAGGAAACCCTCGTCTGTTTGTCTAAAGATCTTGATTGATGACGTCTATGGTCTATGATTACTTCTTGGCTTTCACACTGTTAAAAGTTGTCTTCTTAGTTTGTTTTTCAACGTAGAGAACTTAGGCTTAGTCAGTCGAATGGGAATAGATTAGGATCATATGGATTTCCCCTTCAATACCGGTTTTCACTTCTACGTCACAAGATAAGGCCTTAATCCAATCATGTACGCTTCCTTTCCTGTAGGTCAGGCTTCAAGGTAAAGTCCTGCGGAGATGAATGAAACCAAGTCCTCACAGTATAGAGTTATGGTACACTATGTGTCCACACCTAATCCTTATTTCACTCAGAGTCTTGATCCATCTTGTTAATTAAGACCTAAGTATAATGGGCGTGTGGACTTTAAGTTTATTCAAAAAAGGAGGAAGATACACAGAAACTACCATATTAACACCTTCGTTCAGTTTCGTTAAATTTCGTTCCAATCTCCTTACTTAATATGAGGTAAAATAACGGTTGGAATTGACATTTTGTGAACGTTTCTAGAACAATTGGAGACACTTTGACATTTAACGTTGCTTGTAGCTACTTTTCGTTCGGCTCCGATATGTGTCTCGCCTTAGAATAGGTTAGGTTGTTGGGGCTGTGAAACAAGTTCCGGAGTTCGCCCTTACAGTTCACGCTTGACTACTCTATCAAGAACTGATCCAACGAACCCATCTTCGTTAGCAACACCGCACCACCAATATCGACATTTTAGTCATAAAGTTATATTTCAGATGACAGCTCTGTATGATTTCCGAAATTCAATGCCACCTTGTGCGGGCTGTAGCGCCACCCATATTATTATATTATAATGCCACCTTGTGAGCCTCATACATTTTTAAGACACTTCAGTTATCTGGGTCTAATGTATCTCAGCTCTCCATAAAGTGCTCCTCTTCCTTCAGCGTGGAACTGTGTGTCTAGCCAACAGACAAGCATGCTATAACCCACACCACAGCGGATTCAACTCAACCCTGCTCAACAACTTCTCTGACGTGCCCTAGAAACGTCATCACCGTCATCAATCGGAAGCAAAATCGATGAAGTGTTGTAAGTGGTCACAGACATCATTACCATTACCACGAGTTCAACACCTGTTAACAACCTTTAAACTTTATTCACGGCTATCAATTACCCGAACGCCGATTTCAGATCTCGATTAAATCATGATCTCCCACGTGTCGTGAAAGCAATCAAACAACTTGACACATCTGTCCGTCAGCTTATTTCGAGTGTTGTCTCGTGTGCTCGTCTGATGAATACGCTTCTACCAGACAAGCGTTTGCTATGGTTATCCTAATGAAAGACGCTAAGATTAATCACTTTGCAAAGACAACCTGTTCTGTCGACATCCGCGCCCTTCGCGTGAAGTTCGAAGATCAAGTGGCTTGTGAAAGATCAAAGGTTCTGTCTGCCGCCTGCGCCCATCTCAGGCCAAACTTAATCTCTCGCAGCAGAGCTTAGCGATCTTTCAGGTTTTTCTATTCAGCAAAATTCACCGAACATCCTACATCCAGAACTGCTCGCATATAGCAAGTTAATCCGCAAAGAACGACAGCATTAGATTGGCTTACATTGTTGTGATTAGTTGCGCCAATTAGAAAACCATAAACACCACTCACTCCCTGGCCATTTATTGAACGTGCGAGAATTACAGATAATAATTAGCTGGGGGCTCTCCTTCGAAGTTCTAGAGCGTCCGAGCTCAGAGACACCGCCACAGGCAGCTTCAAATGCAAATCTCTTAAAAAGCACATTCAATCGATTCACCCGCCTCAGTATCGATTCGCGGGCAGTTCTGATCGGAAGCAGCCGGGTCCGAATCGCAGTGAAACGAAACGGAAAGCGAGAAACGAGAAAAAATATGTTCACCGCGAAAGCACAAGTGTTGCTGGTTCTTATCGCGGCAAGTTTAGCGGTGTCGGGCCAATTCGCGTACAATTCGCCCGGTGAGGGGGACTACTGTGACCAGAACCTGTGCCGGCTCTATAATGGGACACACTTCCTGATAGCCCATCACATTGCGTGCGGGAATAATGGGAGCATAGATTTTGGCTGTGGAGACGTGCACGTCGTCGAGATGAATCAACGGCGAATCAATTTACTCCTTGACCTGCACAATGCCGCGCGAAATCGAATTGCCATCGGGAAGCTGCCGGGCTACAAGTCCGCCGCGTCTATGCCTGTGATCAAGTGGGACAAGGAGCTGGAGTATCTGGCTAGTTTGAATGTTCGGACGTGCCGTTTCGCACACGACGCCTGCCGCAATACCTACCGATTCTCGTACAGTGGCCAGAACATCGGCATCATCTGGCAGACGCGTCCGATCCGTTCCATCTCGCGGAGGATTAAGTACCTCGTGGGGAAGTGGTTCTACGAGTACCCAGACGCTAACCAGGCCTTCATTGACTCCTACCAAAATCATCCAGAGGGGTAAGCACATCAAGTGGAACCGTTGACAAAGACCGACTGTAAGCGGAGTGACATTGTCTGGCTGGCGCGGAATTTCCGCGTCACTAATCCAATTTGTCCGCCGCGGGGACTTTAGCTTTGTCAACAGGTCTCCCAAAGTCTAGCGGGCGATTGTTAATTGTTTTCGACGCAATCTCGTACAATGTGGTTCACCTTCTAACTGCGCGGTGTTTCGATTCGTTTCAGCAAGAAGATCGGCCATTTCACACTAATGGTTGGGGATAAAGTACAAAGGGTTGGCTGCGCAGCGATTCGATTCACGTCCGAGCCTCTGCTGGGCTATAGATTCCTGCTGACGTGCAACTACGACTACACGAATATATCGAATGGACGGGTGTACGCGGCCGGACAGCCGGCATCGAATTGCACGGGCCGACCAAGTGGACGGTATCAGGGCCTCTGTGATTGGGACGAGGACTACGACGACAGTGAGGAGAGCGACGAGATCGATTCGAATTTCTTGGACATTCCAACGCTCCTGTGAAAGTAAGCTCCGCCCCGTTGTGTTCTGCTAGAGTATTTTGTTTCGGTGTTAAACACTGAGTTTTATTGTTGTTGTTAGCTTTAGACTTTACCTGATAAGACCAAAAATATATACAATTTCGTGAAAATGTGCGCTGATCTGTTTTGACTTAAGGGGAAAGTGTGCTCTGGTGACTCTATGACTTCAACTTTGAAGTAAACTGACGCTTCGTTGTGTTTAACGATGTTTTCCTTTGAATTTGGATGATTTGCTGTTGGAAATGACGGTCACTTTTAAGAGACCAATCGCAATGGGCGTGCGTTCGGGCACTTAATCGATTTCCCAATCCGAGTACCAAGTACTTACTGAAGTGCGTGCACTCATAGAACGCACAAGTCAACGAACCTAACGAAAGTAAGCGAATTCGCTCGTTGATTGTAGTTGGCCCTTAAGGGTTGATCACTCGCGCCAACGTGCATCCTTTTTGAAGAAATTTGTTCTGGGAATTAGCAAGATCGGAAGGCATGTGGTCCATCCTTAAATACAGAGGTGCAACAAGCAACACAAGTGTTAGAGCATAAATCCGCAGAAAGTTGACTCTGTCCGTGAAAAGTCCAATGCGCCTGCTTTGTATCTAGTGCCGTTCAACCAGCCAAGAGCAATAAAGTGAATGGAGCAAAACCACTTCACCGGAACTAGATCATGTATACACCTACTAACTTAAACGGCGTTAATCTCCAATTCAAATCATGGTTGGTTTGGTTCCGAGCCGAGCCGATAACAATCAATGTTTAATGATCCGACGGAGAACAGATTGACCTTGGAGCTAAATGCGGCTGCACAAAGATACCGCTAAACAAAGATGCCGGCCAAGTAAACAGATTGACGCAGGTGATAAATACGCCAGGCACTTCATCTTCACTTGTTGGAACGGGGGTGGAGCTACAGCCTGTGGTGGACCTTGGCCTAGTTTCTTCATCAACCACTCGTGTTATGCGGTTCTTTTATGGGTACTCATTTGTTCCGACTCCGTACGGTGAAGTTAATTTTCTTGTTCTATAGAAAATAACTCTCTGCGTATTGTCATTGACTCTAGAAAGTGCAGTCGTGAATTATCAAACGTATCATGTGAGGAATTGGGGATGTCTAGGAAATGCAGACGCACGTAGCGAACTACGCCAGAGGAGCCCTGTTCCTGAATATTGTCTGAATTAAGTGGATATATGGACAAGTACCATTCTCGTTTTGGGTGGACTATAGATCGTGATGGATGTGAACCTCGAAAGTGTTTCTAGTAGTTGGTACGATTTAGTCCGTATCAAGGTCCACATCTCAGCTTCAGCATTGAATTTTCCTGATTGTTAAAGAGGGCTGAAAGAATTCATTTGCTTACAGTAGTTTTACGAGTCACTAACCACTAACAACTCAGCAAACATTTGAATAAAATTGCTTTGCTTTGAAGCAACAATCACTACACTTGGAGAGAGTGTAGTGATTGTGATGACATCACTGGACATACCCCTATAGAACCAAGCAAGGTAGGAAAGCTCTACCGTCATGCTGTGTGGATAATAGTTGACGTTGAGGCTAGTGTGCTACTGATTCAATGTAAGTGACATGCCCAGTCTAGTCTATCTGATTTGTTGCCTCTAAGGGTGAGATTACGATATCCAGCCAATATTGTTGTATTGAAAGATTTGACTGTTTTGGATCTGATCAATGGTGACGTGACCAGCTGATGATTATGTGTTTTTGTCTTCATGTCACTACCACCCTTGGTTAGAGTTTATACCAAGTTTCCTGCAGGCATTTAATGCGACCTAATACGATCTTGTACAATTCTTTGACTACTGTCCACGACGACGCTAAGTTCTTGGTTGTTATTTAAGGCAAATCTATATCATATATCTTTTTGCTGAGCAGGCGATGATGAGTTGGGTCTATCAGCTGTAACTTTTCCGATGCAATAGATCTATCCAAGATCTCGGTGTCGTTGCTTTCATGGCTTTGTCGTCAAGAGCAGCTGTAAAGTACGAATTAGTTCCAAGAGTTCAAACTCCAGGCAAAGTCCAAAAGAATTTCTCTTTTTTCGCCGTAGAGCAACGCAACAGATGAAGGCCCTAATAGATGTCGCACATGAAAAAAAATAAACTGGAGCCAGTCAAAGAATATGATTCTGCACACAAAGCGCCACTTCCTCGAAGTCAAACCCTTTAAGAACTAAATCAGAACGCGACTGCTACAAATGTGACCGCAGAAGCGGAAAACATCTTCCACCAATTAAGCATGCTGAACATAGCTAGCAATTAACCTTTCCGACTGGCAATGGAATTGAAAAGAATGAAATAGAAAAAAATGACGGCTAATTAATCTAAGACGAGTGCGTTTCATGAGAGATGACATGACCATCAATCACAATATTATTATTTCTCGCCTGGTATAGCTTCCGCGATACATTCCAGTACAGTCTGATGGATGGAAGAGGTTAGTTTGGGTTATTTTCTAAGGGGCTGTGCACATAACATTGAACTCAGAGGAATTGAAGTAGAAGGACTGGTGTTTTCGTTATTTTGAAGGCGAAAATGATGAACACATCAATGGCCATGTAAGACTAGTTGAACAACAATAAAGCAATTCTGAACGTGTAAGGAATGTATGAAAAGATTGTATCATTGAGTTGTTTTGTACACCAGATCAGGACCCATCATCACTGATGGAAATAGCACTCACAGGTGGAGTGGAAGGTGACAACAAAAGAGTCGGACAATTAAAGAGTCGTCGAGCTAGTTAAACAGGAGAATGACACCTGCAGGACATTATAACAAATTGTGCAATACACCGAACTGTTCCGACGTAAATAAACTGATATGCTTAGGTTAGGCTATGTAAATGTGGCTGACTGCAGCAGACAGTCACACTTAGGCCAAAGAAAGGAAAAAATCAACGTGGCAAGAGCTTAATTACGTGAAAACGAAGAAGCCTTAGACCGAAACTAGATCAGTACTCTCGTCGGAGTGATCAAAGGACACTGTCCGATCGGAATAATACTTCGGAAACGGAACCAGAAACCAGCGAACTCTGTCGGAGTTGCGGCGACGGGGAAGATACCGAGACGATCCAACATCTACTTTGCCACTGCTCAGCTCTTCAGAATCGGCGTTGTTTCCCTGGGCCACAGATTATTTACAGAGACCTCTGATAAAGCGAAGCGTGGTAGTTTCAACCACCATGCGACATGATAAGTTAGAATAATTGTGTACTTCAGAAAGGAAAGCGCCCTTTGGCCTCCAAGTTGAAGTGATGGTCCATACAACTCCCCTTCCAAAACCTAACTTTTCCTAGACTAAATTGTGAGACCACGCGGTTTCTCCAAACAATGGAACCATTCAACCAAGAACTGTAAAGCTGAGCGCACCTAGTCAAGCGTGTTCGGATCCAAGACATAAGATGGATAGATCATGTAGAGCGGATAGACACCACAGCTCTGGCCCAAACAATCTGAGCCATTGAAACAACTAAGCGGAAAACGTCCTCGAAGAAGATGGAGCACACAATTGAAGAAGGTCCTCAACCAACCTGGTGTGCGCAGCCTTGAGGCAGGTGATGGAAGATCGTGCTGGCTCGATAGGCTTGTTGGTTGAGGACCAGGTCAACTCCGGACAAACGACAAACAAAGAAGAAACGATGCTCATGTATGCTGACGTAGTTTAACTCGTTGAGACTCTTAAAAAAATAGACAGAGAGCAGCAACAACAAACAGCAGAGCAGGTTATTTGGGGTTTCTACCTCCTCTTCACCCATACAGCTTCTGCTGACATATATGCGGGTGAATGCCAATTGCGCATTATCCTGTAATGACACTGATGAGGCTCCTTAGAGAGGGTCCAAGGCGACTGAGTGACCGTTTTTGGTTAAGTGATGCCTATATATCCTTCCTAGCTTTTTGTGTCTTGTGGTTTCGATTGCGTGTGTCTTAAGGATATGGTTGGCTGCAGCGATCGGCATGGAAGGTGATACTCCTCCAATTGTTAGAGAAGAGGTTTTGTCACATCTAGCGAGTTTCTCGGCTTTTCAATTGCCCGGAACGTCAGAATGTCACGTATCACACGTGAGGTGTAAGTTTGAACAGCTCAGCCTTATAAGAGACTGCAATTAATTGAGGTTTTTTTTAACAAGCCTCTCCAACTAGCACGATCTCTGGCTAGCTGTTTCCAATTTCGCACACCAAGTTAGTTGATGTCCTTGTCCAATTGGGTGCGCCATCTTAAACGCTTGCATCATCTGTTGCATTGCCCCACAGGTTCGGATTCAAAGGAATACCAATACCGTGGGAAAAAACACAGCAAGGGACGAATGTGGAATAGGAAGACAGAGAGGAGGTACCTGTACACATTGGTTTGAAATATTTGCGGATTGTAGTCTGTGAGAAATATTGGGCTGGGAAGAGCATTCTATATTCGCGTAGTGCGACTGTAAAACAAGCCTCTGAATTTAACTGTGTGTCCGAAAGTTGGCTTAAGGGTAAACCGATGGGCATACCTTGCGAGCGGTGTAGTCGTATGAGTGCGTGGAGATGAGGAATGCATGCACGGAGTCACTGGCGGTCTCTATTCTCCTATAACTAAGTGTTGTGTTGATACCAAGGATAGAACATTTTCGAGTTTAATCGATCCAAGGGCAATTCATGGATAATGGCTTATTATCGAGGGTTCGCTTTAGTGACAGCAGACAGCATTGAATTCCAATCCGTCGTTCAAAGGCCAGTTAATTAAGCTGTCACTATCGGAATTCATAAAATACTCTGCCGTCTCCCGAAGGGCTGGATCATGAATCTTCGAACGAGTATGAAAAGATGAAGATGCTGTCACCGAAGAAGTGGATTGGAGTAGAAGTAGCAGACAGGAGATCATTTACAAAAATGAGCCGCCAGCATTTATTTTGTGCATATCAGACCGAACGAACTCTTCAGTGTTCAGGGACCTTCAAGGAGACAGCAATATCAGTCTTTGGAGTGAATACCTGCACGCACCCTTTCCCCGTCTGTGAAGACACACTGGTGATCAGCCAACGTCACGTTATCAGACATTCAAGGCAATTTGGAAGGAATGCTGGTGGAGAAATTGGTGGCTTGCGAGAGTAGCCGGTCGGTGTCGTTAGAGAGGAAGTTATATACGTTAAGAATGGTTGAGTGGCTGATGGTAAGTTGGAACCAAAGTCTGATAAATAAGCTAAGTGTGATGGGCATACTCAATGGCAACCAACACGGCATATAAGAAAGAGTAGAATAGGAGTGCCAAGAATGAAATGGAGATGACCCTCGACTAGTACAGCTCTTGTACCACCTAGTAAGAGCCCTAGAAGAGCTGGTAGGATATGCTTGATTCCATCCTAAGGTTCCCAAGAACCACTAAGCCGCTATAGCAAAGAAACAACGCGTATGTGATGGAAGTCTACAACACAGGAAAGAATAGCGTACAATGGCAATGGAGTGTCTATCGGTTCTTTAAGCAGTGGACCACATCAAAATCTCCAAAACATAAGTTAATGCACCCTCATTTTCAAAGCTGAGGATCCTCAATGAAGCAAAACAAAGTGTGTCTATTTCGAAGACTAGCTACAACAATGTCTTTCAAAAGCTTGAGAGGGCATATATTCATTGTAAGGAAGATGACTCATGTAACTTAACTTCATCGTTTATTAAGTACTCTATTTACGCGACCGATTAGCCCCGGCTTTTGAAGTCAATTCGCCGAAACAGTTTCAGTTTTTCCTATCACTTAAGTTGACATCATAGTTCATCATGCACAATCTGTCACAAGGTTACATTAAATCTACTTAGTTTATAAGTTGAACGACCGCAAGTCGTTAGAAAAATGTGCAACTCTTGTTAATCTACTTATGGTATATCCGACACACAGGTTGAATCAAATCCATTCACTCAACACGAAGAATCATAGAAGCAGTGTCTGATGAAAATGCTGAATAGCTCCACTGTCTCAAGCACTTGGGAACACTCTTCGCTGAGTAGAGCTAGACCTCTGGGAATCCCAATAAACTCTTATCATTCTTAGCTGAATTTTTGTCATGCCGTACGCGTTCTAGGTGTATTCCTACAGATACACTAAATGTGTACATATGCATGCACGTTCGGCTCTTTGTGAAACCAATTAAAAGAGAAGGCGTGTGTTCACACATATATATGACATTGAAAGTATATATGTTTAATTAGTTAAATTTATTATTCCCCGCTGAGAGTTGAATAATGATTTATGGACCTCTTCAAGTTATCGCAGAAGCGTTGAAGATTTCCCTAACGATAATGATAGTGAGGCGAGTCGCAAGCCGTCCGGTCGTCAGATACTAATCGGCTACGTGCTGGAATGAATACATGGATATTCATGTAAGATGAATAGCTTTTCACATGCGACATTTGACCTCCAGCAGATAGCTATCGGGTGCCATAAGTGGCACTTTTTTCTATTCACCGATCGATGTGAATTAATTGCTTGTCCATTTTCTCGCCACAAACAATAAATGATCGATGGACATGATGATTGCGCTTCAGTCGACGACGAGTGGCTGAGGTGCAGTCGCCAATTGTCGCCTGTCCATTGATAAATGAGAGCTGATTTACAGCATAGATGGCAAATATTAATTCATGCTACACGAAATGAATCTCTCACGTTTTCGTGATGCGACTTAATTGAGTGATAAGTTCCCTGTTGGATGGCATTTATTAGTCATAATGAGTGTTGAGTACACTAGTGTTTGATCTAAGGTACGGGGACTACTTCATAGAGAAGCATTAATTCCCAATGCTTACCAGAAGTTGTTCTCTGACGTCGTCGGTATGCTAAGTACACCACTCAGCGGATCTAATGTTTACTTATCAGTCCTACTTGACGGTCAAGTGTTTTCGTAGTAGCTCAGCGCAAGCAACATCCTCTTGAGATTAATTCTGTCGGCTTCAAAAAGAAGTAGTTGAGCAAACAAGCTCTCTGGGAAGCCCCACGTTGTTGGCCAATCTCAGTGCGGAAGGAATTTGCTGATAAAGAGATTTCAGTACACGACAACCATAATTGAAATGAAGAACACATTTTATTGCAAGAAAAAGAAACTGATACAAATTGGAAAAAAAGTATATACGGCCCAAATACGGCGCAGTAAACCAATCGAACTGACTGAGCAGCCAAATGTCGAAGACATGAAAATTCAGTGCTGCTCCTCTCATCAGGATGAGTTTACGAACAGCTCGTCATGCGGGCACACCTTCCCGGGAGGAAGGTTGCCAAATGTCCCGACACTTGGCTAGTCAGCAGTGAAGTGCTATAGAAGCACGGATTCGTCCTGCAGGATCAGCGTCCACAGCCACCACCTGGACAGGTGGATGTTGTGTGAACTACACGTCCAATTCTACGATCGGGTCTTAAACCGTCATATTTCGGACGGAATGGTCCACCACCACCACCTCCGCCGCCACCGCCTCCTCCACCACCACCACCACTGCCACCACTTCCCCAACCACTTCCACGGTTGTTGCGACTTCCGCTGTTCTCAGCTCCCATTAGGGGCGCCAACAAAGTCCGAAAGAATGTTATGACAAGAGCAAAAAACCCAGTAAACAAACCGATGAATCTCTCAATCGACCACGGCCTGTGGTCAAAAATTCGACCGTCTGTAAAATAACTCTCGTCAAAAAACTGTGTGAAAGGAATGTAATTTCATTATACAACCTTTTCCAACGTACACCATTTCAGTCAGCTCTTGTAAGGAATCAATTTACTTATTTTTTCTGCTGTAGAGAGAGGCCGTTTTCTATTTATTTAAGCTCGACGAACGATTTTGTTTTGCCTAATTAAATTTCTTGAACAAAAAAAAAACAGATCAACAAATGACGTGTTTCTGAATGTCAGTAAACGTCAGAATGTGCGCACTGACGGGGATGCGTTCAGTTGGGAAATTGTTTTAGGATGTGTGCTCAATACGAAATCGACATTTTACGGGCGTTTTAAAATAATTTAGTTGACGCCGCTAAATCAGTAGTACGCATTCTATTGTAGTTACGTAGAATTTTAAATATATTGGCTGCTGCAGGCCACAACTTGCTTCCTCGTCCGAATTTCCGAAAACACCTGAACCAAGAATTCCTATCATTTCACGAGATAAGAGTTTCGCCTAAAGTCACGGTCGTATATTTTCGAAGAAAACAAACATCCAAATAGCGTTGTTAACGAATTCATAGTTTTATACAGAAATCATAGAGAGGTTATACCCACAGAAATATAAATCGAGAATTAGTGAGAAAATTTAAAGAAATAGAAACTAAATCTAAGTCGGTGGTCAGATGAAACTAGAAAATTCAGGACTGCTCCTCCCACGTGTGGGTTTAAGAGCAGCCCGTCATGCGGACAACAAAGTGTCAAATGTTTCAATACGCCACCGAATTCAGCAGTGCCCAAGAAGTGCAATTAGCACTCTTGTCTCTTGGGCACGTTACCGGGATCATCCACCTCCAGGAACTGTGCAGTCGGGAATTGTCATAATGCGTCCTATTCTTCGATTTGGTCTTGGTCCACTGTCATTGCCACGTCCTGGTCCACCACCTCCTCCTCCGCCACCACCTCCGCCACCACCACCACCACTACTCCATGAACGCTGTCCACGATTGTTGTTTTGGTTGTCCAGCAATGGTGCAAGGAGTGTTCTGAAGCTAAAAGTAGGAAACACGAATGTAATGTGATTCGGTGATGTCTGAAGATGGAACACTTACAAGGCTAACACAACTGCGAAAAATCCAGTGAATAACTCAATCACTCGTGCAACTGACCAAGGTCTTTGATCATACACTTGACCGTCTAGAAAAAACCAATTCAGTCGTTATAAGGATTCAGGGGATGTATGAAAGTAATTACCTCTCCCAATGTACACCATTGTGAAATGGTGCTAGTCCTTTAGACTTTCCAGCAACTTAGTTTATTTAATTGAATTTAAACGAAGGGAAAACTAAATATTTACAGAAAAGGGAAACGATGATGAATCGCAAAGTGGAAGTGATTAAATTTGACATTCGCACTGACGTGTTCTTTCATAATAAGTTAGCTGTTATAATTGAGCACATTCCCATGTTCAATGGGTATTCCAGTTGGGAGTGTGGAGATAGATTGGTGCGAATATTTGATAAATTAAGGGTGTGTGAGCTACAAGAAAGCTAGGAGCAGATCTATTTTTATTATTTTTTAACGCATTGATGTTCACGTCTTCTAACTGTGATCAAAAATTGAGAAGACCGATGAAAGAGAGTTGTATAAGAGGTGACCACAGCTGATTTTGGAAAACCAGCAAAGTCGGAGGTTGAAGTTAATCACTCGAGCAGTTATTACTCCGAATATCTACCCAGACAGGCTGAGTTTTGTTAAACTTGATATTGTCTTCCATATGTTCGAACAAATTGAATTCTTAAGCCCCAATAGACAGGTTAGAGGCAATAATTGTATGGGAATTTACACAAGCGATTCGCTCTGAACAAAGAAAGCAAAAATGAACGAAACTCAACGAAACAGATTAAAGCTGTGATTTGCAATGACGTCCCCTTTGTTGTTTCAGTTGACGTAGGCCTCTACTTCATTCATTTAGCACATATTCAAGTTCTCTCATGACTGACACATATCCTTCACTCTCAACATAGTCATTGACCGGATGCATATTAACTTTCATCGAGAGTTCCATCCGAACCACTGCCAGTCACCCAGATATGTGTGAAAAGCCAAACTCCTTCCAGTGATTGACCATTTGATGCGCGCAACACAACTGACAGTGTCTAAGGGCGTTCATTCACCATGCACATGCACCGCTGAACGAGCACGAATTGCCCAAGCACTAATTAGTCCTTGAAGACAGGACCTGCATGCGATGTAAGCAGATGCAATTAATTCCCTTCGAATACAAACCAAAGGCCATATTTATGATAATGGAGTGTGGAGAGCCTTCGAGTCCATCTGTCTCGGCCCATTCGGTGGCGCATGGCTGGGCGAACAGTAACAATCGTAAACACCATGAACTTACAACCCCCTAGCAGGATGCGGAGGGAGAGCATATGTGAGCTTAGATCTGAAACATAAATATTTCATAGCGTACTATGGTTATGGTGACACGTTAATGGAGATGCACATGCAGGCTGCTGTGCATGCTTATGATCTTGATAATGTTCCCATCATCAGTGCACCTGGGCATTGACCGGAGACAAGGATTTGAAGGATACTTTGCACTAATTGAGTGTAATTTTATGACTTGCTTCCGATTGATGACGGGTCCGAATGTCTTGTCGTTTGTGTTCGAAAATGCGGTCGTATCTGTGTCGGGGTGGGTGGCGGTGCTTGCGGGTAAGTTTTGAATACATTAAAGTCCCACTGGTGCACACTGTGAAAGGAGGATGGTAAGGAAAAAGCAATGCACGTGCATTTGGGTCTGTGTCCGGCGGGATTTCCCGAAGGATTCGTCAAGCGAGGCTAATTAATGCAGCTGCTGTCGGTCTAATCGCTAAGTGCTCTGCTTTCGGTTTGGTTCGCTGAGTAAGTCATGTTGAATGAAAAAGAAAAGACTTGTTCGTGAACTAAGTTGTGTGCTCCTTTAAGTGGGCTTGTTGAAGGACATCGATGAAGTTGCAAGTCGTCGTGGATGCACATCGGGAGATGTTTAGTCGAGAATATATTTTCTTGAGTTTGAAGTGGGCTTTGAGATGAATCGGGGATTGTCGTTGATTCAGTTTAATACTTGAAATTAGGCATTATGACTACCGGCCTGTGGGACAAAGTGGCTGGAGACACTCCCAGCCTGGCTAGGTTAGATTAATGCGATGGCCAAAGGGGCTATTCTGGAGCACAAAATTCTTTCTTCTTTCCTTTTGTCGCATCAGATGGTAGTTGAAGCCACCGACCCAGTTTTTTATCTCTTTCCTCGCTCCTTCATCAAGGACTTTTCGTGTTCAGTCAGAGTTGAGGCATCTCTAGCGTTCACCTTCTTGATAAATTGCATCGACCTCTTATAGCCGTTTTTTGCTCTTTGAACTGTGTCATGGCACGTTTTCACTTTCAGGTTCGTCTGTGGCCTTAGGATCGAGCATTTCTTCCAGCAGGTAACCTGTGATGAAACCAATGATTCATAGCCGGTAGCGATACCAACCTGCAATCTTTGAGGGAGAGTTTCTGTGACGCCGTCGTCTGGATCGATTCCTCTGTCGTAGGACCTAGCTAGATAACTCCTAGATCGTTCCAGTTCTGCTACTGACCGGAGAGACCTGGACGCTATTAAAAGCGTTTGGTCTTTCTTAGAGAAAGGTTTTGTGTGCGATTTATGGTCCCGTTTGCGTTTATGGCGTCTGGAGGAGAGATTTAACGAAGAACTCCATAGGCTGTACGGCGGCATGCGCCTAGTCAAGCCTCTATAGATGCAACGCTATGGGCAGACCATTTTGAGCATGGACATCATAGCTCCGGCTCGAAAAGTCTTCGAATCTAAGCTATTTGGACAATGCAACAGATGGCACACCCAGACGGAGAAGGACCTCAACGAACTGAGCGTGTGAAATTGGAGGCAGCGGGCAAATGATCGTGCCGGCTGGAGAGGCATGTTTTTATTGAGGCCCACTTCCACCCCGAACTGACACCCCAAGGAAAAAACATAGATTTTGTGGGAAATTTGCCCACGACTGTGTTCGGAGAGTGTTTAGTTGGCTTATGTTTCTAAGGGTACAAATAAGAGAATTGTGTGAGTAAAAATGTAATGGCACGAACCAATTAAATCCATTAATGGGGAATTAACTCAGTTTTATAGAACAACTAGATGTCGTGCCCGGGTTTGTTTCTTCAATCGGTACTTTACGGTTTTTTTCTCAACCACTCACACACCACGTGGATGGATATCAAGCGATTCATTAAAAAATGTTCTTGGAAATCCCATCTGTGTACCTGCGCGCGATGTTCACTTGTTGTGCAAATTGAAGTCAAACTTCATGAACCACGAAAAAAGACTATCTTGTAACACATTATGTAATTAGTCTAGCTCTGAAATTTTATCTAAATCGGCTAATCCATTCAGAAGTTCAATATCCACAATTTCAGCAAAATTGAATGGTTTGTGTGTGGCTGTGTATATGTACATGCATAGATAGTTTCGGTATGACAAAATAAGAAAAGTGCGAAAATGCTTATTGTTTGCTTTTCGTTTGGTGACTCAGGCAGTCGTTCGTATATGTTCGATTGAGACGTAGAAAAAAAAGAATGGTTGCACCAAAGCAAAATATGAACATTTTGTGAGTATATATGGAAGTTACAACACACTGGGGGATGGTTGATATCCACGACTTCTTCTTCTTCTTTGTGTGGCGCTACAGTCCGGGGTGGACCTGGGCCTCAACCAACATGCCTCTCCAACTAGCGCGATCTCGTTTCGCACACCAAGTTGGTTGAGGTTCCTTCTCCATTTAGGTGCGCCACCTTAAACACCGGCGTCCTCTGTTGTGTTGCCCGACAGGTTCGCATTCGAAGATTCTTCCGGCCGGAGCTGTGGTGTCCATAGTCCTAGCCACCGTAGACGTTGGATCCGTAGACGCTTAACTAGGCCCATGTCGCTGTACAGCCCGTACGTGATTGAATCTTTTCCTCCAGAACCCGTCAAAAAAAAAAAGATCGTGCGTAGAACTTTTCTCTCAAAGAGACCAAGGACTTCGAGATTGTCCATGCCTCCGCGCCGTATAGCAGGACTGGGATGATCAGTGTCTTGTATAGAGTCAACTTGGTTCTTGGACAGAGGGCTCTATTACTCAATTGCCTCTTGAGCCCGATGAAACAGCGGTTGGCAAGAGTTATCCTACAATTGATCTACAGTACAGTTTACTCCGGAGCCGAGGTAAGTGAAATCCTTGACTACCTCAAAGTTATAGCTGCCCATTATGACGCTCTGTCCAAGACGTCGATGTTGCATGTCCTTTTTTGAGGACAGCATATACTTCGTTTTGCCCTCATTCACCGCCAGACCCATTTTAGCCGCTTCCGTCTCAATGTTAGCTAAAGGCTCGCTGACGGCTCGCTGAGTTCTGCCAATCACGTCAATGTCATCGGCGTATGCTAACAATTGCACGGACTTCTGGAAGATCGTGGAAGACCTTGAAGGCAACCTTTTAGATCTGAGCTCCGAATATGTCAGAGTAGCTCTACAAGGGGGTGTACCAGGTAGCTCTGGATGTCGCCTTTGGCTAATCTGATGATAAGCTCCTCCGCTGCCATCCGTAAATAAGATGAGCTCTGATACAGAGAGTGCCCCCTCTCTCGTTTGCAGTCGCCAATGACGCCCCACGGGGGTTGGGTACCCCATCTTCAGTCGAAGGTGCTCGGCTCCCGGATTTCACCACGGGGAGGTGAGAGTAGGAGTTCATTGACAGAGGCTAAGGCAGACGCCTGTGCCTGCATAAGTCGCTTGTAAACGCTTCGAAATCCGATATCCACGACTACGCAACTTGAAATGATTTCATACCGGATGCAATCACCCTTATGTTGAGAATTTAATTCCCGTTTAAAAAGTTCTCGTAACTTCCGAACCATATGTCGTACCGACTCGTACTCGAAAAATTGTCACATTTAGCATCCACATTTTAGAATGATTTTTGTTGAAAATTTCAGAGCTCTGCGACGTGTAGTTTCGGAGCCCTTGTTGGTCAGACACACAAACTTTTTACTTTATTATAGTAAAGATAATTTGATAGTTGTAAGAACAATGCCCAGCTATTGCAACTAAAATAAACTCAGAAAAATAGTTGTTACAATTTGGAACAAAATTCCATCATATTTCTGTAAAAAGAGAAAATCAGCAAGGCAACTGCTTATTTTATTGATTCGTGAATGTTTCTAAAATATATATGTGTATCTACCTGTACATTCGTGTAATGCGATATTATTCATATTTGAGCAAAAAACATACATTCCGCTGTGTATTCATTAATATCACCCCATTGCTTCATAAACAGAAGCTTAATCAGTTTACTGCATGAATATACGCTTTGTTCGATTGTTTACCTCCTGATTACACCTCACTGTGTTGAATATTTAGCAAACAAAATTTGCAAAAATATCGAGTAATGAGCGAAATTTCGACTAGGAACTCGGCGAATGGTGTCTGCCGTTCTGATGAGCCTGCATGTACTTTAAGGACACAAAGCGAAAGTTGTATAAAAAAACGTTGTCAGATGAAATCCAGGGGCAACGTTGGAATAAAGTTAGATATCTCCTTGCTCTTTTATTTCTGGGTTATGAGTTGATAGCAGAAAATGTCCTCGCAAAAAATCCACGGAGCCACCGGACTATCGTTGGGTGGTCGAACCGCCAATCAAATCGACCACGTTCTCGTTGACGCAAGATATGCGGAAAGTACCTCACGCTACCTACTACCCCCGACAAGAAACAGGTGGTTTGATGTAGAGAGTGAGCAGAAAAAACGTAGAACTGACGAGGCATGCCAATGAGCGATGCAACGAAAAATAACAGCAGCGCATGAGGAGTATTGGGCTAGAAGACGGGAGTTGAAATGTGGCCCCTTCTGCGAGGAAGGTGATTAGAGGGCAAGACTCAACCGCGAGTTTTACGAGCTATACCAGGATGTGGATGGTCGGCCATAGCGTTGTGGGTATGTGCGTCGACCTCCGCCAACATTACCAGGATGTGGATGTGTTCCGGAAGGCAAAAACGCCTCGACAAAACTGGCTCGGCCACATCGAGCGCATGGACAACAATGTTCAAGCTAAGAGTGTCTTCGAGTCCGACCCGGCTGGTTCGAAAAGGAAACGAAGTCCGAACCTTGTATGTATAGAGACAAATTCATCGCGAGATAGCTAGGTAGTAATGACTCGAAGCAGCCTTCTCAGGAGCGTCATCGATGGAAGGCATTAATTGCTCAGTCGCGGACCAAGTAAATAACAGCCATAATCGGCATAGACAAGTTCCAATTTCCCATTTTCATTGACGGATGTTAAACATTACCTCCCGACAATTAACTATGTACATAGTTTTCTTCTCATTTGTATCGAGGTTGTTTGTTGACCGCTTGTATCGCAACAATTAATTACAGAATAAATTTACATTTCTTAAATTTTTAAAATGTACATAAATCTAATTTGTGGACACAGTTTCAAAACAAACTGAGATTGTAAGCACAGCTGTTTGATTTTGTATGTACACGTGCCTTGAGGCACACGGTAAATGAAATTGGTTTCACGAGAATATATTAACTTATGTGTATCATAATCAGTTCTATTGAAGCAATGCATATCTAACCCCATTATTTTTAGCTTGTAATGCCTCGTAGTCAAATGGACTCAGTTCGAGCGTAGTGCTAGGAAACAACCTCATTCTGGGCATATGTGGAGGGGTTGACATTAGACAGAGATTTCAACTCCGAAGTGGTGATTCCGTTACAAAAAACGGGCAGTGAAATACGTCTACGTTCTCCGCGAAATCGCTGCAACCAACATCAATTTGATTGACACCGCTAACTACTCCAAAGCTATTACTTCCTTTACCCTTACCACAAGTCTCACGACACATTAGTTGTGAACATTTCGTTTGTGTGCCACACAGAGCAGCGATTTCAAATTCTGGGTATTTCTGATGTCAAAATAAGCTAAAAGGGCGAAAGGGTATTTTCATACCAAGCAGAACAAAAAAAGGATATTTTTAATTCCAAAAAAATATCTCATTATCTTAGCTTTTATTTCAATGCAATTAGCGAACAAATATATCCTTACTCAAAAACCACAAGCCGAAAGCTGGACATTAAGTAAGACTGCAGAGCTGATTCTTGGTGCCTTCGAAAGAAAAATCTACGTCGGGTATATGGTCCCGTCGGCGAGGAAGGCGAATGGAGGAGAAGACACAACCGCGAACTCTACGAGCTGTACAAGGATGTGGATGTAGTCCGGAAGGCAAAAATCCGTCGACTACACTGGCTCGGCCACATCGAGCGAATGGACAATAACGATCCAGCAAAGAGGGTCTTCGAATCCGAGCCTCCTGGTTCGAGAAGGAGAGGAAGACCGAACCTCCGGTACAAAGACCAAGTCATCGCGGATGCAAGACAGCTTGGCCTTGATGACTGGAAGCAGCGTGCCCAGGACCGTCACCGATGGAAGGCAGCAATTGCTCAGGCTCAGACCCTTCATGGTTCGTCTGCCTGATAAGAAGAAGACACCCACAAGAATTCGTTTACGAACGATTACTGAGAATTGGCAAAATTCCATTTCAATATGGAATACCGTTAGCCTATTCGATCTGCATTGCTGCTGTACTTGAAATTGATTGATTTTCTGTCGCAGCTAGTTTTAATTTGTTTTGTGATCTGTTGATTTGTTTACCTTGATTATAAGTATGATGCCTCTTTTGTCAATCCATTTTAAAATTTTGTCGACGAAAAAAAAAAAATTAATATCGTTTGCAGTTAAGCTGGTGAAATATATGATACTTTGTAGAGGCCAGTTTCGACGGACGATTGCATGGCGTTACCATGCGATACACACTTCTAATGTGAAAATGGAAACTCATTCGGCATAGTACGGGACTCAAACATTTGGTTATTTCCAAGCCAATTTTATCTAAAATCAAACATTTTTAAAAACTAACAAAATAGAGGTGGGGGTATGTGCGTCGACCTCAACCTCGACGTCGTAGGTTCGATTCCTGCTCTGTGCGACAAAAATAATTTTCACGGTCCCACCTCTTTCGAGTCACTGACCAACGAGTATTTCCTGTCTAGAAAAAGCTTCTCAAACTTGGCAGTTCGGAGTCCGCATAAAACTGTAGGTCCCTTCCACTCGGGAGAGAACAACAACACGCACAACACGAGTGGTTGCTGAGAAGCTAGGCCCTGGCCCTCAATGGGCTGTAGATCCACCAGTGTTACCTTCTTCTTCTTCTTTGTGTGGCGCTACAGTCCGGGGTGGACCTGGGCCTCAACCAACATGCCTCTCCAACTAGCGCGATCCCTGGCTAGCTGTCTCCAGTTTCGCACACCAAGTTGGTTGAGGTCCTTCTCCACTTGGGTGCGCCACCTTAAACGCGGGCGTCCTCTGTTGCGTTGCCCGACAGGTTCGGATTCGAAGATCCAGATCACCAGTGTTACCAGAGGCCTAAAAAACGAGTAATTCAGAAAAGAAATGAGTCCCAACAGAGGTTTTTCATGCCATAGTGCCTTCTTATGTGAAAAAAGATACTGGTCCATTTGTTGTTGTTGAAAGTCTTAATACTATACTAGATCACTCAGACTCAAAACAGGACCATATTGCTGCCAGTCAGCAACCTACAAATCCGTCAGAAGTCCAGAAAGTGCTTCTGTGATGAATGTACCAGCGCTGAAGACCTGCCACCTCATCCAAGTAACAGAGGAAATGCTCTGTCGTGTCGTCGTCCTCTGCACAGGCGTCCCAGAGGGTGTCTTCGGTTATACCAATCACATTTAATTGTTGTTTGTCGTTATTGCACAGGTAAGTCTACAGTCTTTTCTGTCAAGGGACAACAAGAATGCCGCTTGGTCTGTATACATCTTTGAGAGTCATGCAAACTCTTCAAGATCATGCTCGCGAGAGGTTCAACCATTAATGGAAGCTCTAACCACAGACACAGGTAGTCCGATCGCAGGTTCAGGACCTGAGAAAGTGTCCTCTGATCCTTGTCTAGCAAGTTCGTCGGCGATCTCAGTTCCAGCGATTTCTTAGTGCCTTGAGACACATATGAGTTTCAATGAATTTTGACTGCCAGTTAAATTCAGAGACTGTTTGCATTCCTCAACTGTCGTGGAAGTAGGGTTGTGTAAGGCCTTAAGCACAGCCTGGCTGTAACTACAAGCACAGACGTTTCGACCCGTCCATCTGTCCTTCACAATATGTTGTTGCCATTTGGATTGCATAGTTGTCCGCTTGGAAAACCGACGCAATTTTGCCTAAAGAGGTGTACAACTAATGTTGTCGCCCTCCAAGAAAACACCATCACAGGACCCTTCATTGGTTTTGGGGCCATTCATGAAGATAAGACTACATTCCATTCCTGACTCGAAGTCTGGCCAGAGCCATTCCTGGGTGCAGTACTAGTATTCAGGCATTTTTAATGAAAGCGTGCAGGAAGTAATAAAGCGTTGTTCACACCTTGTGAATTTAAGCCTCTTAAAAAATGAGTCAAATATACAAATTATGAGTCTCCGAGTCGGACTAAAGAAAATAAGTCCTTTTGACTCTTTAGAGTCCCTTTGGTAACATTGAGAACCACCCATATTATTTTATTATTGGCAAAATAGAAGAGAAACGGGTGTTGTGGAAATCAAATTGAGTGCTTTCTTTGGCGATCATAACGCTACGCTCGAGATTGTTCAACTTTAATGACAGATGTTTTCCTGATTCCCGAATCTTATAACGTTTGACATTAGGACCAACAAAATTCACACATATGTACATTGAGAAAAGCCCTTGTTATCACGAAGGAAGATTTAGATACCGATTGCAAGAGTTACTAAAGGACTGAATTTGTGGATATATTAAAAAAAACAGCGTAACGAACATTTTTATTTTTCGCCGTTATTGTGGGTAATTAGTGGCATACGTCAGGCATCACTGACCCAGAGGAACAGCTGTTAACCTTTGAAACGATGCCATATGGCACATATAATGCTGGCAATGGCGACATTGAAATACAAATTTGGTTCAAATTGACATCATAAATTTCAAATTTTATTTGAATTTACTTTTAGTATCACAAATTGGAGCTACGTCAACAACGTGAGTGCGCGTGATTAAGTATACGCCCTAGCAACCACCACTTTTGCTCATCAGCTTGACAAAACCTGAGTTTGTAGCGAAATAAGAAACTTGTTTTGTTAGAAGGCTTTTACATATGTTAAATCGAGCAGCAATTTCTATCGGATTCCCTTTTGTGATAACAAGCCACTTTTACACATAAGATCCCAACGATCTCAACGATTGGGATTCTTCGTCATTTTTATTTCGTCGCGAGCCGGGGTGGTTCTGCGCGGAAAAAAATGTTCTGATAAGGAGAAATTCAAAGTGACGCCTTAAATGTTGAAATAAATGCATGTACTTTAAGTATGTACATTTACAGAAAATGGAATAGACATTGCGAATCAAATTGCTGACGATTATCTAACATGTACCCAATAAAAACAATTATCGATGCCTGTTGATAATTGTATTTAAAAAAGTTGTCGTTGCGCAATTACATGCGTACTTATAAGGGTTAATGACAATAAATTTCATATGCGTGCATATTTAAGTCCTAGAAATGCATCCCAAAAAATATTAAATAAACAGAAGATAAGAGCATAAGATCATCAAAAAAGTCTTCCTGCAATAAAGCCCCTAATAAAATGCATTTTCCTTTCGTGGGGTGACCCGTGGCGTTGTGGGTATGTGCGTCGACCCCAACCTCGTAGGTTCGATTCCAGTTCTGAGCGACAAAACTAATTTTCACGACCCCACCTCTTTCGAGTCACTGACCATGCTCAAAGAGTATTTTCTGTCTAGAAAAAGCTTCTCCAACTTGGCCGTTCGGAATCGGCATAAAACTGTAGGTCCCTTCCACTCGTGTGAGAACAATAGCACGCACAACACGAGTGTTTGCTGAGAAGCTAGGCCCAGGCCCTTTATGGGCTGTAGCGCCACCCATATTATTATTATTATATTATAAAATGCATTTTCATTCCAAAAATCCACGTCCTCATCAAACATCTGTGGTACGCATCCGATAATGCGTCCGTGTACCAGCCACACAAGGCCGCACACCAGAAATAAGAGAGCAAGGAGGTATCCATCTTTTGCCTCTCTTGCCCCTTGATTTCATCTGACAACGTTTTCTATAAGCTTTCCCCGCCGTGTCTGTGAATACGTGTGAGCTCTTGAGACCAGCGGATCCTCTTCCCCAACTATAGCATTGGGGTGGATTGAAGGTCTTATTTGAAAATTCGCTCGTCTACCCGACATTTTTCAAATGTTCAGTGTTAAGTATTCAACACAATGAGGAGGTGTAAGCAAAAGAACAAAGCGTATGTTCACGCCGTAAATTAATTAAGCTCCTGTTTATAGGAGGTTCTGTCGGCAACATTAGGGTGATATTAATAAAGAAACAGATCAATGTATGTTTTTTTTCTCAAATATGAACAATATCTTTAAAACGCACTGCCCGACACTTATGTACAGGTACATATATAACTTTGAAACGTTTGCATTAATCAAAAAAATAAGCACTTTCTTTGCTGCTTTTCCTTTTTACAGATATATGATGGAAGTTACTTTCAAATTTTGGCAACTATTTTTCTCAATAGTTTTAGTTTCAATATTTGGAAATTTCTCTTAACAATTAAGAAATTTTAATTTTTAATTCTTTACCTTTTTTCGAATTTATGAATGAATGCTATAAAAGTGACTTCATTTCTCACGTATGACATAGAAATAGGTTATATATTACATGAATGGATTAAATTGTTGCAAACTATTCCCATAAATAATACATTTTATTCACCACACTACCACTAAAGTCATGCACCAACTGAACACTCTTTGAACAATAGTACATGGTTGCGGCCAACTTTACGATTTTCTCACAGAAATTGATGAATCGGCCGCCATTACAGGGGTGAATTGACGAGTTTGTAATAGTATAAGTGAAATACAGGGGATTTCCACTACTCTTACATTCCTCTCTTTTGTGGACTAGGGGCAAAAATGGCCGAAGATATCGTGTGCGGCAGAAATAAGAGAACAAAGAGGATATCTCACGCCCACGATATTAAAGGATAAATCGAAGAAAGATAAGGGAAAACACGAAGAATGAATCTCGATCCTCGTTCATTTCACACGCCCCTTCTCGTTCTCACATACCATATGTATAGCATCCATCCAGTACCCATCGCTGCGACAACAAGAATGAAAAGATCGAAACATAAGCAAAGGGTGACAAAAGAGAATTGGCCGGATCCCAAGATTTTTCGTGTACATGCAATTCGGTCAATCCCCCTTACGTTTCACTTCCCTTGCCTACAAGAAGAAAACCGTTAGCGACGAATCTAGTTCGTGCAAAAGGGGCCTAATTAGTGGCATAACCTCTGGCATCACTAACCTAAAGAGAGTTTGTTATGTTTCTTAATTGCTATTTTTTTGTCACTCGTCACTAGTATCGCATATCTACTCTCACCTCCCAGTGGTGAAATCCGGGAGCCTAGCACCTTCGACTGAAGATGGGGTACCCAACCCCCGTGGGGCGTCATTGGCGGCTGCAAACGAGAGAGGGGCTCTGATACTCTCTGTATCAGAGCTCATCTTCTTTACGGATGGCAGCGGAGGAGCTTATCATCAGATTAGCCAACGGCGACATCCAGAGCTACCTGGTACACCCCCTTGTAGAGCTACTCTGACATATTCGGAGCTCAGGTCTAAAAGGTTGCCTTCAAGGTCCTCCACGATCTTCCAGAAGTCCGTGCAATTGTTAGCATACGCCGATGACATTGACGTGATTGGCAGAACTCAGCGAGCCGTCAGCGAGGCTTTAGCTAACATTGAGACGGAAGCGGCTAAAATGGGTCTGGCGGTGAATGGGGGCAAAACGAAGTATATGCTGTCCTCAAAAAAGGACATGCAACATCGACGTCTTGGACAGAGCGTCACAATGGGCAGCTATAACTTCGAAGTAGTCAAGGACTTCACTTACCTCTGCTCCGGAGTAAACTGTACAAATAACATCAGTACCGAGATCAATTGTAGGATAACTCTTGCCAACCGCTGTTTCATCGGGCTCAAGAGGCAATTGAGTAATAGAGCCCTCTCTCGAAGAACCAAGTTGACTCTATACAAGACACTGATCATCCCAGTCCTGCTATACGGCGCGGAGGCATGGACAATCTCGAAAGCGGATGAAGAAGTCCTTGGTCTCTTTGAGAGAAAAGTTCTAAGCACGATCTTTGGTCCTGTTTGTGTTGACGGGTTCTGGAGGAGAAGATTCAGTCATGAACTGTACGGGCTGTACAGCGACATGAGCCTAGTTAGGCGTCTACGGATCCAACGCCTACGGTGGCTAGGTCATGTAGAGCGTATGGACACCACAGCTCCGGCCCGAAGAATCTTCGAATCCGAACCTGTCGGGCAACGCAACAGAAGACGCCCGCCTTTAAGGTGGCGCACCCAAGTGGAGAAGGACCTCAACCAACCAGCCTAGTTGGAGAGGCATGTTGGTTGAGGCACAGGTCCACTGTAGCGCCACACAAAGAAGAAGAAGAAACTAACATTTATTGGGATTTTTGTCTATGAAAAAACTCGATAATTCAGTTCCCCTCTTTTTGTATACCAAGAAATATAACTTATTGCTCATATTTCCTGGAAAGGTTTGTTTTTGAAAGTTCGCGTTCGCAATTCGCCGCTCATATGAATGGGCCTTAATTTACAAGAATGTACTAGAGTTATTCACAATTGAATTTTAAGTAAAGTGAAGAGTAAATAGTCTTTTATTAAAAATGACTTTTCGAAAACACAGTGTTCAACGTAAACAATATCAGTACAATCAAAGAGAAAAGCAATACTTTGTGCACTTTGTAACAAGTTTTCAGAACAGTTATTAAAAACAGAGTAATACATACCATTCATTGTCTTCTCGCAAATAAAGGCAATCAATCCGTTTGGCATTTAATGACTCTCCCGTCTCACAGTGCTTTTGGTTGCACTCAAAAGCAGTGCCATACTTCGCAAACAACGCCCACCGGCCGAAGCATGTCATTTGTATCATAATGAATCCTTATCAATTTCATAATTAAATCTCCTGAAATTCCACTGAGCAAAAGCAATGCTCGAAACCAAACAGACTCCCGAAAGAGCCGCACCGCACACACACGCCAAACAATGGATAATGCAACAATGAGGCCATCATTTAACTGATTTCCTCATTCTCAGCGAGCGCACCGAAGGACCTCTCGTCCATCCATCCATCATTGAAAGCCGCCACCGAATCAGAGTGGCTGCGAATTTTCATTGAGACGTTAAAATCATATTCAACAGATTGTTATGCAAATATTATTTCGAGCGCCTATGGGAATCCTGTGTGTGCTTGACGTTGCGGCGCAGCGTCGAGTGTATGCAAAGCAGACGCACATCAGATGACAGATGACAGATAAATAAGAAAGCCCCACGTAAACAGGAAATTCTCTCATCGATGCATTATGCAGCGACATCCGTCATGCCGCGCTGTGCACCATCAAGTGAAATTCTGCGCGGAAATGTGATGTGTCCTGTCCCGGGATAATACTTTTTTTGTTGTCTTCTCTCGTCCTCACTCCGCTTGCCAGTGAACTACAAGAGAGAAAGCGAGGGACGATGCAAATGACACCAGGAAGAGTTGATGCCGCTGGTGATGATGCAAATCGATTGAATTCCATGCTAGACAAGAGGAAATATTTATCCATTGCTGGTAAATTGTAGTCCCTTGGGTATCTGTGCGGCTGTTTCTGCGTGTGTGTGTGTCTGTTTGTTGCGACGAAGCTTTGCCTGATCTAGGGTGGCAGAGCGGAAATCTCTGAGGGCTCTCAATGTGGGGTTGGTTAAGATGTTTTCACAGTCGCAGGCTACTCGAGTGACCCGTTGGGATTTGAGGTACTTTAAGTGAAATGTTTTCTAGGGAAATGGATCCTAAAACAATGATCTGTCCTTCATACCCGCTCCGCACACTTTTGGGTGGCTAATGGATGCGGAAATGCTGCTTGAGGACTCATCAATTCACCGAGCAATATCCAAGAACTGGAAATCGCCCCTTGAGACGTGTTGTAAAGGAAGTAGGCGGTGGGATTTGCTGCTAGATTGCGGTCTGTGGGACCAGTTGGATTGTCCTGCGTTCCGAAACGAGCCACAGAAAAAGACTGATTGTCTGCATCGTGCATATGTAGGTACGTTCTTGCACATGGAGCAGCTCAATGAGCCAGCATCAGTGCACAGATTGCATTTGTTGGTTGAGCCACACTTATAAGATGAAGATTGTGAAAAAAATGACAAGCACCACACTTTCGTTCCACAAAATGTAGAAAGACGTACAAAAACAAGATCCCATGTCTTCCCAGCCCCATTTGCAAAGTAGAAAGTTCAATCCATTGGAACCACTGCATTAATTAGGTACACATCGAGAATTCAAATTGGTTCCCAAACTCTGAGCTCACTCATCCGAGTAGTGAACGCGATTGCTGGTGTTGGGAGAAAATAAAACTTTTCATCGTCGTTCCTTCTGCAGCCCCGTTCTCTGCATATCGGTGAATTTCTTTGAAAAGTCTAACGAGGCGCACTGATGGATTGCACAGCGATGAGTCTGAGTGGATATTGTTAAGTAAAATACTTCTTATGGATTCTCCGGCTCGCAGATGGAAAAGTTATCTTTGGGGAATCCATTGAGTTTTCCTCCTTAAAAAAGTTGCTCTCTTTCCTCTCATTGTGTCGTCGGATGGATTGATTTCAACACCGTTTAGTTACTATGGGACTTTAACGGTATTCACTTGAGTAAATTTAGCTTAACATTTTTTGACTTATTTTTCGTTTAAGCTGCTGGAGCTGGAGTTACAACGTTAAACGTCTGGTTCTCCATTGGATAGTTGAAGGGAATACGCGGAGACACCTTTCAAACGATGCGGCTTATAAGTTTTACTGCTGATCGTGGATTCAGTAAAACCTGTCGGGTGGTGAATTGCAGATTCGGAATATTGAGCCCACATTTGAATTTGTCTCCGTTTTTGGCAGCACTGAAGACAAAATAAAAAAACAATTTGACAGCTGATCGTTGAAGGTGAACAATGCGTGCCCGGTCCACAAAAACTAAGTCCCTCTGAATTGCGCCAACTTTAGACGCATCAGTCTTCTGGACATCGCGCATAAGATCATATCTGCCGTGCTGTGTGAATGTCTAAAGCTGCTCGCTTTGTGATGTTAGGCAGGGAAAATGCACCATCCATCAAATATTCTCGCAGGAACAATATATCCATACCCACGGAGTACGGTAACATCTGCTATACAGAGCAATGTGTAGCTTTGGCACCCCTTCGAGACTCGTCAGCTTTTGTAGGATGACATCAAGGTCAGGAGAGAACTTCATTTACACAAAACGACGGGCTGTTATGCGCTTTCTTTATCATGAATCCTGAATTGCTTAAAAAGCTCACGCCCACTAGTGTTGGCCGTCCAACTACTCCAGAGTGATGTCAATGGGACTTTTTTGATTAATGCGGCGAAGGCACCGAAGCTGGGCTTGGAGGACAAAACCAAATATATGCTGTCAATTCTAAGGGGCACCGACGTCTTCGACAGAACGACACTGTAGACGGTTATAAGTTAGAGGTAACTAACTTGCCTCGGGCTAAGAAAGCAACTGAAACCTTCTACAAGCAGAGCCACGGACCTTAACGAAAGCGGTTGGTTGCACCGAACCGTCTGCATAGATATTTGACGAAGAGGGAGATATAGCAACGAGTGCTACGAACTGTTCAACGACATCGATTTATGCCGAAGAGTGAAGATCAAACGATTGAGATGACTTCGTTATGTAGAGCGGATGGAAAGTTTACGTATCAAGCCTCGTGGGAGGCCGTAGTAGAGGAAGACTTCAACAGACGCGGCGCACACTAGTGCAAAAGGGACCTCAGCCAACTATCAGTGCTGGATCGAGCAGGCTTGAGGTGCTTGTTGGTTGAGTCCATCTCGGACTATATCGCCACTTTAAGTTGGTTTGGAAGATGGTTTGAGGTTAACAAAAATTGAACTAAAATGCAACCGTGTCGTGTTATTGGTTGGAGCGGATGTTGGCCTGAAGGCATCATTGAACCATAATTTATAAAATGTACTAAATCTGGAGAACGGGTTTTAATGCCTTCGAAGACCGAAGTGCTTAAGCAGGAAACCACAGTGACAGTTGGAAGATGAACTACGAAAGTCCTGCAAAGTGCTGTACTAAACTACATTTTGATGTCGTCCAATGCAGTCAATTTGCTTGATATATTTATTCCATAAGTAACCATATCGTCCGTGGCGTTGTGAGTATGTGCGTCAACGATAACGTGAATCTTGACGTTGAAGGTGAGATTTCTACTCTGTACGACGAAAAAAAATTGCACGGCTCCACCTCTTTCGAGCCACTAACAATGCTCTCTCTAGAAAAAGCTTCTCAAACTTGGCCGTTCGGATTCGACACACAACTGTAGGTCCCTTTCACCCGTGAAGCTGCTGAGAAGCTAGACCTTAGCGCTCTACAGTGTGGTTGCTATTAGAACTACACCGTATCGTGTGTACTTTAGATTAGACTTAATCAGGGCTGTCGTAGTCCCACAGGCTACAGGTTCACAACGGATTTATGACCCTCGTCAGAGTGAGGTATGTACTTATAACCTACTAGAGTTATAAGTCCATACGAAATGTTTGTATAGCCACAATGGTGCGGGCTCATTTTTGGCTTAATGGGTTCGTCAAAGTTCACATGTGCTTCATGAATCACCACTACATCCACAACATGTAAATAACTGTTTGGTGCAGTTGACATGCCGGGGCCATATTTTTTCGTCGACGATTACGACCGTCAAGTTATTGTGATTGGTCAGCGTTAGTGCGCCATGATTATGGTTTATTTTTGGTCCGAATTGGAAGATATGGACATGGACGACTTGGGGCTCCAATAGGACGGTGCCATACAGCACACGTTACGATCGATATATTAAAGAATAAGAATGGTGAGCGAGTTATCTCAAGAAATGGACCAGTCGGGCGTCTCGTTAGTGTGATATAACGCCGCTTGACTATTTTCTGTGGGGCTAGTCATTAATTTAGCCAACAATGACGTCCGTCTTGCATTCGGTCTGAAACTGAGCTCTACTGATCTCAGACGTACGTGGACGTACATCATATTGCCTTCTTGCTCATGGATGAAATGAATGAGCCTTAGGATTGACAGGACATATATGTGTTATGTCCAATTTAATTCGGCTTTGAGGTCAGTACTAGGCCTTAGTCCACGTTTTCCTGATTCTGGGTGTAAGGACGCCGAGTGGCATTAAGCCTTCACTGCAGGCTATCACGTTAATCACAAATACTCAGTTGTGCATTGAAGTTGGGAAGAAACTATCCTTTGTGATGTGCTTACTTTTACTCTTTTAAGAGTGCTTGGGAACCACATAATCCAAACGGCGAACTTTGAGAAGATTTGTCTCGGGAGGAATACGAAAAGGGTCCAAAGCCGCGAATTATGAAAGTTAGTAAATTCCGGGATTGATCTTGAAACCCCCGGCTTGGGAATCGACTTCAACTATGCAAGGGCGGCCCGTATAACATTGCAGAGTACACATAGTTCAATTACCGCGTTTATTATAGGAGCAAGTAAAGTGCCGATTGATGTACCAACAACCTGTATGTGTACTTGGAGGATGATTGTCGGACAATGGTGAACGTCAAACAAAATCTTAGGCAATCACGCCAGAAGGCTTGGAGCGCCCTACAGTGGTTTGTTACCTCCAAAAAGATGCAGGGATGGGGAAGAGAGAACAGTACAGAATATGCCCTCGCTGAGCCTCGAACTACCCTACCAGGTTGTTATTCATTAAACGACCTCGAAAGAGAGACCAAGGTAAAGCTTAAAAAAACTCAAAAATACTGGACGACCAGATGGGAGTAGCAAAAAATGACAGCAAGGTCAACGAGGAGCTAGGATACAAGTAGGAAAGAGACATCCCAACCTACAGAGTGTATCAATATCGATGCACACATCAATTCTTCTTCCTCAAGTATCAAAGTACATTGAACATAGGCATGCACTCGCCAACCTCAAATCTAGCATCAGCCGTGTCCACTCAGTTACCTAAAATTGCCATAAACACCACCACCATATATCGAAGTGTAAGCTTTTCTGCAAAATGTATTCAGTTGAGGGATTTATAAACACAAGCCAAATACTCGGTCTTTTGCAAATATGCACTCACGGTGACGAATCACTCAGGCGAATTGAAACAGAATACATTTATGAACGTGTGAGAAGTGTATCAAATCCTAAACCGTTATTAGTGCCAGCGATAAGATTACACAATGTTTCGTTACCCGGGTCCAACAAGTGCAATCGATATTGTTGATTCATGCAGGAAGTGCACACGGGCATGGATAAAAATACCGAACGATGACAAAAATCTGAGTACAATTGCACGTCAATGCACATCCGGAATGGATTCGCCTGCAGCCAAGTAGCCACTGGCTACCGTGCGACGTCGACGTCCTGGCATCAGGAATCCAAACCAAACAACCCTCATCCACCACCGAGGGCGGAGTAACAATTTTATTATTTCAAATTGAACTTTGTTGAATAAATAAGTGTAATAAATCTATTTATAGAAAAAGAAAAATGCAAACAAACAGAGTGAGTCTCACGCTAGTTTACACAGGAGATGCGTTCATTACTCAGCTCTGCTGGATGGTTGGCATGAGGGGCTGACTGTTTTGTTGTTTTGCATTTCGCAACCCGACGAAGGACTCGCATTGTGAATGGAAGGCAGTCAGGCAGTCAGGGAGTATCGCTCCACGCAACGGACTCGCACTACCCGAGTCGAATTTAGTTGTGAATTTTGAAAACGAGCTTCCTGCCAACTCCGGAGAACATGTTGAAGGTTCTGCAATTGTTGTGTGCTCATCCCATTCTGGGGTAGGGGAGGGGGCTCGGTGCGGACTGAATGCGGAACGTTGTTGTTCTGCAGCAGCTACTATTGCCCGAGTGCATTTGAATGCAGCTCGTGATTTGCATTTTATATAGATTTAGTTGGGATTTTATTATCCTGTCGTAGGATATCAATCGGAATACATTTGGTCCCTTCCCTCTCGTTCTCGCAGTGATATCCGCATCCAAAATAGGGAGACACCAAACATAAAGGATTTGCATAGAAAGTTTTCCCCGCACAACAGTAGCCAGAGAGAGAGAAAGAAAAAAAACCAGACACACACACAAAATCGAAAGGGACGGCAGGCAATTGAGGAAGGATTGAATAAAGAAACAAACAAGCGAATCGTTACAGAAAGTCCTGTCGTGGCTTCCAGTTGTGGGTATCAGTATTGATACCATGATCAGTGCTTAGAAAACGCTCGTAAATCCTTGTTCTTGGGTACTTTATTGCCGCATTTTACATTCGTCCTGTGTAAACACAATTATTCTTCCCCCTAACTGGACTCCGAACGGATACTAATGGCTAAGATGGTATATTGCTCCTTGTTAGGACTTGCAGGACGGACGACGTTGCCTCAAATCCGCATACCCTGCATCCACGCAACCTCATCGTTTGCATTCGAAGGGGACTATGAATGCAGTAACTTTTGCAATGATTGTGTGCTTTGTTGAAATTGTAAATGTGCAACCAAATCGAAAGTTGGTCCTTTTTAATTTGGGGTTTTCTCGCAAACAAGCCATGGACATTCGCATATTAAGAGTCAGCAGTTGTCTTAGGCTTTCAACCGATACATGGAGTGCTCTGATTGCATCGAATACATTGTCTGGATCTTGGCATTAAGGACTGGACATTGTCTTCCATGGGAGAGCGAGTCGTGCAAATTTTCGATGACTTTCATACACCGACGTGAGTGGAAGTAGCTGCCCAGGCCCCGATGGGGTGCCGGCTTTAATATTGAAAAAGCGATGGATTGCGAAGCATCTCTCTCTCGAAAGGTTGAAGTTCAACAGTCGTTCGAAGCTGACCCTGAAGAAGGCCCACCTAGGCCCCCTATCCTTTAATATGTGTGCAAAATGGATTAAGCCAGAGGAAAAGCCTGCTGCTCCATTAACAGATAATATGGCCGATTTTGACGTACTGCTTCCCAATATGGCACACCATCTCAATGACCATGGCATGGGGAAGCACGCTATTTTCAAAAGGAAAATACTGCGAGTATGTACCGGACGCCTTGGTGGCACGTGGTGTGGTGGGTATGTACCTGAACTTCGACGTCCTAATTTTCGATTCCAGCTCTGTGAGACAAAAATAATTTTCACGACTCCACCTCTTTCGACTCACTTCTGTCTAGAAAAAGCTTCTCAAACTTCGCCGTTCGGTGTCGGCATAAAACTGTAGGTCCCTTCCACTCGTGTGAGACCAATAGCACGCTCAACGCGAGTGGTTGCTAAGAAGCTAGGCCCTGGCCCTCTACGGGCTGTAGCGCCACCCATTTTATATTATTAATATATATGTACCGGACTCATTTTCGACAGGGGCCTCGAAAGCATCACAGCGACAAAATGCGCTATGGCTAAGAGCGCATCATCCCCTTGC